>OX401414.1:29757859-29832859 GCA_947846245.1 Cerastoderma edule
GCCAATGAAACATACACTCAACAAAAAATTAGGTGTTACTAATGACCACCTATCAACCTTTTTCTTCAGAGCCGACAAAAAAGTCATTTGAAGCGGTCAAACTGGCTGACAGCCGGCTCTTGATGACAACCCTGGGCCTTGTATGCTATTATGTTGTCATTTGATAAGCATACAAATTCGGCAAGATCCTTCATTGTTTTCTTAACATGACTCTCCATTAGCACAATGAATTTAATAATATGTAGTTGTTGAAATTGTGGGAGATCTAGAAAACCCAATTGAACAAAGCATTTGTTTGACCTTGCAAAGGTAAAAATTGTAAAATAAATAAACCTGTTTCCCCATTATACCTTATCCTTATGAGCAAATAATCCTTTTGTCACAATGGTTTGGATGGAGTATTAGGAAAGCATACTTCTTTTTAAGGTTTGTTTTGTGACGGATTGCACTATTTCATTATCTGTTAACCCTTAGAATGCTGGGTAATTTTCTAAAAATATATTTTTTGGTCTTCTGCTTTTCAGAACCTTAAATATCTGCTTAATTTTGTCAAGGAAAGAATCTCAGAGTAGTAAACAGATTAGATCACAGGCCAGCCACCAATTTACTTTTTGGCTGGCCTTGATCCAACCTGTTTGCATTAGCATGAAGCCGGTTCCAGCACTATAAGGGTAAAGGAATAATTATTTTACTCTCTTTAATACATCTTGCAGAGCTGGACAAGTGACATTAGAAATTTTGAAGGCGAAATAAACACTCCAAGTTACGCGGATGAAGATTCTGACCTTCCTCCTATAAGATCTGGCACAAATATCACATTAACGGCTGAAGGGGTGAGTACAAGTCAGCAATGGGGTTTGAGAACCATATCTACTTTGTTAATTTGTGTAAAAGCATTCTGTCTATCGGGTTTGGACAAATTACCAAACACCACATTTTTGCAGTTTGCATCGACAGGCCACTTTCAAAAAGTATTGTTGCAAAAGGAGAAATTGCTTGTTACAAGCAATTTCTATTTTTGTCACAATGGTTTTTCAATCTATTCACATATCACAACAGCAGAACTGAAAGGTTTTTTACATATTTACAAAGATTTTCTTAAGTCGTCTGCTTCAAGTAAATAAATGTCATAAGCAGGTGGTAAAGAGTTAGAATTTTAATATTGGTGTGGTTTATTCAGTTTGTGATTACTTTTTGGTAGGACTATTTTGTTACCTAGATAAAGAGATTACAAATGAATGACGTTTTGAAGATCTTAGGACATAGTATAGTGGTTTAATTGGTTTGAATATGATGATTTGAATTTGAAAGTTATTTCATCCATGAATTCCTGGATATTTTGCTGGAGGGTTATTTCTAAGAGTAAGAATAATATGCCAAACTTTATTAGCACACGCAGTTGATAAAATGTTGGACTTCGAAAAGAGGCGCTCTGCATTTGAGACCCCGCTTAGCCAATATTTCTACTGATGTTGATAATGCCAATGTGGTATGATTTATTTATCTTTCTCACTACTAGTCTACTATGTTTATGTGGAAAGAAGTGAGAGGTTTCATAAGAATTTTGTATCGATAAAGAACTTTTTGCTTTGACCTTCAACTGAATCAAAATCAAAATATGTTTTTCAACACAAGAGTTCGATTTAACTCTGCATTTGATCCTGAATTTAATCTGAACAATGTGGACACCATTGATTTTGTTTGGGAAAGCTTGCAATGTGCCAGATGAAACAGTATATTTTTTAACTTTTTATTCTTTTGATATTTTTCTAAGGCCAAGACGAGTTCCACCACAAAGCCAAATAAGAGAGTAATGCCCCGTGAATACAGAGATTGGGATAAGTAAGTCATCCTACTGTCTTTTAACCCATTACCAAACAATAATGACATTTGACCAGTTTGTCGCAGAAGACTCTGGAAAACTTTATGGGAAAAGGAGAAATTGCTATTAACAATGTTTTTTCCCCACAGATTTCTGCCATATCAGAAGATTATTTTTCAATTTCATCACATTTTGAAATGTCGTCTGCTAACTCTTTCAATTTGTGACAGTCTAAAATTTGGCATTTATTAATGGGTTAAACAAATATGTTCATTTCCCCTCTGTTGATTTTGTGACTGGTCCAGGAATGAAAGCATGTAATTATTAAATGCCATTTATCAGTTGTCAAGACCTGCCTTGACATTGTAGAAAACATGGGTCCTTTATGACGCTTTGGTTAAAGTGATGGATTTGTAACTGAAAGGTTTAAGCCATTGGGTCACAGGAGTGTTGTCTGGTAAGACACTTCAGAGCACTGACCTATTGCTTGTGAAACCCAGCAAATTTTTAATATAACTGAACAATATTTGGAATGGCATCAAACTCTACCCAAACTATAAGCGGAAACATGAGGATAAAAGGGGTTTAAACTGATCATTATTCAATTGTGAACAAAAGGTAATTTGACACTTTAATTATTTAATGGTTAATGTAATTTTATATTTGTCCTTTTAGAATAGACATTGACAAAGAGCTTGAGAAAGTGGACGGTCAGGGGGACAATAAAGTAAAGGAGAAATCTGTTGTAGGAAATAAAGAGATTTCTAATATTCCAGAACTAGGAGATATATCGGGTAAGTTAATGTTCACACATTCTTTGTCCATTTCTTTCAAGTACACAATGGATTGGTGTACTTCAAAGGTAGGGGAATATAAGGGGAATATAAGTCATTTGTCTATTGTATATCGCCTGGAAAGCTCTGATTTGATTCCAGTCTCTTTCACAAATGTCCAGATTAAAAGACTTAAGGTATTGAAGATATGGCATTTTTTACGATAAATCTTATTGTTGACACTCATTTGAATACTTTCAACAATACCATTTTTAGAATAATACCAATAAAGGTTTTCACAGCTATCTTTTCTGTCTACATTTTGTCTTTTTTATTATTTTTTAATTATGTTCTTATCATTTTTCTTATCCACAAATGTTTTCTTAACTCTGACGTACATGAGTGAATGACCAGAAATACAAATCTTTCTTTAGGAATGTCTGAGTCTGAAAAACTGATGAAGGCAAACAGGGAGAAGGACAAAGGAAATGAGGTTTGTAAATTATTTTTACTTTTTCACTTTAGACAGAACACATATATAAGTATGTTTTGATACGCATGTAGTAGATGATTCAAGAAATATTTGTTACAAATGAAGAAATTACTTTTCTTCTTTAGCCCAAATAGTTTCTACCAAATATGATAAAGAAAACATTTTTTAACCGTTTACCAAACAATAATGACATTTGACCACTTTGTTGCAGACGCTTCTGGAAAACATTGTGACATTGAAACATTGTGACGAGCAATTTCTCCTTTTCCCACACTGTTTTCTACTCTATCAGAAGATTACTTTCCAATTTTATCAGATGTTGAAATGTCGTCTGCACAATCTTTCAATGCGGGACAGTCGAAAATTTGCTGTTTGGTAAAGGGTTAAAAGATGAAGAATTGATGTATGCTCTTGTTTCAGAGCAGGATTGTTCACAAAATTCTGTATGAGCTTGGAGTGTATTAACCCCATTATTCTGAATGATTTACAGCTCATGGTATTATTATGTTACATTTGCTTATGATAATAAAAATTAGTATGTTAATAGTGTTGAGACAATCTCATTGTTTGAGGTCATAGTTTATTATTTAATACTTCTTTGGCTCTTCCTGAAAGAGGGGAAGCTTTTCCCAAGATGATTTTGTTGTCAGAGGATTGGCTTCCACAGCAAAAGCATTTAAGTTTGTTGAATATCACTTGAATGATAACACACATGGCCAATTTAATTGAGAGAAAAAGGGACATGTTTTTTTTCTGTGTATGAATATGAACATATGATTTATTATAGATATTTAAATTAGATAAATGTATATTTTAGGCATTTCGAGCTGGGGATTATAAAGAAGCTATTACTTATTACTCTCGCAGTATTTCCTTGCTGCCTACAGAAGCTTCCTATAACAACAGGGCTTTGGCTTGTAAGTATTCTCTAGTAACACTTTCCCTCATGGGTGGTTGTGACAGGTCTTAATTGAAAGGAAACAGACTACAACTATTGAGTTTGAAAAATGAAATGTTCCTCTAGATATTAAGTAAAAACCACTGTGAATCAAGAAGAAAGAATAATTAACTATTTCTACTTTTGTCACAGTTGTTCCTGAATTTGTCTGTGACAGGTATATAAAAAGTATATATTTGAAGAAAAGTGTAGCATAACCATAGATAAGGAAAGAGTGGTCATTGCTTTGTAAACTTTATCCCTGTTACTGAATGCTTCCTGAAAATTACAGTTAACCAAATTCTTAAGTTGATTAAGAAAAGCCATGGTTAATAATTTTATTGATTTCTTAAGTGCTGACATCAAAGCAATAGAAATTGAGAATTTACTCTTCATTTATGCAGACTACAGAAGTTAAAACTTTGAAAAACAATAATTTCCTTTTTGATAATAAGTGGACAACTATGCTTTTCTTAAAGAAGTATCGTTTATCACAATGTTTGCTGGAGTTAATGGCGGAAGATGTATTAAAGTGAACATTGATGAAACGACCTTCTCTTTCTAGACTTAAAGCATGAAGATTGGCAGAAGGCCCTAGGTGATACCAATACTGTGATTAAAATGGACAAGAATAATATCAAAGGTATGGTAACCTCTTAAGAACTACTTTTGTTAGGGTCTGACTATTGATTTCTTTGACATAATGATTAAAGACAAGGGTGTACTGTTCTATATTTAGCAAGGAGACCTTGAATGAGTCAGAAAACCGATCCATAAAAATCGAAATTTAGTTGTTTGTTAGGCCCTTCTGTTTTCATTTAAAAAACATAAACTGACCTACACAGAAACTTATCAAAATCAAAGTGTTATTCTATGTTTCTGCTCAGAAATATGTTTTCTTTTTATCCCCCCTTTTTATTATAAGGTAATAGATGATGAACTATATTTGATTTAAGAGCTTGTAACTTTCCTTAGAAAGTGGAATGTTCAACCTCAAACTACCTTTTTTTTTTAATGCAAGGTCCTTATTTCTGTATAAGTGATCTTCTCTATGTTGAAGGTGCTTGTTCACAGATGAGACAACTTGCAAGTCAAAATAAGATGCCTTTGAAGCAATACATTTGTCTTTTACGTTATGATATTTAATGAAAATAGCTACTGGGTACAAAGTTGATTTAGAATGTGTCAATATATTAGTATTGTACAGATAGTTGGATGGATTGCATACAGGCTCTATATACTTAAATACAAACTGATTTTACTTCCAATTTCTTTTCCACAATATTTCATTCTCATACAACAGCTTTTCAGTTTTAAAAAAATACAAGTTTAGTATCCAAGTTAGCTCACATCTGTGAACAAGAACTGAGTTTCTCAGCTTCAAAGTTCTCTATATGTCAAACCTTTATGCAAAGCCCATTTGAAATTTACTCGTTAATTCTTACACCTGAATGTCCAACTCCTTCATTAAACCTTTTTGAGAGGTTTTTTCAATATTAATGTATAATTATTCTATTGTTATTTCATTAAAGCACTATTGAGGCGAGGATCTGCATACAAAGGACTTAAACAGTATCCCAAAGCCAAAGCAGATTTAGATTCTGTACTTGAGCTGGAGCCAAAAAACAAGAAAGCTCAGGTTTGTAACATGATAACAATTGATTGTGTGATAATGAAATACTGGGATTTCCCAGTGTATTAATTTTCAATTTTGTCACAGTGAATATCGTCACTAGTGATGATATCAAAAAGTCATATCATCACTAGTGATGATATCAGTTTTGACAGAACTACTTTTTCACCATTCCTTTGCATAAAAGTCATTGCTGCACTTTTGCACATGACACTAAAATGTTTGTATTCTAAAATGTTTCCATACGTGTGAATGACGTCATAGGACACAAAATGACATCATGGGTGTTGTTTACTGCTTTGCTCCTCCCATTTTATATTCCATTTGGCGTTAATGAAGGTATTTTGGCAAATCTTTTTTATATAGTGGAATAAAATAAATAGAATAATCAACTCCATTCGATTGATATCAAAAATATGTCACTTGAATGTGTTGTTATCATGTAGAAAAACTCGTTCTTCGAACTCGTTTTTTTAACCTGATGACGACCCGTTCTTGTGACATATTTTTGATATCAATCAAAAGGAGTTGAATATCCTCTATATATCAATGCAAGACAATAGCAATTCCTTCACAAAAGTGCAGAAATTGCTATTCTAGTGTTTTGTATTGAACCCTCTATAAGGTTGACAATAGCTAAGTATTTGAAAATATCGTACAGTAATTGTTGTCAAAGGAAATCTTGCACATTAGTGGAAAAGCGAAACTGTGTCTGTCTTATTGTTATAACATAACATAACCTTCGTCAAAGGTCTTGTGTTATGAAACAATGACTTAAGATGCGTTAATCTTTACCAGTGTTAGCATGCAGAAGTTTTAAAAAGAAGTGATTGTATTTTCCACTGATTCATTTTAAACAATAAACCTGTAATGATCTCTATTGCATTATTATTGGACACTAATGCTCTCATAAAGTGTATAATCCTTCTATGGAATCCCTTTTTTTGCATAAGTCTTATCTGACATATTTAGTTTTATTCTAATCTAAATTTGGGGCCTTTGTGGTCTAGTTGTTATAGTATAAAACTTGCAATCGCATATCCGCTAGCCGCATGGGTTCAAATCCAGATGACAGCATTTTGATTTTGATGGGAGGCAGTTTTTCGACTGACCAACAGAATGCTGATGGTTCAACCTAGCTTGACAAGCCCATAAGGGCAGTTGAATATTGGTTCTTCCTCCATCATTAAAAAATGGGCATCACAACATAACTGAAATGATGTTCACGCTATGTAAGACCCATTTATGAGTAAACTTAAGTGTAAGCTAAATGTTTTTTTAACACCTTTGTTTTCAAATAAAAATATTTCCCTTCATAGACTTTTTAAAGTATTCTCTGAGTAATGAAGAGGTGACTGTTTCAAGGATTTTATTTTTATAGGACTTGATAAAGGATATAGACCGGTTAATACAAAAGGAGAAAGACGAGAGAAAGACTAAAGGAAAGCGAATGGTCATTGAAGATGTGGAGGGAAGTGATGAAGAGGCTGAACAAACTGCACCACCAGTTAACACTCAAGATCAAGCTGAACCAGCTGTGGAAAAGAAGCAGTCCAGGAGAATACAAATAGAGGAAGTGGAAAGTGAGGAAGAAGAAGAAGAAGAAGAAAGTGAAGAACAAGACTCCCCTCCACTAGTTAATGGTCATACTTCACCAGTTGACAAAGATTCAAAGGATTCTGTATTGTCAGGGAGTAATAAGCAGTCCAATGGGGATATCATTGAATCCTGCAATAAAAGTGAAGCCTGCAAACCAGTAAGTACTGGAACTGATGATAGTTTGACACAGAGTGAAGGTGTTACTGTCCCCCTGAATGAGAAGGAAATTACTGCTAAATCAAGTAAATTAGAAACAGAGGAAGTTGACTCCAAAAGCTCACAAAGTGACTCAGAATCTGCTGATAGCTATGCAAAGGAACAAACCAAAATGGACTCTGAAAATGAAGAGCAGTCAAATACAAAATCTGTGATAGAAAATAAAGGTGATGAACTTGTCGAACCTACAAATGTTACCAACCCAGACAGTGGGGTGTCAGAGAATACTGTCTCTGTTGATGCAGACATATTTAAGCGTCCAGTATTCTATAAGCTGGATTTCCCTGATAACTGTGTATCTCTGCGTGAAGAGGCAACTACATGTTTCAAGAATGGACAGTACGGGGACGGAAGTGTTGGTTATACCAAGTTGATCAACATCCTCGAAAAAGGTATTTGAATTGTAATATTCATATTTGCATCATGTATGGTTTTAGGTTCCCTTCTAAAAGTATGCTTATGTTACACAGAAGAATCTTTTAGTTTTAACTAATTCACTACTATCATACTTTCTGCCTTGTCCATAATGGATGCAACAGCAGATGGCAATAGAAACAATATGAAACTGTTGACTTTTTGTGTGATATTTGGTATGAATTATTGCATTTAAATGTGTTTTTGCTTATTATGAACAATCTTCTTCCAAAATGAATTTTTTGTTATAGATAACTTATTTTGAATTAAAGGTGTTTGTTCACAGAAGAGGAAATTCAAAAGGCAAAAAAGAATGGTTGAAACAATACAGCTTTGTATTATTGTTTGATATACAATTAAAACAAGCTATTGAAAGCATGTTAAATCAGGAAACACTTGTTATGCAAACTGATTTCTATTAGGAGCATCAATTTAACATTTGTTCCCATATAAATCACAATGACAGATAAATACAAAATAAAGTGTGATCCTTGCTGTAAAATAAGCTGAGGTATTTCAGAGTAGTTTGTATGTTGATATTGGCAATGGTGATGGGGTTTTATTTTTTGCGGTACCTGTCACCATCGCGAAATATAAACCCTGCGATTTTAGGAACCTTGTGAAAACATGAAGTATTGACAGCGCAAAGATAAAGTGCTGTACAGTATGCAGTAGGTCTCAAAAGCAAAGATAAGTCACAGTCATTATGTATGAAAAACAGTATTTCCTTTGTGATAATGCATTAACATGTATAGTAAAATAGTATGCCTCTTTAAATCCTCTGCAATACTGATTGTTACATTTAACCAAGCATATTTAGTCTGTAAGAAATATCCCAACAAGCTATTATTATCTATATTTATTTAGACCCTTTGTTGTGAACATTGGTTTGAAAGAAACAATTCTAATGAATACCCACAACATAGAATTTGTTCACTAGCTTTTCAGATTACTGAGATCCCTATGCTCCTTTTATCTAGCCAAATGGGTTTTTTTGCTATCAGTTAACTTATATATGGGCCACGTCATGGGAAAAGGGGCACTCGGACATAGCAAACAGTGTAGCCCCAGACCAGCTGCCACGTCACTGACGTGGCGGCTGGTCTGGGGTTACACTGTTTGCCATCTTAGAGGACATCAAGTTCTACCTTTAAATAAATACAAATGATAGCTGTCCTGACTAGATGCTGGAATAATAGCGCTAAGAATGAGCTGAGTCAGCGGTTTTTATTTATGTCCGAGTGCCCCTTTTTGCGTGACGCGGCCCATATATGTTTACCATTTTAGTTCCAGACCAAACAGTAAACTTGTCCCTGAGTTATAGTAACCGAGCAGCATGTCATCTGAAGACAGGAGACCTTTCTGGTGCCATCAAGGATTGTACACGATCTCTGGAGCTTGTACCACACAGCTTCAAACCACTGCTTAGACGAGCAACGGCGTATGAACATTTAGAAAGGTATGCGATATGTGATGTGGTATGGTATAAATGTTTTGATTCTTTAATGAAAAATATATAATGGCATTATTCTTTGATGTTAATTTGTTAAAGGAAAACTGCACATCTGTACCATATCATGGTGGAAGAGCAGCTCCTGTTTGAAAGAGAGAAAGTATATGTACCATCAAGCCTGGTTTAACCATTTAAGAAATGCTGTATTGTAAGCCTTGGTAGTATGTAGTTTATGATGTGTTTATTTTTTCCAGGTTTGACAAAGCCTATGTGGATTACAGGCATGTGTTGTTGATAGAGGGAAATGAACATCAAGCTCACCTGGGCACTAAAAGGTAAACTATGGGGCAATTTGTCAACTACCATATACAGTTCCCTTTCCTGAGTAAATTCTAGTGAAATGCATAGAGATAGTTTATAAGACTGACAGATTAACCCGTGAATAGTGAAAAATTTGATTTGTCTACTGAGTCATTAATGTGACATTTTATGATGGGCAACGTCACATTATGTCGTCAGTGATTTCTTTTTGATAACAAGAGCTTAGTAAGGACCACATTAGGAAAGAGGTAACATAATAAAAAAGTGCATACCTTAACCCTTTACGGTATATAGCGCCGTTCGCCGCCTTATCGATTACCGCATAAAACGCTATTCGCCGTTATACCTATTACCGTATAAAACCCATTTTGACGTTCTATCGATGACCGCATAGAACGCTTTTTGACAGCTGAAAAAATGATTTAACTTTAACCCTTAATTACCCATATAAACACACACGTCACTTTCTCCAAATTTCATTTTCCTCTTAAATAAATATATTTTCTTTCATTTCCGATGATAAAATCATAGGGTCAAAGTTTTAACTTTTGCTCTAGAGAGAATCTTTTGATAATGGTTCCACGACACCCTTCTAAAAAAGACGCTATCAAATTGAGATGAAGGGAATTCAAATTACCAACCCAATTAATATGAGAGGCCTTCAATATCCGGTCATAAAAGATCAAAACAATGCCGATTTGTAAAGACTCGATAAGGATTTCATGCAATTCTTTAGAAAATTAACACATTTCTAAATATACTATCCAATTAAAATGAGAGCGAGCATACGGCACGCGACCCGTAATGTTTATGACACTGGGCTGTTGTTCAAAGTTGAAAGCGAATGAAAATAAAACCGTCGAATAAAGGACGTTATAAAGACGGCTACTTAAAGTATTACGTCAATTTAGGTGCTTGCGATCGCAGGTCAGACATCAATATAGATTCAGAGCAGTCATTTGATCGGTCTTTTGAGCATGAAGATGATGAAATGCTGATAAATCTTACCAATTCGCGGACAAGCAAATTAGATTATTCCTCCGTTTTTGACTAAAACAACGAATTTTTGGTAGAGTTATCACCCATGGACACATATTTTACGGATATATAAGCATGATTCGTTGCCATAATGAATTAATTTATACAGTTTTACATGTATTAGAGGACAAGGTTTGACTACTTTATGAAGCAATATTGCGTTGAAAATCATTTTTTGAATTGGAAATGGTTTTAATGGAAATAGACGTAAAACGATTCAGTTTTGTTGAGAAATAAACAAAGACAAAGCATGTTTCTCCGTCGTGAATGGCATTTTTTGCAACCTAATTCCCTTCAATTGATGACAAAACAGAAAAACAAATGAGGGATCTCTCAGGGGGAACACATACGTCATTTATTACTTTTGATTTTGTATAATTCACACCGCAATATACAGTTTCATTGTTTGTCTAATCTTCTTCACCTTAATCTTAATATGTATGTACCACTAAAAAATAGAAAATAACATCAATTTAAAGGAAATTTTGTTCTCGTCGTCCTTTATTCTCTGTGAAAATCTATTGGATTAACGAAAATTGCATTAATCTTGGTTTAATTAACAGTACCCCAATCAGTGACAATTATCGGAGATAATCCTGTGCAAATAGGTACCTAGGGTGACTGATTATGTATGCGTTAATGGTCTCCGATAATCGGATGGTTTATACCTATGGTGTCATTGATAAGCCTTATCTCTATACCTTAAAGGGTTAAAATCATGCGATGAAAGAACAATTAAACAAATTTGAAAATTGGAGATATTGCTTTAACAAACAACTCATTAATCATCATACTGTAAAGTGTTGAAATTGCACAGTTTAAGAGAATAAGTGAAGACAATAGAAGGGGCCTCCGTGGCCTAGTGGTTAGAGTACAGAACTTGAAATCACAGCGCCCCTCTCCGCGTGGGTTCAAATCCTGAGAGGGATATGGATTTTCATGAGAGGCAGTCTCCCGACTGACTTACGGAATGCCGATGGTTCTACCCGCCTTGACCAGCCCTTGTGGGCAGTTAAGTATGGGGTCTTCCTCCATCATTAAGAGTCGGGCATCGCTACATAACTGAAATAATGTTGATGTGATGTAAACCCCATATAAAAAAAAAAAAAAAAAAAAAGACAATAGAACTCCTTCTTAAAAGTTATGGACTTACAAATGTTTTTATAAATGAATCCTTGGTTAATAATTTTATTGATGCCCAATTTAGGATATTTTATTTACCAGATGTCAGGAGGTGCTGAGTAAGAAACATGGCCCAAAATGGCGGGAAAAGGTGAAGCTTGAGCAGGTGTCTCAGTGGGAGATACCAGAAATACGCGTTCTGTCAGGGAAAGATGGGCCTGTCGTAGATAAAACTCCGCCAACAACTATACCAACTAAACCCCAGCCAGCTGTGATAGAAACAGTAAAAGAGAAGGAGCCAGTGCTCACTCCGAAAGAGAAATTTGAAAAGGTTAAGGGTGAAGGAAATGATTTTGTGAAACAGGTAAATAAATAGTTTTGTTATGCTTAAATAAAAATGCGTCATATTGAGATTCTTGATTGTGTCTTGATTGAATTGTTAAGTTAGTGTGCAGATTTGTCTTTAATGTATGATTTCCATTTTGATGTTGGCTTACATATTAAGATTGATGCTTACACTTGTTTTATTATTAAACAGTTGATTTACTTTCCCTTTTTTTCTCAGAAATGAGGAATCAACTATTACTTACAAATCTAATTTTATTTAATTAATTATTATACAATTTTTCATTTACTTGTTTGAAGAACTGCATTTGCAGTTGACATAAACTGTCATTTCCAACTTGAAATTTGTCCTTTTGTAATAATTCATCCATTTTGATAAGTTGATGCCTTCTTATTAATACCTATTTTTGAACAAAAATGCGAGTATTTACTTTTAGCAATTGAGGATATTCTTTAGAAAAAAGAATAATCAGGAGTTATGTGCAAACCTTTTAGATTTATAATCCATATTACTTTGTAGGGTAAATTTAAAGAGGCAGTGCAATGTTACACAGAGTGTTGTGAAATCTTACCTGATGAAATGGTACCGTACACTAACAGGGCACTATGTTATATTAGATTGAATCAGGTAAGTAAAGACTTGACTCTCATGAATAAACAACAACAAATGGGTTCAAAGATGTAATATTAGTGGTTTCTAGTTTTCCTTAGACTCAGACAGAGCTTGAAGATTTTGGACTACTTATAAGCTTAGATATGACAAGATTTTAGTTGAGTTTACATATGATTAAGGTATACAAATACAATAAAAAATAGAAGCCAAAATTGCCCATGAAGCAAATGACCTTTACTTGGAAGTCGGGAATTCAGCCTAATTTGGAGCTTTGTTGAAAATGAAAATTGGGCTTTTGAAAAGAGGACAATTGCCTTACATTTTATAATTTGTTTACTCAAGATCTACATTATTATGCTCTATCATTATCTAGGCTGAGAAAGCAGAATCAGATTGTTCTAGGGTTCTCGGAGCTGAGAAAGACAATGTGAAAGCTTTATTTAGGCGAGCCCAAGCAAGAAAGGTATTTATAGTTAACAGATTTATAAAAACAAAAAAAACAGTTCACTCTGGCAGCAATTTAATAGTTTACACATAGAGGGTTCAATTTAAGACTATACTAAGTGCTTTATGTTCACTTTCTATAGTCTTGCAATGAACCTTTGACATGTTCTTGTTTTAGTTTTCACCATTGTTAAAAAACTTTGCCATCAAGGCTGGGATTTGTTTGTTTAAATCTATAAGTGAGCTATCAAACAATTTGCATGAGTAAGATTACATGAAGAGCGTGAAAGCTAGCTTTACAACACATTGGTTACTTCTAATTCTATGATGCTTCACTTGATTGCTGCAAAAGCCTTTAGAAATGTCTGTGACAAAAAAGAATAGATTGTGCTGACTGTTTCTCTCAAATATACATATTTTAAAGCTAAGGAGCTAATACATGTAAATGTTATCTTTAACACTTTTTGACAGTTCATGAAGCCAATTCACATTTCTTATAGCCTGTCTCATATTTTTAAATGTAGTGCGCTTGTCAAGCATATAGCCCCTTCAATCCCTGTCTCATCTATTCACATTATTTCTGTTTCCTTACAACACTTATGTACATTACTATAATTTATGTGAATGACTGTAATATTATTGTATTACTATCCTCATATGTCTGTTAAATTCAGACGTGAGCAAATACAAGATATTTAAATTGAATTGAATTGACGGTTTACCATTATTGCTTTCCTTTTGACCAGTGTGACAAAATATATCAAATCTGAGACTATCTTAGTGTAGTTGGAGCTTTCTAAATGACAGGCATCTGTTTTAAGTTGTTGGTTGTCTTGCATACCATAAATCAGTCTCTTTTTACTATGGTTGCTTAAAACAAGCTGGATTGTAACAGAATGGGTTAACATGTTTTCAAACACATTGCTATTTACTGTTTCTTCTGACCTACAGATGCTTCAAAACTACATTGATGGTATTAAAGATCTAAAACATTTGCTTGAGGTAGATCCAAGAAATAGTGCAGCCAAAAAAGAAATGGACCTTTTAAAGAATTATTGGAGAGAGGTAATATTTTTTTCTTTTAATTCTTACCACCTGCAGATGACGTCTTTTTCTCCCAGCAGACATCTTTAGAAAAGCTTTGTAAACATGTGAAAAACCTTTCAGTTCTGCTGTTGTGATATGTGAATAGATTGAAAAAGCATTGTGACAAAGGAGAAAACAAGTTTTTTGCATCAAAATTCAGAAAGGCATGAGAGCTTGTTTCAATTTTTGTTTTTGAATAAAAAGATGGGTTTATAGCATCTTTGAAAGAAGGCATTTGAAAATGTTTTTACCTCGGACAATATTTTAACCAGTTACTAAAATGACCTAAAATATTCCATTGAAAACTGTATGTCCGTTTGGTGAACGTTAAAACATGATGAATAACAGAATTTATTCATAATGGGTCGATTCACATTTTTGTCAAAATTATTTTGAATTTAACTATAACAATTGTAACACTGTGGAGAATTGTCATCAGGCAGTTCACTAATTGTGAGCTTTATATTGAAAACAATTTTTATATCTGGTTATCTTGGTTATTCTTTAATAGTTTCCACATCATCATAATATGCACTAAATGACCTTAACCGTTGATGCCCTTTAAAACACCGTTCATTCATGAATAGTTTCTAGGCTATTGTGGAAGAAAAAAGATCTAGAAATGATGGTTAAGGGTTCTTATCACTTCTGTTGTAGCAACTTCAAAGTATGAAAAAGGATATGCCGTCTAAAAGTGAGGGAAAAACTCAGGCCAAGAAGAGCCATAGCTCCTCCGAGGAAGTAAAACTGTCAAAGTCTGTGAAACCAGAGGCTAAGTCAAGGAAGAGGATGGTCATAGAAGAGGTGGAGTCTGATGAGGAGACCCCACCCACAAAGGGAAAAGGTGTGTATGAATATTAATGAGTTTATCTGATATTTGTTTTGCATATTAAACTCCACCCATAGATATGACAGGTTTATTAATGAATATTGATAATGTCACTAGATATTTATTTTTTGTTTGTTATCTTTTTCATCAGCTTACAAACTGAGATGTTGTGTAAAGTCGTTTGATATAGATGTATTTGACTGATCGACAGATTGCCTCAAAATGAATATTCATAACGATTTGACCAATTAAATTGTGTTTAAGACTGACAAACAAAAGCATGTGTTCACCTGATATTGCTTTTCAGAGTTCTTATAGTGTTTCAACTACAACAAAGATTTAGGGTGGGGTTTTGTCGATTGGTCAATTGCCATTTAAAGGTTGATTTTAAATAAAAAGAAGTGTATTTGAATATATAAAATGTTAAGAGATTTTGTTGGACTTTTTCAGTATCTATCAACTATGGGCGAAGTGTGTTCTTTATTATAATTTCAACAGATATTTAGATATTTTTCCTTTATCTGCCTACAAGAAACCAGCATATGCTAAATGAAATGCATGTTGTCATTAGACATTTCTTTTGTATTTAGAATATACAATAATGAATGTGAAAGATGTTGGTGATGAATATTTGTGAATGTTATAGATAAATGTATAGAAACAAATCTGATATTTGAAAGAGTTTTCAATGTTGTTTGACAATTTTATTTCACTGTTTTATATCACTTAGCAAAACTTTTATTATCCCATATTTCAGATATGGCAAGTAAAAAGAAAGAAGAGAAATCACAGTCGAAAAGCAAACAAAAATCAAAAATAGAAGAGGTAAAGACACCTAAGGTGAAAGAAGTTAAAGCTGAACCAGCTAAAACGGAATCAAAGCCAACAAATAAAACAGACTCAAAATCGGCAAAAGCATCTAAAACCAAAAAGAATGCCATCATAGAAACCAGTTCTGGATTGCCACGAGTGCCAAAAAGTGTTCCGAAGTTAGAGAAAGCTACACCCTACGAGTTCATTTCGGCGTGGAACTCGTTGAAGAAATCAGAAACTGTGCAGCCCTATTATGAACTTTTAAAACAAATCACTCCTGCTGATCTGACTACTGGTGAGTATGCATATATTTTGTTTCCTGATTTTGAGCCCCACCATCACCTCTTACTTCGTGGGAGAGACGTTTGGCACAAAGTCCTAGCCTCGTACTGATGGATCCAGGAAAGGCGTTAAATATGATTTTTTTTATACGGCGTTAAACACCATTCACTTCATTTATTCTGTTTGTAATATAAATTCTGTGATAGCACATGTTATGTTTTCAGTTTAAGCAGAATCAAAGATAATAATTCTTCTGTACTGGTCGATCTCGGTTAGTTATATTGTATCATCTGCTGAAATCCCTGTCTTTCACAAGAATTGCTGATCAATGCAAAACTGATTTAGTTATACCTTTATGTTTATGAGAATGAAGCAATTAATCTTGTTTTGCATTGAGCCCTCAATATACTCCTATCAACAAAGGGAAATTTAAGAAGCCTTTGTTACAAAAGAGAGGGGTCTTGTATGGCTCTGTGGTTTAGTTGTAGGACTTGTGACATAGGGGTTCCAGGTTCAATCAATGTCGGCTCTGGGATTTTTGTGGAAGTGTCTTTGGGCAAGACACTGCAGAGTCTTGACTAGAAATCAAAATTGATCATTTAAAAAAGTTATGATGATGTATTTGACAAAGTATACAGTTATTGCTTACATTTAAGAAATTAGTGAAATCAGCTTAAGAGCAAATGCATAGTCAAGTCTCATTTGGCTTCATAGTTTGATGTACTTGTACATGTTTTTGCATGTATTCTTAGGAGATTATTCTTGTTTCAGTGATATCTAACAAGCTAGATGGCACCATGTTAACAACCATAGTAAGATGTGTGCTGGAACACTTCATTAAAGATGGTAAGTTCGAGGTTATTACATACTTATACCAATGTTGATGATTATTGTGCACAGAGACTGTGTGCCAAGGAACTGGGGCCCATTTTACTAAACAACTTACTGAAAATGTTTGCGTAAGTCATAATTGATTAACATGGATAGTATCTTCAATGAAAGTACAATATTGCAATGTGACACGTCATTGGAAGCGTCTCGGAGAGACGATTCCATGGATAAAAGTTTTCCGTATTATGACGGAATTCCGTATTTCCGATCTTCGTCAGGGCCGTGTTTCCAAATCGCATAAATTCGAGGAGAAAATTGGGGGTGGGGTAATTCTGCGTAAAATTTCACCATGACATTCCTGACGTCCAAGGACCGGCAGGTCAAATTGTTGTTGTTATCTTCACTAAACGGAGTAAATAAATAACGTCATCCCATTGGTTAAGAAAACAATGATAATTGCCGAATCTATCGAATTAATTTTGACAACCAATGGGATTATGTTATTTATTTACTCCGATTAGAAAAAGTAATGGCCGACTCCAAACGTCAAACAGTGAATATTTATTGTTAATATCGCAAATGTGAATTGTGTGTCCGATGCCTGATGTTGTAACCGCATCATATCGAAAGAGAATGGACATATCTTTCGAAGGTATGTGGCTTTTGGATATTTTCGGAGAGGAATTAGTGAAAATTTGCTAAAAACTACCGGTTTCGTGCATCCGTCCGTGGACGTCAGGAATGTCAAGGTGAAATTTTACGCAAAGTTTTGTGAAACTCTTTGCTGTTTCTGATTGCATTGACGGATTTTGATAAAACAAAAAGTGTTTTTGAAAAGAAAAATCATTCCTAGACACGATTCAGTAGAGATTTTTGAGATCCTGTCAATTTTAAGTGACTTTTGGGTGATTAGTAACTTTCTCATCTTACTGTTACTGATTGTGAAAATAAATTGATATTGTGTAGATCAACTTTTTGCTTTTCTAACTTTTGAACCTTTGATTTGTAGTGTTGTCATCTATTTCACCTTCGAAATGTAGAGAATAATATCAGTGTTTAAGTATATTTAAAGGCCTCAGATTGCACTCCAATATGCTAAAATCCAATAGCTTCAGGGGGCCTCCGGCCCCCTGGACCCCCAGCTTGAAATTTCAGTATTTTCACTTTTCTGAACTTTTACCCATGCGATTCCAATGATGTGTTACTTTACAATATTGCTTTGCCAAATATTGAAATAAAACGACTTGTTGTTTTAGACTTACGCAAATCTTAAGCTTAAACTGTTTAGTAAAACTGGCCCCTGGTGATTAAATTCATTTTGTGCATCTTGTTTTACATGTCCCACATAGTATGATTAGGCATTTACATTTGTAACACTTAGGCAATCAAAATCACGAAATCAATATCTTATAATGTAATCATAGAGTTATAGCAAACTGCTTAAAGATTAAATCACATGATTATTGGTGTCAACTTTCTTATTTTAAGTAAGCCACACTCAGTGAGAGTACTATTCACGTATCCAGGAAGCAGAATCAAGAGAGATTTATTTAAATTGTTAAAAAGCTTGTTGCCTGCTGTATAATGAATAAGTTTGATCAAAGATGTGTGGAAATATTTTTCTTTCAGACAATATGGACACTAGCTACCAGTTGATGCATAATCTGTCCAAGGTACCCAGGTTTGGCACAGTCTCTATGTTCATGTCACCAAAAGACAAATCAGGTAAATAAAAATGGTACAATTTCTCTTAAATTAACCCACTCTCTTGTGCATCGCTAGCAGACTTAAGGAAACAATGGTGGCAAAATAAGAAGTTGCGCACCCAAGGACAAATCTGGTTATTTCAAAACATGAAAACATTATTCTTGAACCCTATCTCCAAAAATGATGTCTGGACCCTTTCTCCCATTTATATTTATAATTGCTCCTATGATAATTACCCTTATTTGAAGCATTACATAATAACGGCTTTTATTTTGGCCCGGGAAGGATCATTGTTATTGTTTTGATCACCGCATTTCCGGCGGCCAATTTTTAACAGACAATTATTTCTGGCAGCCAATTTCAACCAATCAGCGTTAAGACTGTCACAAGGCTCGCTATATAAAACCTGCATCTTCACCTGTTCGGGCCTTTTCGCATTAAATACTAGACAAAACCACTCAAAAATAACAGGTATCTATTCGACATGCCAACGACACGTGCGAAGAAGAGGAAGGCAAAGGAGGAAACGGCGTTAGAAACATCCGACCGACTGGTTCAAACCGATAAAGGTAGGGAGATTGATTTCTCATCGCTGCTTAAAGATGTCGTTGAAATTCCTCCCCCTGCAGCGTACGCCATACCTGCGACCCCCTCTTTGTCACACGAAACATGGCCCCTACGTCCGGACGTACCGGAGGTTTTACGTCTAGCCGACGAGGACCTGGCAGCACATGTCCCGTCTAGTTTAAAAAGTCAAATTGCCCAGGGTCAATATATTAATATTGCATTGTTGTTGAAGGGAGCTGTCGAGCTTGCTAATTTTTCCAATACCTCTATCTTTGAAATATCGCCCTCGGGCTCACTTGAGTCACGTCCAAGGAATCAAAAGATAAGATACAGAGTATTGATAAGTGGACCGATGCATTTTTGATATATGCGTCGGTGTTCTTGTCAAGCAGGCCAGACAAAACACACGAATTGCTGCATTACGCCTTTTTCATTAGGGAGTGTGCAGCACGTGGAAATGGCTATGCATGGAGAGAGTACGACGAACAATTCAGGCTTCTTCAGTCAATAAGTCCGAGCTCTTGGTCTAAATTGAATGGGGACCTGTGGTGGAGGTGTATGCAAACACCCATAAATAAACCAGTACTTCCAGCCAATCCGAATTCACAGCCTAAATGCAGGTATTTTAATGAATCTGAGTGCTCACGGGGAGCAAACTGCCGTTATCGCCACGTTTGCACTGTATGCAACTATCCCCATCCAAGTTTTCAATGCCAAAAAAATGGTCCCTTACCTCAGTCATTTCAAGGGAATAGATTGCAATCGGGGCAATTTCGAGGCAAGCCATCAAAACGAGGAGGCAAATGAAAAACATGACTTGCCATCCAATTTCTATTTAGGTCTAGCCCCATCACCAATAAATGTTAATAATTTGAAAGCCTACTTAAAAAGCTACAATCAGAATGAGGCAAAGATTCTCCTTGATGGTTTTCTTCATGGTTTTTCCCTTCACTATCAGGGTCCTCGTGCGAAGCGATTGTCTAGGAATCTTAAATCAGCCATCGATAATCCAACACTGGTTCAAAGTAAGCTAAATAAAGAGATTTGCGAAGGCCGTATGGCCGGTCCATTTACTTCACCCCCATTTTTGAATCTGATTGTTTCCCCAGTAGGACTAGTACCTAAGAAAGCTCTCAGCGAATTTCGCCTCATACACCACTTGTCATACCCAGAAGGGGAGTCAATAAATGACGGTATTTCTAAGGAGTTCTCAACAGTGCAATATACAAGCTTCGATGCAGCAGTAAACATGATTCAAAGCTTAGGTAGAAACTGTAAAATATTTAAGATGGACATAAAGAATGCTTTTCGTTTATTACCTATCAATCCAAATGACTTCGAATTACTAGGCATAAGCTTAAATGAAAAGTTATACATTGATAAGGCCCTGCCTTTTGGTGCAGCGGCAAGTTGCAAGACATTTGAATGTTTCTCGACCTTTTTAGAGTTTGCAGTTAAAACTAAAATGACTTCAGGCCATTTAATACACTATTTGGATGACTTTTTGGGAGGGGATCACAACACTGTTAAATGCGAGTCACTAATGCACATATTTAGGGCTTGCATGGACGACCTGAATGTCCCACTTGCTGAGGATAAATCGGAGGGTCCAACAGAAGTATTGATATTTTTGGGTCTCGAACTCGACACTGTTAAAATGGAAGTTCGTATTCCAAGGGACAAAGTCGATGAGGTGGTTAAAAAAATTGAAGCAACATTGCGAATGAAAAAGATCACTTTAAAAACACTCCAGTCATTAATTGGCTCTTTGAATTTTTGTTGTCGAGCAATTCCAGCAGGCAGAACATTCTGTCGTCGTCTCATTAATGCTACTTGTGGACTGACTAGGAAATTCCATCACTTACGTGTTAACGAAGAAATGAAACAAGACCTGGGTACATGGCTCACCTTCTTTAAAAAGCATAACGGTATTTCAGTGTTTAACGACCGCTTTTGGGTTTCGAATAATGACGAGGAATTTTTTACCGACAGCGCAGGTAGTTTGGACTGTGGCTTCGGTATTTACTTTAAAGGACATTGGTGCGCAGCTAAATGGCCACATTCATGGCATTTTAGTGGTATAACCAATGACATCACAACTTTGGAGTTATTCCCAATTGTGGTAGCAATTTCAATATGGGGAGTTCATTTAGCCAACAAGAGGATAATGTTTAATTGTGACAACCAGGCAGTAGTGCAAATTTTGAACTCTATGTCTTCAAAATCAAAACGGGTCATGAAATTGATGCGATTCCTTGTCCTTAAGTGCCTGCAGCTGAATATTGTATTAAAAGCAAAGCATGTTCCAGGTATACATAATTCTATATGTGATGCACTATCTCGCTTTCAGAAGCCTCGATTTCGAATGTTAGCACCAAACGCGGACCCCGATCCAACCCCAATGCCGGACCACCTTTGGAGGTTATCCGATCAAGAGCCTTAAACCTAGTTTCCGAAGGCATTGCATCTAGTTCAAGGCTTACATATAGTAATGCAATTAACGCTTTTGATAAATTCCGCAGAACCTATTCACTCGAGCAGGCATGGCCAGCAGAAAGGCAACATATTATTATGTATATTTCTTATTGCTTCAAGTCTGGGCTAGCTCCAGCCTCAATAAGGACCTATATTGCAGGAATTAATTACTGGCATAAATTACACAACTGGCCAGAGGTTAGTTCTATTTTCATCGTCAGAAAGATGCTTGAGGGGTGTGCCCGTTTACGCCAATCTGTTGACAATCGGGCTCCCCTTACCCGTGGCATTCTAATTGCAATCATAGAACAGCTCCCCTTTGTATGTTATAATCATTATGAAGTTCTCCTCTTCTCTGCCGCTTGGACATTTGCTTACTTTGGCCTATTTCAAATTGGCGAAATAGTTTTAACATCTAAAAGTCATCCCAACTACCATTTACAACTAACTGACATTGCTTTGGCCAATGATCAGCAGTCAGTAACAGTTACTCTTAAACATTTTAAAACACTGCAAAGAGGAGAGCCTATCACCCTTAAAATACCCGCAGAAAAACAGGGTTTGTGTCCTATCAAAAACCTTAGAAACTTCCTTGCAGTAAGACACAATACGCCAGGTCCATTATTCTGTCATGCAAATTCAGCATCGCTTACAAGATCTCAGCTTGCAGCAGTTTTAGATAAATGTCTGAAAAGGACTAACTTTAGGCATTTACATTATAGAGCCCATAGCTTTAGAATTGGTCGTGCAACAGATTTGGCTGCATCTGGGATATCAGGGGACACTATTATGAAATTGGGGAGATGGAAGTCAACTGCATATAAAGGTTATGTGCGTTAACTTAGGCTACTATACAATTTTTTAACATGGATTAGATAGTAAATCTTCTCTAGTTGTAATATCTAACCTTTTATCTTTGTTTAAAAAATGAAATAATAAATAACATGCAGTAACAAAAGGCTCTAAAAATTACTTGCAGATATATGGGTCGTTGGCGACAGTATCCCGCACTGGGCTGGGGTAAGGGCAAGGGCTACTAGGATGCCAAACTTGAATCTGCCAGGTGAACACGCCATTGCCTGGTGGTGTCGAAGGGGAATGTCTTGGCGCCATTTCAGGCGGGATATTGAGGCCAACGTATTGCTCAATAATGAGCCAAAGATCATTATATTGCATCTGGGGGGTAATGATCTAACTTCATTATCGGTGACTAAAATTAAAAATATGCTAGCGAGTGAACTCTGCTATTTGCGCGCAGCTGTCCCGGGTGCCTTAGTAGTGTGGATTGATATCCTGCAACGGCTTTCATGGGGCTCTTCTAAGTACACGTTGGATACCGTGGAAAAGAAGCGCTGCCGTATTAATAGGGCAGGCAGACAGTTGGTAGCCCTCCAACACCATCATGCAACCCTTTCTATAGAAATTGATAGTAAGACACCCGGTTTTTACAGGGCTGATGGGGTTCATTTGTCAGATGTAGGGCTTGCCTTTTATTTGGATGCTTTAAAGGATTGTATACTACAGCACCTGTAGGATTTTGGCGGTATAAATTACCAAAATTGATAATTTAAAGTGGCGGAAAATCCTTATCGGGGCGATCGATTATTTTATTTATGTGACATTTTTCTTTGCATCACTCGAAAAATTCGAAAATATAGAATTGAAAATGTTCTTTTAACTCGGTCGTCACCGATTAATTGGTGAGGTCGGGTGCTCTATGCACATATCCTCCCACCAATTAAGTAGTGATAAAAAACAAGTTGTTCTCCTTGCCGTGGCCTTATCCCCACATCATCGATTTCATTAGTGAGCGTTTAGTGTAAATACAAATTGTAAACATGAGTGAACATTAAATTGTATGTAAAGTTAATCAGGTATTTGTTTCTTTCCCGTGTCCTGAAAATAATTACCGTTATTTGAAGCATTACATAATAACGGCTTTTATTTTGGCTCGGGAAGGATCATTGTTATTGTTTTGATCACCGCATTTCCGGCGGCCAATTTTTAACAGACAATTATTTCTGGCAGCCAATTTCAACCAATCAGCGTTAAGACTGTCACAAGGCTCGCTATATAAAACCTGCATCTTCACCTGTTCGGGCCTTTTCGCATTAAATACTAGACAAAACCACTCAAAAACCCATCCCTCCCTCCCTTAGCTCGACAGTTCCCTCGCTTTTTTAAAAAGTCGTATACTTATATGCCATCCATTCAATTCTTCAGTAAGCAAATAATACAGGCCTGGGTGGTAATCACAATCATAGACTGCAGATGTTGCAGTCAAAAAGAACATTGATCTTTAAGAGTTTTCCTTCATGGCCAGGTCTCAATTCATACCATTCATTATTATACAGGGTGAGCATTCATTATTATACAGTGTGAGTAAGACTGGAGGGCTGTTTGAGTGTTGCACAATGTAAAGACTAATTTAGACATTTTGCTGGCCTAGTTCTACTTTATTTTGCAGTCTGTTGTCGAGTCATATCCGCCGGATGAGGGATACCTACCAACCCAGCCATACAAACAATGGGAAGCCATTAGTAAACAGCTAAAGACTAGCGGTCGGCACAACATTCCCATGGCAGGAGGCGATCCAATCTCTCTGGTGGAAGATGTCAATAGCCCAATTAATGTTCTCTCATTTAAGAAATGACTTTCATTTCAAAATAAATTGAGCTAGTAAAGCTCACGTGTGCTAGAAATCACAATATAAAGAGTTATACTCCACTGGAGTATTGTCGCAGTAAGGAGAAAACGAATATTTAAAAAGAAAAAGGAAAAGGCTTATAATCAAAGCTAACTAAGCTGTTGCTCACAAAACAATAATAAAGTATATAGCAGTGAAAAGCAGGAGGGTTCTGTTCATCTTGGGCCTAGTGCATATCCTGAGTTCAGGTCTCTCCTGCTTTAAGCTATGTTTCAGAGTAAATACTCATTTTAGGACAGGAAGTAACGGATGGTTAAATAAATTAAGAGTCCAAGTGGACTCGTATAAAAAAAAAAAAGGGTCCGTAAAGCGGCTTATCCAAATAATGGATTTGTTGCAAGCAAGGTTCTAGGTTAAGATCTGACATCAACAGTCTGTAAGGGTATCATTTGAAGCATACAATGCGGACAGGGGGAGTCAGATAAACGTGTCGCTAGCTTCTGTGTAACGTCCTTAATACAAGTACAAAAGTACGGTGTTACAGGCTGCTGGTCTGGGTACATGTTAGTCTTGCCAGAACCTTGTAATATACCAACCGTTTGTTGGTACCAACTGTTTGTTGGTTAAAAAAAAAAATAATAATAATAAATAAAATAAATAAAAAACAAACAACAACAATATTTAATGATGCAATTTGGCGGAAAATCCTTATCGGGCCGATCGATTATTTTATTTATGTGACATTTTTCTTTGCATCACTCGAAAAATTCGAAAATATAGAATTGAAAATGTTCTTTTAACTCGGTCGTCACCGATTAATTGGTGAGGTCGGGTGCTCTATGCACATATCCTCCCACCAATTAAGTAGTGATAAAAAACAAGTTGTTCTCCTTGCCGTGGCCTTATCCCCACATCATCGATTTCATTAGTGAGCGTTTAGTGTAAATACAAATTGTAAACATGAGTGAACATTAAATTGTATGTAAAGTTAATCAGGTATTTGTTTCTTTCCCGTGTCCTGAAAATAATTGAACTATTTCACTCACCCATTTGTGATCTTCAGCTTTCTAGTGTTGACTTTTTTGTTATAACCTCATATTTCATAAAAACAACCATCTTTGTTCCATAATTTTATTGTCTTTTCTTGTGGCTTTGTTTTTGACCAATCACAAACGTTCTGAATGGCAAGTTGACGGATATAATTAAGGCAGCTTTTTAATTTCTCTTAAAGTCCTATTATTGAAGAGTTTAAAAAAAAGAAAGAAATATGCATTTGGATGAAATAGGTTAATGTAATGTCATATTTCATTTATATCTAAATGAGATTTTTTTATTTCAGATGTGACCCAAGTCATCGGGAAGCTTTCAGATCACAAATCAAGCCTCTACACCGCCACAGACTTACAGAAACTGAAACAATCCTACAGTGTGTGATAGACAGTATAGATTGTTGTTATATGAGATTTGTTCAAATAGAGGATGCTTTCACAGATCCATACACGGTTTTACACCCTAATGGAAAAAACCGAAGCTCATAAATTGTTCCCCTTTTCAAGAAGATTTACAGTAGAAAAGGTTTTATACCAAATGTAATGCATCGTATTTATGAAAGACTACATAATTAAAAAGGAATATGTTTAATATAAACACGAAAATGGTTGCTGCAATAGTTGAAATTATCCTTTTTGAAGAAATTCCCCTTTTTCAGTCAGTTTCATATTTCTTCTGTTGAACCCATTACCCTAACCACATTAACCAAACACACATGGTGATAGAGAACATGGATCTCTCTAAGGTTGAGTGTTGACCTTTGGGAAATATAACCCTTAATAGATTGTAAGATACTAATTGTTAAGCATGTAAGAAATTACTCCTGGTAAACCTTTTGGCCTTATGACCAAATGATTTTAAAAAGCTATACAATTAATGTTACCTATTTCTAAAGTATTGTTTGAACATGAGTGTATGAATTGTTACCCCTTAAAATGCACAAATCTTTATGATGTTAAGTTTAATTACCCTATGTATCCTATTTTACTTTGATGCATCTAGTGGTCATCGTTCGATGTAATTTCTCCAAGTATCTCATATATGATCATTTTTTGTTGGAATAAAATGTACCATCCTTCCTTTCAAAGGATGCATAGTATTTCTAACTTCAACATAATGAATGCAGCATAATGAATTAAAGATCTGTCTATGTTTATTCTTAAATACAAACTTTGCCATAATCGAATACATACTTACATCAAATTTGAAAAAAAACACTCACTTTTGATAAACTGCTTTTACAAAAAAAGTTGCACATGTCATTTAGGAGGACCATTTACTTCTCACAACAGACAAGAGATGGCTCTAAAAGACTTTCAGTGTTTCAGAAAATGTGCTAACCTTTTCTCATAAAAAGGAAACAAAACAATTACATGTATGCTGATTTGATTCTGTGTGACTTAAATGAAAGCCATGATTGGCTTTTCCCTTTTTCAATATACTGCGAGTATATTTTCTGTTGTGTTATTTATACAATGTTTGTATGATGTGCCCTTTAAAGTAATTTATTTCATACATTAGGAATGAATTGTTTTGATTTCTAATAAGAATTAATAAAAAATGTTTGAAATTGTAGAAAAGTTGTAGCTTGTTTGTCATCAAGCCATTCATGAAGCAGCTACAAATCATTAATGAATGTTATCATGTACATATGTTTGAATTAATTAAATGGCCAAATGCTTCAGATCTTAAAGGAACCTTGTAGAATCCTTGGACACTGGTAGAGTCAAACCCCTTTCTTTTGTATGGTGTTTAACGCCATATCAACAATTTTTTCAGTTATTTAACAGCTTTCCTTGATGCACCAGTACTAGGCTAGAGCTCTGAAGTGACTTGCCAAATGTCATTCCCACGAAACTAGAGGTGTCGGTTGAGCTTGAACCCAGGACCCCTGTGTTCCAAGTCTGCCACCTGAAACAAAAGGCTCCTTAACCCCTACCTTTATAACAATCAGTACCTCAATTTTGAAATCCTGCATTAGGAATACCATTCATTATTTTTTTCTATCTTTTTATGTGGGTTTTTATCTTCGACAACATTATTTCAGTCAATATGCAATGGCTGGTCTGTAATGATTGAGGAGGACCCATAACTTAACTACCCACAATGACTGGTCAGGCTGGGTAGAACCATCGGTATTCTCTCAGTCTGGAGACTATCTCTCATGAATACTCATTCATACTCCCCACAAGGACTGGTCAGGCTGGGTAGAACTATCGGTATTCTCTCAGTCTGGAGACTACCTCTCATGAATACTCATTCATACTCCCCACAATGACTGGTCAGGCTGGGTAGAACCATCGGTATTCTCTCAGTCTGGAGACTACCTCTCATGAATACTCATTCATACTCCCGACAAGGACTGGTCAGGCTGGGTAGAACTATCGGTATTCTCTCGGTCTGGAGACTACCTCTCATGAATACTGATTCATACTCCCGACAATGACTGGTCAGGCTGGGTAGAACCATCGGTATTCTCTCAGACTGGAGACTATACCTCTCAAGAATACTCATTCATACTCCCGACAATGACTGGTCAGGCTGGGTAGAACCATCGGTATTCTCTCGGTCTGGAGACTACCTCTCATGAATACTTATTCATACTCCCCACAATGACTGGTCAGGCTGGGTAGAACCATCGGTATTCTCTCAGTCTGGAGACTACCTCTCAAGAATACTCATTCATACTCCCGACAATGACTGGTCAGGCTGGGTAGAACCATCGGTATTCTCTCGGTCTGGAGACTACCTCTCATGAATACTCATTCATACTCCCGACAATGACTGGTCAGGCAGGGTAGAACTATCGGTATTCTCTCAGTCTGGAGACTACCTCTCATGAATACTCATTCATACTCCCGACAATGACTCGTCAGGCTGGGTACAACCATCGGTATTCTCTCGGTCTGGAGACTACCTCTCATGAATACTCATTCATACTCCCCACCATGACTGGTCAGGCTGGGTAGAACCATCGGTATTCTCTCAGTCTGGAGACTACCTCTCATGAACTCTCTCACCACTCCCCACCATGACTGGTCAGGCTGGGTAGAACCATCGGTATTCTCTCAGTCTGGAGACTATCTCTCAAGAATACTCATTCATACTCCCCACAATGACTGGTCAAGCTGGGTAGAACTATCGGTATTCTCTCAGTCTGGAGACTACCCCTCATGAATACTCATTCATACTCCCCACAATGACTGGTCAGACTGGGTAGAACTATCGGTATTCTCTCAGTCTGGAGACTACCTCTCATGAATACTCATTCATACTCCCCACAAGGACTGGTCAGGCTGGGTAGAACTATCGGTATTCTCTCAGTCTGGAGACTACCTCTCATGAATACTCATTCATACTCCCCACAAGGACTGGTCAAGCTGGGTAGAACCATCGGTGTTCTCTCAGTCTGGAGACTATCTCTCAAGAATACTCATTCATACTCCCCACAATGACTGGTCAGGCTGGGTAGAACCATCGGTATTCTCTCAGTCTGGAGACTATCTCTCAAGAATACTCATTCATACTCCCCACAATGACTGGTCAGGCAGGGTAGAACCATCGGTATTCTCTCAGTCTGGAGACTACCCCTCATGAATACTCATTCATACTCCCCACAATGACTGGTCAGGCTGGGTAGAACTATCGGTATTCTCTCAGTCTGGAGACTATCTCTCAAGAATACTCATTCATACTCCCCACAAGGACTGGTCAGGCTGGGTAGAACTATCGGTATTCTCTCAGTCTGGAGACTACCTCTCATGAATACTCATTCATACTCCCGACAATGACTGGTCAGGCTAGGTACAACCATCGGTATTCTCTCAGTCTGGAGACTACCTCTCATGAATACTCATTCATACTCCCCACAATGACTGGTCAGACTGGGTAGAACTATCGGTATTCTCTCAGTCTGGAGACTACCTCTCATGAATACTCATTCATACTCCCGACAATGACTGGTCAGGCTAGGTACAACCATCGGTATTCTCTCAGTCTGGAGACTACCTCTCATGAATACTCATTCATACTCCCGACAAGGACTGGTCAGGCTGGGTAGAACTATCGGTATTCTCTCGGTCTGGAGACTACCTCTCATGAATACTGATTCATACTCCCGACAATGACTGGTCAGGCTGGGTAGAACCATCGGTATTCTCTCAGACTGGAGACTATACCTCTCAAGAATACTCATTCATACTCCCGACAATGACTGGTCAGGCTGGGTAGAACCATCGGTATTCTCTCGGTCTGGAGACTACCTCTCATGAATACTCATTCATACTCCCGACAATGACTGGTCAGGCTGGGTAGAACTATCGGTATTTTCTCAGTCTGGAGACTACCTCTCATGAATACTCATTCATACTCCCCACAATGACTGGTCAGGCTGGGTAGAACTATCGGTATTCTCTCAGTCTGGAGACTATCTCTCATGAATACTCATTCATACTCCCCACAATGACTGGTCAGGCTGGGTAGAACCATCGGTATTCTCTCAGTCTGGAGACTACCTCTCATGAATACTCATTCATACTCCCCACAATTACTGGTCAGGCTGGGTAGAACTATCGGTATTCTCTCAGTCTGGAGACTATCTCTCATGAATACTCATTCATACTCCCCACAATGACTGGTCAGGCTAGGTACAACCATCGGTATTCTCTCAGTCTGGAGACTACCTCTCATGAATACTCATTTATACTCCCCACAATGACTGGTCAGGCTGGGTAGAACCATCGGTATTCTCTCAGTCTGGAGACTACCTCTCATGAATACTTATTCATACTCCCGACAATGACTGGTCAGGCTGGGTAGAACCATCGGTATTCTCTCAGACTGGAGACTACCTCTCAAGAATACTCATTCATACTCCCGACAATGACTGGTCAGGCTGGGTAGAACCATCGGTATTCTCTCAGACTGGAGACTATCTCTCAAGAATACTCATTCATACTCCCCACAATGACTGGTCAGGCTGGGTAGAACTATCGGTATTCTCTCAGTCTGGAGACTACCTCTCATGAATACTCATTCATACTCCCCACAATGACTGGTCTGGCTGGGTGCAGGAACTATCGATTCTCTCGGTCGCGGAGACTATCTCTCATGAATACTCATTCATACTCCCCACAATGACTGGTCAGGCTGGGTAGAACCATCGGTATTCTCTCAGTCTGGAGACTACCTCTCATGAATACTCATTCATACTCCCCACAATGACTGGTCAGGCTGGGTAGAACCATCGGTATTCTCTCAGTCTGGAGACTATCTCTCATGAATACTCATTCATACTCCCCACAATGACTGGTCTGGCTGGGTACAACCATCGGTATTCTCTCAGTCTGGAGACTACCTCTCATGAATACTCATTCATACTCCCCACAATGACTGGTCTGGCTGGGTAGAACTATCGGTATTCTCTCAGTCTGGAGACTACCTCTCATGAATACTCATTCATACTCCCCACAATGACTGGTCAGGCTGGGTAGAACCATCGGTATTCTCTCAGACTGGAGAATATCTCTCAAGAATACTCATTCATACTCCCGACAATGACTGGTCAGGCTGGGTAGAACCATCGGTATTCTCTCGGTCTGGAGACTACCTCTCATGAATACTCATTCATACTCCCGACAATGACTGGTCAGGCTGGGTAGAACTATCGGTATTTTCTCAGTCTGGAGACTACCTCTCATGAATACTCATTCATACTCCCCACAATGACTGGTCAGGCTGGGTAGAACTATCGGTATTCTCTCAGTCTGGAGACTACCTCTCATGAATACTCATTCATACTCCCCACAATGACTGGTCAGGCTGGGTAGAACTATCGGTATTCTCTCAGTCTGGAGACTACCTCTCATGAATACTCATTCATACTCCCCACAAGGACTGTCAGGCTGGGTAGAACTATCGGTATTCTCTCAGTCTGGAGACTACCTCCCACGAATACTCATTCATACTCCCCACAAGGACTGGTCAAGCTGGGTAGAACTATCGGTATTCTCTCAGTCTGGAGACTACCTCTCATGAATACTCATTCATACTCCCAACAATGACTGGTCAGGCTGGGTAGAACCATCGGTGTTCTCTCAGTCTGGAGACTATCTCTCAAGAATACTCATTCATACTCCCCACAATGACTGGTCAGGCTGGGTAGAACTATCGGTATTCTCTCAGTCTGGAGACTACCTCTCATGAATACTCATTCATACTCCCCACAATGACTGGTCTGGCTGGGTAGAACTATCGGTATTCTCTCAGTCTGGGGCCTACTGTGACATCATGCCTCCCTCTGACTGGTCGGCTGGGTATATTCTCATCTGGAGACTACCTCTCATGAATGCTCCCATACTCCCCACGGGGACTGTCGGCTGGGTAGAACTATCGTATTCTCTCGGTCTGGAGACTACCTCTCATGAATACTCATTCATACTCCCCACAATGACTGATCAGGCTGGGTAGAACTATCGGTATTCTCTCAGTCTGGAGACTACCTCTCATGAATACTCATTCATACTCCCCACAATGACTGGTCAGGCTGGGTAGAACTATCGGTATTCTCTCAGTCTGGAGACTACCTCTCATGAATACTCATTCATACTCCCCACAAGGACTGATCAGGCTGGGTAGAACCATCGGTATTCTCTCAGTCTGGAGAATACCTCTCAAGAATACTCATTCATACTCCCCACAAAGACTGATCAAGCTGGGTAGAACCATCAGTATTCTCTCAGTCTGGAGACTATCTCTCATGAATACTCATTCATACTCCCGACAATGACTGGTCAAGCTGGGTAGAACTATCGGTATTCTCTCAGTCTGGAGACTATCTCTCATGTATACTCATTCATACTCCCCACAAGGACTGGTCAGGCTGGGAAGAACTATCGGTATTCTCTCAGTCTGGAGACTACCTCTCATGAATACTCATTCATACTCCCGACAATGACTGATCAGGCTGGGTAGAACTATCGGTATTCTCTCAGTCTGGAGACTATCTCTCATGAATACTCATTCACACTCCCCACAATGACTGGTCAGGCTAGGTACAACCATCGGTATTCTCTCAGTCTGGAGACTATCTCTCATGAATACTCATTCATACTCCCCACAATGACTGGTCAGGCTGGGTAGAACTATCGGTATTCTCTCAGTCTGGAGACTATCTCTCATGAATACTCATTCATACTCCCCACAATGACTGGTCAGGCTGGGTACAACCATCGGTATTCTCTCAGTCTGGAGACTATCTCTCATGAATACTCATTCATACTCCCCACAATGACTGGTCAGGCTGGGAAGAACTATCGGTATTCTCTCAGTCTGGAGACTATCTCTCATAAATACTCATTCATACTCCCCACAATGACTGATCAGGCTGGGTAGAACTATCGGTATTCTCTCAGTCTGGAGACTACCTCTCATGTATACTCATTCATACTCCCAACAATGACTGGTCAGGGTGGGTAGAACTATCGGTATTCTCTCAGTCTGGAGACTATCTCTCATGAATACTCATTCATACTCCCGACAATGACTGGTCAGGCAGGGTAGAACCATCGGTATTCTCTCAGTCTGGAGACTACCTCTCATGAATACTCATTCATACTCCCCACAATGACTGGTCAGGCTCATTCGGAACACCTCGGCCATTTCTTAAAATAACCTCGGAGGTAATGGGGAGCCATTTTTGAAAGTAGGTCAACAACGAAGGGCCAATCATATCAACTCGGCAATCCCCGTCACAAGCCGGGGATTGCCGAAAAGAGCTGATTGACAGAATATGAAACAAAGATGTGTTCATATGATCATCTTTAATGAAAAGGGTAAAAAAAACATTCAATTGTGACATATAACCAATTTGTGTGTATTTAAATACATATTTAGTGCCTGTGTGCATTTTGCGTTATCCGCCGGAAATAAGGCGAATTACCCCAGGATTTCTGGTGTATTCATGTACTGCCTACGAGGTATATCTGCCGACTTGTTACGGGGATTGCCGAGTAGATACGATTGTGGTCAGGCTGGGTAGAACCATCGGTATTCTCTCAGTCTGGAGACTATCTCTCATGAATACTCATTCATACTCCCCACAATGACTGGTCAGGCTGGGTAGAACCATCGGTATTCTCTCAGTCTGGAGACTACCTCTCATGAATACTCATTCATACTCCCCACAATGACTGGTCAGGCTGGGTAGAACCATCGGTATTCTCTCAGTCTGAAGACTATCTCTCATGAATACTCATTCATACTCCCCACAAGGACTGGTCAGGTTAGGTAGAACCATCGGTATTCTCTCAGTCTGGAGACTACTCTCATGAATACTCATTCATACTCCCCACAATGACTGGTCAGGCTGGGTACAACCATCGGTATTCTCTCAGTCTGCTGGGTAGAACTATCGGTATTCTCTCAGTCTGGAGACTACCTCTCATGAATACTCATTCATACTCCCCACAAGGACTGGTCAAGCTGGGTAGAACTATCGGTATTCTCTCAGTCTGGAGACTACCTCTCATGAATACTCATTCATACTCCCAACAATGACTGGTCAGGCTGGGTAGAACCATCGGTATTCTCTCAGTCTGGAGACTATCTCTCAAGAATACTCATTCATACTCCCGACAATGACTGGTCAGGCTGGGTAGAACTATCGGTATTCTCTCAGTCTGGAGACTACCTCTCAAGAATACTCATTCATACTCCCGACAATGACTGGTCAGGCTGGGTAGAACCATCGGTATTCTCTCAGTCTGGAGACTACCTCTCATGAATACTCATTCATACTCCCGACAATGACTGGTCAGGCTGGGTAGAACTATCGGTATTCTCTCAGTCTGGAGACTACCTCTCATGAATACTCATTCATACTCCCGACAATGACTGGTCAAGCTGGGTAGAACTATCGGTATTCTCTCAGTCTGGAGACTACCTCTCATGAATACTCATTCATACTCCCCACAAGGACTGGTCAAGCTGGGTAGAACTATCGGTATTCTCTCAGTCTGGAGACTACCTCTCATGAATACTCATTCATACTCCCGACAAGGACTGGTCAGGCTAGGTAGAACCATCGGTATTCTCTCAGTCTGGAGACTACCTCTCATGAATACTCATTCATACTCCCCACAAGGACTGGTCAAGCTGGGTAGAACTATCGGTATTCTCTCAGTCTGGAGACTACCTCTCATGAATACTCATTCATACTCCCCACAAGGACTGATCAAGCTTGGTAGAACCATCGGTATTCTCTCAGTCTGGAGACTATCTCTCAAGAATACTCATTCATACTCCCGACAATGACTGGTCAGGCTAGGTACAACCATCGGTATTCTCTCAGTCTGGAGACTACCTCTCATGAATACTCATTCATACTCCCCACAATGACTGGTCAAGCTGGGTAGAACTATCAACATTCTGTAAGTCAGTTTGGAGAAGACCTTTCATGAATACCCATTCAGACCTTTATCTGGACTCAATGTTGATTAAGGGCGATAGCAAATTTTGCATGGAATACAAAAGTTGGGAGGTGGAGATCTCAAATTGACAAAAATTGTTCTAAATTCATTAAATGTGTGCTGATGAAATTGTTAGGGTCTGGATCTAGAGACCGACCAAGCTAGGATCGATCGTCATTGGGAATCATCTATTTCACCGTGAAGTAAGTGTCCTTGGGCAAGACACATTTCCAAGCCTAGCACTGGTGTGTTGTCCAGTGAACACATAATATACCATTAATGCTCAAAGAGAGAGCTCTTTCCATTGATAAGTAAAAGTCATTGCGACATAATTTATTTCCTTTCATCACTTAACAACTATGCTCATTGGCAAAGCATTCAGCTTAGAAAGAACATTCTGCAGTATTTTCAAGACTAGGATCACGGATAGGTGCACTGCCCATCCCTATTCAGCTAAAATACTGTTGAAAGTAATGTAGGTGTGAACATTCAATGTAGGATAGACATTTAGATAGGCCAATCTTTGACTAATTTGCATGTAAAGGCCTGCACTTGACTTCAATCCTATTCTGGATGCATAACGTCCTAGTGGAGACTTTTCCCTTTTATCAATGGTTCAGATGGGGATTATAGCAAGTCAACCATTGTGTGATATAGTTTCTATAGTCTTGCACCGAGCCCTTGATATTATGTATGTGATTCCCAATAAAACATTAAACATGGATGACACTTTTAAACTATTATATCAAGTATTTATTTCATTTTATTTATATTGATGTTACATCATGTCATCTGTATATTAATTATGTGGTAATTCCCTGGCTCATAACAATTGAGGAAGAACCAAAATTAGGTTGTCCATAAGGGCCGGTCAAACCCTGTAGAACCATATATATATAACATGAAACCAGAAGTATATTTGATATTTAATTTCAATTGTGTAGAAAAAATGGCAAAAGAAGAAAAATTATCTACAGCAATAACTTATTGTATCACAGCAGCTTCAGAATTCAATTATCTATTAAATAGATTTTCAATATAATTGAGCTAGTTTCGTTCCTAGGAAAACCCTGCTCGGTATCGGGAAGAAGAAAAAGAAGAAACATAGGTTAATGACATAGGATTCCTTTGAAACCAAAAGATTGGTTTAACAATAAAAAAATAATTAGTAGCTTATAATGCAAGTTTGATCATCTAAACTGGTCAATATTAATCATATTCTGTGGTAGTTCTGGAATACAACGCAACTTTCCAAACTAAAAGCACCAGGGCACCATTTTACCAAACATCTTATGCTGAAAATTTGTATAAGTTCAAAATAACATTCCCCCCTTATGTCAATATTGGGCTAAGCAATCTTGCAAAAAATACATCATTGGAATCCTCCCTTCGAGACACTTCCAATGATGTGTCACATTGCAATATTGTACAATCAATTTAGATACTTTCCAGGTTTATCAGTTATGATTAACGCAAATATTTTCGTTACATTGCAATATGAGGACTGATCTTGGATATAAGCTAGAGGCAAAAAAAAGGAGAAATTGTATGTCATTCATAAATTGTTCTAACAAGCTTGTCATTATTTTGTGGTATTAAGTCCATGAAATTCATTGTTAGTATCACAAATTATGGAATGTATTCGAAGACAGCGGCTGCACCCATACCAGTTCCCATACACATGGACACAACACCAAAACTCCTGAAAAAAACCCAAAACATTTCTTTTTTTAAAACAGACCCAAAAACGATTTATATTAGAGAACACAGTGATAGAACAAGGTAACAAAACCCCTGTTAGATTTAAACAGCTTTTTGCTCTAATCAAGATGTTCTCTTTTTCCACTAATGATTCAACAAGTTGTCTTTAAAAGTTCTATAATTCCAAATATTGCTTTGTGATAAGAAAACCATAAACCACTGTGACTAAAGGAATACAATTTGTATTTATATGGGTATAGCACCTCAACATTTTTTTCAATGTTGCAGGGCCCAACTCATAATGAGAGAGGAAGACCCTATAAGATTGGTCAAGCAGATTAGTATCATCAGCACTCTGTAAATCAGACCACTGACTCTCTTACAAATCCGAATACTCTCAACGGGATTTGAACCCAGGCAGAGAAGGGCAATGGGTTTTCAAGTTCTATTCTCAAACCACAAGTCCACAGAAGCCCCCTGACCAGAGCATAAATCACTCATGATGAATAATTAATCTTTTGTCATAATGGATTCCAAATAGGTCTAAAGTTATCCTGGGATCAGTACTATGTAAAATACTATAGTATAGTATATCATATAGTACCGACCCCAAGATAAATATCAACCCATATGATGCTTTCTTCTCAACATCTTTAAGAGGAAAAGATCCATAATTCTATCTTTATTTTTTTTCCATCTTCTGTTACTTTCAATTTGGACCATTCACTATGTCCATTATTGGAGAAAGCTTTACCTTTTACCAATCGCCTGTCCCAAATTGGAAGAGTTTGCAGATGACATTTCAAAATGTGATGAAATTGGAAAATAATCTACTGATAGGGCAGAAGACATTGTTGGAAAAGGAGAAATTGCTTGTTAAGAGCAATTTCTCCATTTCCCACAATGTTTTCCAGAGCTGTCTGCAACAAAGTGGTCAAATGTCATTGTTTGGTAATGGGTTAAACTAATCAGTATGGTAGATACACCTACCTCTTTCCTCTCCTCTTCATTTCATGCAGTAAAGTGGCGATCATCCTGGCCCCAGTGGCCCCTAGGGGATGTCCAAAGGCTATTGCTCCTCCTTTAGGATTGACCTTCTCTTTTGGTATCCCCAGCTTTTGAACACAGTAGAATGCCTGGCTAGCAAAAGCCTCGTTGATTTCAAATATGTCAATGTCATCAATTGTTAGACCTAGAAGTAAATAAGATCATTACAATGAAAACAGATGTCTTCATATATGTATTAATAAATAAATCATTGACTTCTTTTACAAATTGAAATAATTCACACAAGTACATGCCATGTCTTCAGATTCATGCAACTTAATCAAAATAAGATTTGGTTAGGGAAAAAGAAAAGTAGGAAATAATCTATTCATCATCTACCTGTATGGCCTCACTTTGGCAAAAGTATGCTAAGTAGGTCATAAAACAAACTGAGCTTTCTCAGCAACTTAAAACACTACCTCTGTACCATATAAAATAATCATCATGGTACTCTTGCATCAACGTATCATTTAAAGACTACAAAACTTTTCAGTCATTCAATATGAAAAAATATGGAATTTAAAGTGAAAAAGTGAATCTTGATCTTTTTACTATTATGTCAAAATATTTCCCTTTAACAGACCCGTACTTACCAGCCATCTTTAAAGCCTCTGGTATGGCGACAGCTGGCCCGATCCCCATGATTTCAGGGGGACAGCCCTTCACAGCAAAAGCCCTCAAAGTCCCCAAAACTGGGAGCCCGCGTCTCTGAGCAGCTTCACGACTAGCCACCAGTACAGCGGCAGCACCATCACTTGTTTGACTAGAATTTCCTGAAAAAATGATATCACAATAACCTTGAGGGTTCAGTGCAATACTGTAGTAAATGCTTCATAACTATGCATGGATCCATTAAAACTGTCCTACATTTTTTAATGCATTTTTATGACTTGTCAGCAACACAAGTATTATTGGAATTTCTTAGAACAATGATATCACATTTTTACCTTGAGGATTCAGTGTAAGACTATAGAATTTTTTTAATGTTTATTAAGCACTTTCTATTGTCTTGCATTAAATCCTCAACCTGTTCTTCTAAACATGTATAGGTTTTGGTTCTTGAGCAATTTGTCACGTTACTTTTGTCTAAATCGTCTGTTGAAGGCACATTAAAACAAGTATCGTCCACCTGAAAATGGTTCAGAAAACCTTTCCTCCATTTACACTCATAAGTGGACATAACTGACTCCAAAGACAGGCTTTCAAAGTAGAAATAGCCCATTTTGGGCATTTTTTTGGTCAATCATTTATTTGTAAAATTTAAAAATGAAAGATTCAATATTTTTAAACCTAAGCCTAGTGTGTAGAAGTTGTAGTAGGTAACAAATAATATAAATGAAAAAAAGAAAAAGTTCTTTCTAGATTATCATGAATAAATAATTTTAGACAAAAATAGGACCACTATCTTCAATCACATAAATGTATAATTCCACAAAAAATAATTTCAAAATTATAGGATCCGTGCTGATGATATTGGGTGATAATAATCAGAACTAATCAATGTAATCAGACAAAGGACTGTGCAGCAGCAAAATAAACTGACCAGCAGTTGTTGATCCTCCAGCTTGGAAAGCAGGTTTCAGTTTGGCAAGGGTTGCCATAGATGTGTTACCACGGATACCGTCATCTTTAGTGACCTGGAATATTAAAACCACAAGAACATGATTGGACAATAATAATCCATAACTAACTTAACCCATAGAATGCTGGGTAATTTCTAAAAAATAAATTTTGGGTCGTCTGCTTTCCAGGACCTTAAATATCTGCTTAATGCCTGGATCTTTTTTAATTTTTATGGGTTTTACATCACATCAACATTATTTCAGTTAAGTAGCGATGCCCGACTATTAATGATGGAGGAAGACCCCATACTCAACTGCCCATAAGGGCTGGTCAAGGCGGGTACCTGTTTGCATAATTATGAAGTCGGTTCCATCACTATAAGTGTAAAAGAAAAATACATTTCAGAATGCGTTAACAAGGAATACGATGTTTTGTCCGTTGTTTCTTTAAACTTCTGCAGCAGTTGCATTAAAACATATCATGTTTGTATGGATTTATTAATGAAAGACTCCAAGCTTAACTAACTATCCATAGGCCTAGTAAAGCTGTTAAGAACCATAGCCTTTCTATAGATTCTCAGAGAGACAACCTCTCATGCAAACCTGTTTAACTTGTTCTGTAATTTGAGCCAACTCACATTTGGGCCATTTGATTTCAAGTACCTAAATCTGATCTCACATTAACACAAACCCCATGCACCTGATACTGCAGAATACTTTTTAAATAAAATCTGGTGTAATAATATTTTATCACATCTCATTTTAGCGATGATATAATCAATATCAGACAAAATGGAACTACTTACAGTGATTGTCCTTTTCTCTCCGTTTTTGTCTGTGACGGAGGTCGTGACAGGCACTATTTCAGATCTGAAATAACCTTTCTCTGTAGCCGCTGCAGCTCTACAAGGAAACATAGTAAATTACGTGTACAACAAATCTTGTTTTATGAAATCTTTCTTAAATATTGAGTGAAACATTTATTTAGTATAACATCTCAATACAGAATGCAAGTAGTTCAGATAGTTCCTCCTTGAACTTTTATGAATGACTCAGGTCTGTATTTAGTTGTTCCTTGTCTCATACATCATGAGTCTACCCAATTTTGATAAAACAAGATTAACAAGGATCAGTAATAACCTAAATTTTGTTTTTCAATCTAAAATATACACTGCACTGAACATTGTAGAGTCCAAAGTATTGTAACTATACTATAAACTGAAAATCATCGAGTCATGATTGTGTTGTCAAAGATGTACATGTACAGAAAATCATATTTGAGTTGAATTTACTTCCATAAGCAGAATGTGTTTCATACAATAAAAGACAGAAACATTGTCTAGTATGTGTTTATATTTGCAAGAAAGTTAAATGTGCTAGTAAGTTGGATAGCTCAGTTGGTGGTGGTGCATTCACACAGTATATGGAGGCCCCAGGTTCAAGGCCACATCTGGCTGTGTGTTTGGTTACAACACCTGGGAAAGACACTAAACAATAGTCTATTTGGTGTTTGAGATAAAAAGTTAAAGGCATGTATATAAGGAAAATTGCTTCATTGCTTGTCATTGCCAGGAAAATTTCTTAACTCACTTGTGGTGTGACTCCATAGAAAACCTGTCTTGTTGCTCCCGTGTTATGCCATATTTTTCTGCAACATTTTCAGATGTGATGCTGAAAATAATATCAAATATCAATAATGCAAACAACATTCTATACAGGAGGAAACACTCTTAAGGTAAATGTTCAATCATATTGTATTGGAAGTTCATATATTTATGTTTCCTCAACCCCAACCAGTGATACCCTTTTTGTTATAAAATTGATATGTTTTTTTTTTTAATTGCAAAAGATAACTTCAGGATGTTTTAAGCCATTTTCAGTAAGAAAATGTTAATTGTCTTAATACTGTTTTAGTTATATTTTTTTGCTTTCAGATTTGATTAAGATACAAAACCCCTTATGTAAGATGGGTCAAATCTGTCTGCTCCTATCTTTTAACATGTATGAATCAACAAACTCATTAATGATAGAAATAAACTGTAAATCACAAATCGATACCCCATTGGAACAAGACTGTTACGCGCCAATTCCACATCAAATATTTTTGGATTGAGATCTGCAAATGCATCCTTGTTCACCATTGTGTTCTTGCTCATCATCTCAATTCTGGAACATAATAAATTTAAGTATATAAATAGGTTTTAGGAAACAAAGGCAACTAAAAATGATTAGGAAAACAAAGACCATTTGAAAAATGAAAGACAAAGATATTTCAATATGATAAAGAAAACAAAGACAATTAAATATGATTAAGGAAACAAAATTAATTCAATTAGATTAAAGAAACAAAACTATTCTATATGATTAAGAAAAAAGAAAAAAAATTATTATGATTGAAGAAACAAAATCATTTCAATATTATACAAGAAGCAAAGTCAAATGAATATGATTAAAGAAACGGACATGTCTGGATTAATGACACATCACTGTAAATGGCTTAATGTTTTATGCAATACTTATAAACCCTAAACCTTTCTTCTCTTTCTTTCAATGTCACAGTCTTCAAAATCCAAAGCTTTACTAAATATCAGTTGCACTCACCCTCCAGCAATTGCCACATCATATGACCTATTTTTGATGCCACCAGCAATGTTCATGAAAGCCTGTAATCCAGACCCACACTGTCTGTTCACAGCTGATACGGGGACAGTCTCGGGCATTCCACTGTAGCATAAAACAACAAGAATTGACTAGAAGCTGAATGCTCCATAAAGATCTCTCTAATGGATGGTGCGGCATTCTATGTAAGATGGTTATTTCCCTTGCTATCTTCCTTGTTTCTTATTATATATTACAATTAAAACAGTTTTGGCTAAATGAGCTTTATTGAGAACACTAAACCAAATTTTGTCAATAATTTACAGCATATGTTGAAGTGTTCATATACATGTATATGTAAATAAAGTACATGTAGAATTGAGTCATATCATAAGGACATCAAATTACATGTAGTTGGAATTCCCAACATGCAAAATTATAGACCATTTAGCTTGAAGAATCTTCTCTATTTGTTTACCATCTTTTCTCATAGCATTTTCAACAATCTATGTTCTAGAATAAGACTGATTTTAAAATATTATTTACATGAGAGAAATATCTTAAGAATCAAATTGAAAAATGAACGATTCATTAAACAAGGTAGAGTTGTCAGAAACCCAAACTGTCTTTACGTAACTTATTTCCTTATTAATGGTTATTTATTAGTAAGAAACCATGAGTTTGTATCAGAGTTGACATTTTTCTAGTGTTAATATTTTACTGGCTTACTTTTATTTAAAAAAAAAAAGAGAATCCAAAGGACTTTTAAGAAGATGATTCAAAGGACTACCCAAAATACAGATTAACAAGAGAATTTGAAATTTTCATTTCTTATAGTTTTATGACTTCAATCATTCACTGTCTCTTCACCTGAAAAACTGGGCTATCCTTGCTGTGAATGCATCTCTAGCATCATTGACATTTCCAACGCAGACATCTCCAATCTCGTTTGGGCTAACCTTGTTGCGTTTCAACAAACCTTCGAATGCAACTGCCAGCAAGTCATCCGGATGGGTTTCCTGGAATGAGTAAAACATTCTGATATACCACTGAATCAAATGATCAATAAATCTTTCCATTAAAAAAATAATACTTCCTTTTGTTCATTCTATCAATAAATTGTTTACCAAAATTACACTAACTTTTTCATCATTAAGCTCCCTCACTGGGTAATGTAACGATTCGCCACAATAACGACTCGCCACAATAACGACTCGCCACAAATGATAACGATTCGCCACAAGCCAATTAACGGTTCGCCACAAACCAATAACGATTCGCCACAGTTTTGAAATATTCTAATCAACCGCCTATTAACGAGTCGTGAACTTGAAAACGGCGATGATTGTGCAACAATAATGGTAATAGCTCAACCGGTTTTAACTGTTGTTGTATTTTATAATAACAGGTACGGATTAAGCTTAAACAGTCTATTATAAGAGAATATTTAACTACAAGGAAAACACGAATGAACAATGTATTTATTTTATGTTATCAAACATACAATTACACATGAAACATGAAACTTAAATATATATTCAATAGAGTTTTTAGAGCACATATACATAAGTCTTGTCTAAATTGGCTCGTACATGTTGGAACACTTTTTTAATAGTTCGCTCGTGGTGATTCCACCCTGTCTGTAGGTTTCCCATGCAGCCCAGATTCGTCCTTGGAGAGTCCTCGTCATTTTCGTCTGCGTCCGCTTCAGTTTTCCCTCCCGAACAAGTCGTACCTGAAGCTTCAGGTCACTGGCCTTGGTGTGAAGAAGGGACAGCATGAAGTAAAATGGCAGGTTCCCTTTCCTTGCCCGCTTGTTCAGCTTGTTGTGCCAGCCCTCGTTGTTTGTCCGGATTGTTCTGGAGTACTGGCACCAATCGGCAATCGCCTAGATATTCCTGGTCTCGCTGGGCTGTGGGAGCTTTGAGACCTCTGGAAAGACTGTCCCATCTGCTTAACGGTCACTGAACATTTAGTGGTCTTGTTACGAATGCTACAACGCCAGTCAACAGATCCCTTCAGTCGCCGGTTAATCACGTAGCAATAACCATCTGACGAAACTAGTGTCTGGTTCCCCTGTTCTGTTCTCTTCTCGATGACCTGGTATGTGACAGGGGCTTCTTCTGGAACTGTTGTTTCCATGATAGAGGGTTCAGCAAGTTCGTTCAGGAAAGAGCGATGTCTCGGTGAAAGGTCAAATGTCAGATACGTATTGTCATCTTCAATGGGTAATGATAATCTGGTGGACTCTAGCGACGGAGGTGTATATATCATTAAAACATTGAAAACTCAACCTGATTGTGCTTATTCTTTCTTACTATATTTAGTTTGGATTTTTGTTTATGATTTAAATGATTGGAGGACGAATACCACTTTATATTTATTTGTCCCTTAATTTAACAAACAAAAAAACAAAAAAGTACTACATAACCTTTCCTTGTATTGCATCAATACATTGAATGAAAGGAAAAATACATTAAACCTTCAAAATTAATCCGTTACCAAATAAAATGTATCCTTACAGTTTTTCTTTATATCCCCCCATACACGTGTTTTACCTGCTTCCACAGTATAGACATTGATTTAAACATGCACGACACGCACGTGCACAATTATTGTTAAACTGTATGTACATTATGTTAATAAATGTAATTGTTTATAAATTCATTGTAATGGACGATGAGCATTGCCATGCTCAAGTCCAATTTCGAAAATTTATGTTCTGAACTCGAAAGAAAGAATATCCGCCACATGGGCATTGACGTTAAGTTATTTAAATGAAATGTTGCCTTTTTGAAACAATTATGGTGTCTGCGTATTTGTACTTACTGTCTCCAAACAATTTGTCACTCAGCGGCACGTTCCCTTTCATAATTCACAGCAAGGTAACAAACTTGGAAAAATAAAAGTCTTTAAACATTCAATCAACATCCACTTATCTATTAATTAAGGAACATGATTAACACTGTCAAATTATCTATTTTTAAATGTACAATGATTAAAGCCACACCGAATCCATTGATAATTGTGATATTTTTCACACCTTTGACGGGACGACTTTTCTAAGGACTATATATACAAATAATATTCGTTATTTATATGAACAAGGAAAGACAATTATAAAATAAAGATTTCCGATTTGAATGATGATTGTTGATATCAACAACGTATACTAAAATACAACACATATCTATAAACTGTGGTGAATCGTTATTAATGTGTGGCGAATCGTTATCAATCTGTGGTGAATCGTTATATGAACCTGTGGCGAATCGTTAGTGGCGAGTCGTTATTGTGGCGAATCGTTACATATTCCCTCACTGCATCTTTCTATGTATTTACCTGTATTTTCTTGTCACAAGTTGTGCTCTGCAATGATTAAAATAGCTATCAATGGCAACATGTCTCAGACTGTCTTTTGTCTAACCTTAATCTCTGACTTGTTTTCAGACCCTTGTAGGGAAAATGATTGAAAAATCGAAATAATTAATGATTTCATATAATTAACAAATATGTTAAGTGTATCATCAAACATACACCCAGTGGAAGGCTCAAAACACACAACCATTTCAACTCAGGACAGCCCTCTACCATTTTGAAAGTAAACCAGGTGGTTTGTCTAGCCGAAAAGGCGCCAGTCAATACAGCAATAGCCTTCCACACCAGAAATCCGGACTAAGTGTGTGACTTGAACCTGCAAACACCTCAAAACTTTCATCTTGCGCTACCAATCTTTTCCGAACACACTTCACCACATCAAAATCAAAGTAACAACTTAGTTTTGTATATATCAACTTCTTACTTTTATAACTTAGATACATGTATGCAACACTCATTACAGTATTTCAAACTAAATTAATGTTTTACCACAAAAGATCCTCTTTTAGATTTTCCAATCGGAGTTCGGACCGCATCGACAACAACGACGTCTTCAGGACCAAGTGCGAACACGGGTGGTGTGCTGCTTGCAGCAGTTTCTGCAGCCAACACATTCGACTTCCCGGACACTGACAGATGGTTCGCCAACACGTTCAGTCGCTCCATTTTATGTTAAACTGTGAGAAAAGTAACAATATACAAGCTTCAACGGCTGTCTCTGTAGCTTAACTGGTGAACAAAGTCTGTCTAGTCCAGTATTTAACCGTTGACACTATCTATTTAGGCCATAATATCGGAGTCAAATACTAGAACGTACCGATTTTTTACTTTTTCTCAACCGGTTGGTTAGACGGAAGCTTAAGAAGTCATCCGTTCGAAAAAATCCGATAAGATTGACTGTGGCCATCCGACTACCACTTTATGGTTAACATGCGGATACTTATCAATATGCTTTCTACTTGAAGCATAAATAAGTGGACTAATTAGGCATACAAATGTGCAAAATGTAAACAAATCCATATTGATAATTGAAATACCGTTTAAATTGGTTTAAAGCGTATATCAAATTAATTCCTTTTTCATTTGAAGATTGCTTCCATTTTTTGCGTACATAAAATACTTTTGTCATTTCTCTTTATCTGAGTCCCGTTGTCGTTTTACTGTGTCCATCAGATTGATTTCTCATGGGTAGGTATATTCTGTTGACTTTTCTCTGTTGACCAGCTGACTGCTGACCGCTGACCAGCTGACCAGCTGACCAGCTGACCAGCTGACCAGCTGACCAGAGGGTATAAAATGCTGACCAGTATTTTGCTGACCAGGGTAATTTTGATGACCCCCACTGACTGACTGATAAGAACTGACAAGCGATAAACAGCTCCCTATTACCAAAGCAATGCAAAAAAAGAAGCTGGCTCCAAAAAAGTCAAATGCCTTTTGAAATGAAAAATTAATTTGTCAAGTTTTTTAACTATCATTTTTTATTTAAGAATATTTGAAATGTTAGAAAAAGGAGAAATTGTTCTTAATTTACCTTGCTTTGCACAAATTGAAAATCTTGAATAAATGCTATGTTATTTTTTTTTTCTTTCTTTTTTCTAAAAGTAAACTGTTACATGTTTTTTTCCATTGTTAAATGTATTAATGGTATCAACTTTTAGTGTCCGCTCTCTATCAATTATCCGCATTTTAACCATAAAGTGATAAACTCTCGTGACATCACGTATCTATTTATAGATATTGGTAATCGGATGGCCACATTGTAAATGTAGTCGGATGGAATCTTCCAACTTCAACGTTGACGTAGCTAACAGAAAGGAAGATTATCTTTGGAAAGGAATTGTTAAAACCATTACTTGTTTGCAAAATTTGTATCAACGCGAGCTTTAATATACAAAGTCACCACTTATCAAAGATTCAAAACGATTTGAATCAATTTGTAAAGAGTGCTTTAATTAAGAACAAGATTTGCAAACTTCAACCATGAATGACACAGAATCGATGACGTCATAAAAATGACGTCATATTTTACACTTTCAAGATGGAGTAAGGTAAATAAAGATTATTTTGACAGGTCAGTTTTCATTTAGACCGTATTAGAAGAATAAATTGACATAGATAAATTTTCATATACATATTAGCTATGCTTATCTCAATCAACTGTTGCCATCTGGGATGCGATATGATGTTGCTTGAAGAAAAATATTGTAACGAACCGAGAAAACTATTCTCTCAAAGACGCAGTATTTCGCATCCTTCAAACTTGTCATTGTTGTGCTCTCTCTTATATCATACCTGTATTCTCTTTAACATTGGATAAGGCTCACGGGCGACAGATATAACAATACGTAATTATAGCCTGTAAGCTAACAAAATCCTTCATAGGTATGTTTCAGACTGCTTAAGATTATTTAAAGATCTGGCGCCAGTGGTAAGGTTCTCTTTGCTTAAACGTGCCAGGAACGTTACAATACCATTCGGTCTTCCGTGTCACACTTTTTGTACAAATATCTGTCGTGTGTGCACACGATCTAAACTCATCGGGTTTCTCCAATTTCTTAGCTTGAGTACTTTTGATGGGTGTGCACAGATATGACCTGACAATTTTCTTTTTAACAAAAGGAAAGTGTAGAGGATGGTTTTATGTTACCTTTACCTTTGTGATGATGGGAAACTTCTTAAGCCCTGATAGGCTTGTCATTCCCCCCTCGAAATCTTCTTTATAAGGTTTTGTCCGGTTTAAGCAGTCATATTACAAGTAAAAGGTTTTCAAAAATCAAATTCAAGTTGAATCTTTTATCTTTCCAAAGTCTATCTAACTTTGTTTTGAAGTCTGTACCACCTTTCGCCTGTACGATGTCCTCTGGTAGCTGATTTCAATGGTTGATGACACGGTGGGAGAATGAGTGGAGACCAAGATTTTTGTTAGCTCTTGATTTGCAGTTTCAAACTATTTCCTCTCACTCCAAATTGATCATTGGGTTTTTGAAAGAACTTGTTTGACTCTGTATCATCTATTTCATGCATAAATTTGAATCAAATCTCCTTTTTGTGTACGATATCCCAGCGTGGATAAATTCAAGGCTTTTAAACGGTTTTCATATGTATTGTTCTTTTTTTTATATATGGGTTTTACATCACATCAACATTATTTCAGTTATTTAGCGATGCCCGACTCTTAATGATGGAGGAAGACCCCATACTCATCTGCCCATAGGGGCTGGTCAAGGCGGGTAGAACCATCGGCATTCCGTAAGTCAGTCGGGAGACTGCCTCTCATGAAAATCCATATCCCTCTCAGGATTTGAACCCACGCGGAGAGGGGCCATGTGATTTCAAGTTCTGTACTCTAACCAATAGGCCACGGAAACCCCGTATTGTTCTTTAATCCTGGCACTAGTTTGGTTGCTCGCCTTTGAACATTCTTCAAACACAACACATAAATGACAGAAAGCATTCATTAGCTTATTCGGTACTTTAACATGATTTCATCTGTTTTGTTTTACCCGTAAATCAGCGGGTTTTTTCACCAATAGAGAAAGGGTCCTGTGGCAAGGAAATTGGGAAAATTTGCATCGTTTCGGTTCGTTTTTCTCATAATTGGGAATTTTGGGATTTGTTTTCAATTAACAGAAACCTCATCACAAGTAGCTTATTTCTTTAAAACTTGAATTATGGACACTGCAGAAAAAGTATTTTTGTCAATACATGCTTTGAGTAAAGAGTCTGCGTTTGATTTCGAGTGTTCTGTTACAAATAATATGAGGGGATTTTAACTAATTTGTAGTAAAAATCTTGAAATTGGGAAAAATGTTACTTAGATTTGATTGGGAAAGGGTCCTTTTACCGGACCAAAGCAAAGACGGGGAAAAAAACGCTGAGACTGTTATATCTGCTGTCACGCCCTTAACCCTTTCCCAAACAATAATGATATTTGACTAGTTTGTTGCAGATGACTCTGGAAAACAATGTGCTCCTTACGAGCAATTTCTCCTTTTCCCACATTGTTTTTTTTACCCTATCAAAAGATTATTTTGCAATTTCATCACATTTTGAAATGTTGTCTGCAAACTCTTTCATTTTGGTAGAGGCGAACATTTGACGTTTGATAAAGGGTTAAGTGCGGCCTAGGGGTTAAGCAATCGAGCCAATGAAACCTCATATAATTCCTTTAAGTGTTTGTCAATCTTGAATCCATCGACAGTATCCTTGGTCAGACTCACTATCATTTGGGAGTTGAATCCGTAAAATGATTTCTCTCTGGCTTATGACCAGTCGAGATCTAGCTTTATTCCACTTCAAAGAATTGTCTCTGGTGTTAGAAGTGTTAAAGGAAACAGACTATCCAGATGAATGCCGTCTTTTCCATAAATAAGGTTCAACACACATTGCAGTGAGATATATATATATATATATATATATATTTGATATCTAAAGCACAATCGGAATCATACGTCTCAAGGAATACATTTCGGTCAATTCCAATTAATTGATTTCTATTCCACAGTCTTTTAAATGTATATATCAATACAGTAACATTTCAACAGGGAGATGGTATAGCTAGCTTGCAGTAGAATGAAGGTTTATCAGATTACCATACTTCTTCTTGCTGTTTTGGTGGACTTGGGCCGAGCCCGAAAGATATGCAGACCACCGTGTGACCCACCCAGCGACCTCAAAGGATGTGACAGATTCAACACGGTGGAGAAATGCGACAGCGACTCCAGGTATTGTATACTCCATCATTCACCCTTAGAATGTTGGGTTATTTTCTAAAAATATTTTTTGTGTCGTCTGCTTTCCAAAATGTTAAATATCGGCTTAATTTTGACGAGGAAAGATTCTCGGAGTCACAAACAGGCTAGATCCAGACCAGACGCCAATTTACTTGGCGACTGGCCTGGATCTTACCTGTTTTCATGAGCATTTAGTTGGTTCCAGCAATATAAGGGTTCATACAAGTCACTAGTAAGTCCTGCACTGAACCTGTTGTTTTGTTAGATTTTTACTCCATTTTTATCATTTCATATACTGCTTTCCCACATGAGCAATGGTTTGGAGAAATCAAAATGACTTCCATTTAATGTTGGAAATCTTTAAGGCCAAATTGGGGGTTTGGAACTCGCTAACGTCCTAACTATATAAGCTTTGTACGATAAGACATGCAAAACGCGAATACGTCCCTCTGTATAAGCTTTGTACGATAAGACATGCAAAACGCGAATACGTACCTCTGTATATATCTACGGAAGGTGACTATACCATATAGTACGTCAGCTTGAACATTCGCAATGTTGGCGACGGTTGGGTGCAGTGTTAGAGCATCGGCCTCTGTACCAAGGGTCCCGGGTTCGATCCACGTCTGGCGATTTGAATATTGCCGGAACTACCTTACAAATCGGTGCGAGTACTGGTTTCGTATCCAGGAAGCTGTCATCGGGAGTGGATTCAATAAGTATCAAGCTTGTGTCACAATCGATGTAAAATGAATAAGTTTAAACTCCATCACGTTAGACGAAGATTTGGATTTTCACAAGAGACAGTCTTCCGGAATACGGAGTGCAGCTGGTTTTACCTGCTTGACCAAACCTTGTGGGCAATTTCTTAATCGGTTTTTAGCCAGAAATCGTTATATAATTGGCATATTGTTGGTGCATTTAAAACCCTTGCAAACAAAATATCCTTTTTCATGTTTGGGAAACAGAATAGAAACTGGGGGCCCACTCTAGAAACGGGAAATATTTCAACGTATATATACGAAGACAAAGTGAAACACAACATTTTTAAAGCAAATTAGAGAATACAACACCATATTAGTTTAAAGTTATTTATTTTACATCAAAATTAATTGATTTTGACGGAAGCTTGAAGCTCATTGACTGCTTCCTGTGTGCTTAACCAGATTTATAGGCTAGTTCTGGCAATTTTCACCTCGCCACTAGCGTGGATTGAATCAAAGACCTCGGTACTTGTAAAAGACCAAACACATTCATCTATTGTGATAAGTTATAATCGTTAAGATTTTCTGTTCCATAGTGAGGAGGATGTAACAGTGATGGAATGTGGCTGTCTGTGGAAGACCTACATTCAGAGTTTGGTAGAGCCGGAGAGATTCACGGTCTTCACTCCCGACGGAATCCAGTGTTTTGTCTGGGCAATGACCGTGTGTGGTGAGGCATCTTTATGTTATGTTTTGTCTTTCCAAATTTATGAGTTTCGTTCAAATAAAGAACATATATAATATTAGAAGTTAGTATAGCACATGGAGAAATATTTATGATATGTCAGTAGGTAGACAATTTAAAAAGTCTATGGGATCATAAATATTTCTTAGTCCAGATTCGAAAAGTAAAGGAATGGATTTACTTTCCCACAATGATTGCATAGCATACGGAATGAAAGCTGACGCAAATGTTAACACACTGTACAAGGTGTATACATTTTATAAAGATTATATAGTTTTATCCTTTATAAAGGAAGACGATAACAAAAAGAAAGCTTCTTAAATACGTTGTTGTCGGTCTTCTGGGCTGATGAGAGAAGACCTGAAGATACTGCGGAAAGAACATGGTAAAATTAGGACGTCATCCTCTGTACATTAAGATATTTCAACTCATTTTCTTATATGGGAATGTATGGACAGTCCGAATTAAATTCGACAGCAGATGGATAAAACAAAAGATATAAAACAACACAGATATTGAGCAGAAACCATGATGGCCAATCGACCCTTTTGGCATAGTGATTTCTAGATATATGCTTTTACAATAGTAGCATTAAAGTGTTGCATCATGTAGGAAAGCGTTAACGCCTTTATCGGGAAGCACTTCGCCACGTATTTGACGCTAAATTGGTTCCATTGCTGTGTCCTTTCAGAGGTAAAAGAGTATACATCGCCTGAGCCTACACAGATTCTGGATGTTGAAACCGGGGACGTATTCGGGAAATTGGACGGAGGTGTTTATGTTTATCTATTGTTATCGATTGACTATTGTCAAGGGTACCCTTTTACTTAACGAATTCAGGAAACTTTTTCGAAAGTGAAACAGATGAACATGTATATTATTTTAAATGAAAACCCAATCCTGCAATGTGACACGTCATTGGGAGCGATTGGAGAGACGATTTCAAAGCTGTGTTACTTTGCAATATTGCATAGCCCAATATTGAAATACTAGTAAGAGGGAATGTTAATTTGAACTTGTGCAATCTTAGAGCATAAAATGTTTAGTAAAACGGTACTGTGGAACCTGTCTTGCACGGAAGGAAGTAGTCAGGGATACCGTTTAACTAAGCGAATTAAGGACACTATTTACGTAAGTCAAAACGGATAAACATGGATATTATCTAAAATGATAGTACAGTATTGCAATGTGACATGGAAGCGTGACAGAGACGATTCCAATGATATATAATTATATTAGTTACTTTACAAGTGTGCTAAGCCCAATATTGAAATGAGAGGGAATGTGGTTTTGAACTAACGCAAATCTTTGCCACAAATATTTAGTAAAACGATACCCATGACGGGCCATGAGTAGAGCACCGGCCCCTGGACACGAGGGTCGTTGGGTCGAAACCCATAAGAATCTAGGTCTATTTTCGACATTTCATCAATTTACATTCGGTGCGAGCACTGATTATGTGCTTATGAAGTAGACGCGAGAGCGGTTTACATTTAAAGTTGTAAGAACTTGCTTTGCTATTGATTTGAAAGAAATAGAATTGAACTTATTATTCTTCGTAGCCGTAAGCCTTTTTTTGACGTTATATAGCTTGTTAGAGATGGCATAACTTGATATTTAAGGACAATGGTTTCAGATTGGAAAATGATAAACTTGGTTAAAGTTCGAGCGATCGTATCATTTATGCAAGGGTGCAATCTTACTATTTTTCTTTATTTGAAGTCGCATATGGCTTATTTATAAAATCAATAAATTAATACATGCATGTTTTATCATTTTTGAGAAGAAGTTGCAGGCATTTCTTATTTTCGTATTGAGTCTTCTGCTTTAACGGTAGATGTTTCGAAAATGTCAAATTATTGTCACATATTATCATTGATGATATTTATTTATATGTGCATGTATGTACAGTATATGACTAGAAGTTGTATAAGCTTATACGACAATTTTCTTCTTCTATATGATAACACATGGTGAAAATGAAAGATTGTAAGAAATTCATATCTTATTTTCAGTGGCAGGAAAGTATAAGACGGCGGATGAGGTGGATGAGGTTGTGTTGCCTGGGGCAACAGGGTCTGTTGGTAAGCTTATTTTTATATGTGGTTGGGGGAGGGGTATTAAACAATATATTCTGAGCAACTAGGCAAACTATAAAAATATGTTGATGTTCGACGGGGGAATTCATCCACGAAGCAGCTACGCATAATCGAAACTTGATTATATGTCACGGCTAAGTAAACGGTCCTTCTTAATTTAGACTATGTAATGACTATTTAAAAAGACAGAACTTAAGAAATAAAAATGAATATAAAATGATTTTTTCTATTCATTTGTAACTCTTAATTTCTGGCAATTTAAGATGACAACATTTTATATCACGAAGGATGTTAACTTTTTCAAAAAAGTAAAAAAACAAAAAATGATAGCGTTGTTTATTTATTTCAAATTTAAAAATCACTCTATCTGTTGAGTTAGAGCGCTCCTAAATATATTCACAAACTGACTAATACAAAATTCACTTTGTTGATTATTTATATTCTAAAGGCGAAATGGAGAATTCAGTAATTTGCATATTTTCGTTATTTTGCATTAGCAAAAAAGAGTTATTCAGTTTTTCAAAACTTTACCAATGACGTTGGCTAAAAGATCCTATTTGTCTGAAGTTTTGTTATTTGTTGGTGTTTTGTGTTTACACCACAATATCACGACACATGCAAACATATCATGCGGCGCCAAATTTCTTATAGCTTTGGTATGTTCTTAATAATATATTATCCGACGTTTTTTTTTTTTTTATATTCATCCGTTAGATCGGATGGATAGTCCCCCAAAAAGTATAATCAATGAGACATAACTTCGTTCAAGACTTCAACGATTTAGTTATCCCGAGTGAAGGCATTGAGATCGTTGAATCTTACCAGCAAAACAGAAATATATGGCTGTCTTTAAAGATTCTTGGTCTACAACGTTTTTGAGCTGATCGGTTGCTAAACTGTCGTCTCATTGTAATTGAACAGTTTTGTGTATTCTTGGCATAACCAAAAACGTTAAATATTCTTTATATACCATGAGATCTATTCTTCTCTTGCAATACATTTTACAGATCTTGGATCCTCGAGAAAGGTATTTATATTTATTTAGATTTATGTCATTGCTGTGTTGGTTTGTGAAGTGACAAATAACAAATACTTACAGCTCATGTATGAATTGCCATAAGTAATGCATATAACGCACTTATTTTTGAAATGCCCTCCTCTTTCTGCAAGGAGAGCGCGAACTGCTGTAATTACTTGGTAAAACGTGTCAATCCCTATATGCCATGTGTATGTTGATTTAATTTCGTCTTTCTTTTATTTTATACGTTGCTTGCATTTTGTTCTGTATGTATTTCGTTTGCTTCCATTATTCATCTGTTGCAAACTCGTCACTCTGGCGGGAAAATTAAACCATACATACATCACACTGCTTTGAGTATAGACATGTCCCAAATAAAATAAGAAACTGTTGAATAACGAAACCTTTATTAACAATGCTCATAACATCGACTTTATAGAAACAAACATTATGCCGTATGTTTATATACCAGATCAGACCTAAAGATCTGCCCAAGGGTCACTGGTCCTTCTACTGGGGCATGAACGACGAGAAATTCAAACTGACGGTGTTTGCTTTAATCCTCCTGTTTAACGCTGTGTGTGTGGCGGTGGCTGTCTGCTGTAGGGTATGTATATAGATGGATGCAATCAAACTTGTGTTAAGAGACCAGCCTATGGGACAGAGTAAATTGGCTGCTTAACTCAAATTGATGTACACTATAATTTTCTAACAATGGGACTTCCTGTAGTGGTTGTTAAAAGCAGGTTGGCTGCTTAAAAGGGTAGTTGCTTAACACAAGTTAGACTGTATAGCGGGAATACCATGTCAACAGTGATAGTGTTGATGATGGTGGTGTTGGTGATGATTATGATGATGATGGTAATAATAATGGTGATGGTATGATAATGAGGATGATGGTGGCGGTGGTGATGATTATGATGATGATGGTAATAATAATGATGATGGATGACAATGGTGATGGTGGTGGTGATGATTATGATGATGACGGTAATAACAATGGTGATGGATGACAATGGTGATGGTGGTGGTGGTGATGATTATGATGATGACGGTAATAATAATGATGATGGATGACAATGATGATGGTGGTGGTGGTGATGATTATGATGATGATGGTAATATAATGGTGATGGTATGATAATGATTTGATGATGATGACGTCAAAGATAATGCTGATTACGGGCACTACTGACACTGATGTTAACACTAATGCCACTACTTGTATCATCGTGTTTACTATCGCTATCCATTTATCAGACGTCCGTGTAAGAGGCATGTTCACATAACTAACGCCTTTATTGTCAATCTAAACACTATAGTGTGGGTACTTATTAGAATCGTCACCACATTCTCATGAGTACCCATCATATAGGATTTGTGTTGTAGTTTAAAAAAAATGCTGTGGATAAAAGACCCTATTGAGCCCGCTTATCTAGAATGTTGTTTATCAAAGGACCTCTATCATGATGACGTTAGTTCAGGTTGTCCACGTCACATTTGTCAGACGCCACCTTTAAACACCCAACGCGGTGTCCCTCCACCGCGACGATCCACCACGACGAATTGTCGTCGCAACATCGCGGTGGCAAATGTCATCTAGAGCCATCCGTCACGGAGGCCCCCTTTTTCAATTCATTAACTGTAACTCCATGTATTTAATGTGACAATGATGGTATGAGTAATAGTAAACTAAATTTCTGTTTGACCGGATAGAAGTTTTGAAGTAAATATCGTTGCGGGTCTGTCAGTCCGTTTGTTTGTAAGTTTACCAGCTGCATGTCATAAGTCTCAATCACAAAAAGCACCAGATCAAGTTTTACAATTTATACAACCCAACGAATTTTTCAACTGTCATTCGTTTTATGTTTCTGTTTAACCTTTTCCCAAAACAATCACGACATTTGACCACTTTGTTGTAGACGACTTTTAAATCCATTGTGGGAAAAGGAGAAATTGCTCGTGACGAGTAATTTTTCCTTTTCCCACAATGTTTTCTGCCCTATCAGAGGATTATTTTCCAATTTCATCACATTTTGAAATGTCGTCTGCAAACTCTTTCAAATTGGGCAAATTAAAATTTGTTGTTTGGGAAAGGTTTAAATGGCAGGTTACTGCTTTATGGTCGTGGTCTAAACGTTCATTTTGCTCCTTAGTTAGAAAAAATAATTAAATAAGTGGCTTAACAGAAGCAACAGTCTTGGACACAATAGCCTATAGTTATCCGGTGGTCAATACTGCGTAATGAGCTATAGTATTGACCACAGAATAACGCAGGGCTTTTTGTGCTATGTAACAAGAGCCTATTAAAGACACCGTCCTAATTGAAAATCTCTTTAAATTCATGCAGTTTTCCGAAAAATAAATTCAAAGTTATGACAGCCTTTTTATTGTTCCAATCCGGCAGTTGCAGCGTCAAAACTTAACAAATTAAACAACTCTTCCCAATTCAAGGGGGAAAAAACTACCGATGTGGCCTTTCGCACCTCTAGTTTCTAATATGCATACTTTGAATGATAAAGACCTGTCATTAACAAAAACATTGTCCTTTGGGCACCAAAACACCGATGATATACGAGGTTATGGGTAACTTTTTCAGTGTGACTCTAAGACTCGAGAGAAGGCAGTCCGCCTGTCCGGGGATCTGGACCCGAACACCTATGTGAAGCAAATCTCCAGCGAAAAGCCAGCACGGACCGTCAGTATCGAGTAAGTTAAGGGTTCAGTGCAATACTATAGTAAGTGCTTCGTGTTTATGAAGCACTTACTATAGTCTTGCACTGAACCTTCGAAGTATCATGACTCACCGTACTGTAGAAGTATGTTACATGTACTACCATGTTAAGGGTTCAGTGCAAGACTATTTAAAGGCTTCGTGTTTATGAAGCACTTACTATAGTCTTGCACTGAACCCTCGAAGTATCATGACTCACCGTACTGTAGAAGTATGTTACATGTACTACCATGTTAAGGGTTCAGTGCAAGACTATTTAAAGGCTTCGTGTTTATGAAGCACTTACTATAGTCTTGCAGTAAACCTTCGAAGTATCATGACTCACCGTACTGTAGTAGTATGTTACATGTACTACCATGTTAAGGGTTCAGTGCAAGACTATTTAAAGGCTTCGTGTTTATAGAAGCACTTACTAAAGTGTCCTCGTTGTTCTCGGTCGTTTGACAACCAAATATCAGCTACAAAACGTCACGACATCATATTCAATCGTTCTGTAACTTTATCATAATAGAAAACATTTAATTACAATGCACATATAATTACAATGTGTATATATTATGGTCTATCCTGTTGAAAGGTTTCGTAAAATAAATCGACAGCGTATAAGCATACTCGACATGAACAACATCTATTTATAGATCCATAGTCTAGAACCATTGTGGTAGGATATGAATTGAAAATGAACCATATAAGCAACATATGTGCTAACAGTAAACAAGTGACGCACACTAGCTTTCTACATAAATCTCTTACAGATTCAGTTTCATCACAATCTAAAATCGCAATCAAGTTTTTATGTGGACAATACTTTGTGTAAGGATTATACGCATTTAATTAAATGTGCAATTTTTTTTTTGGTCGCAATGATATTGATTCTAGTTGGGAGTGCTAACACGTTATCTCATACATACTAATTATGACACGCATGTGGCAGAACATTTCAGAAGCCACTGTAAGCCATTTATTTCTTCATTTGTCACAAAAGTTTTCATATAATACACAAGAAAAAGTGTGCCTTCAACTTCGTCCAGTTAAACTCTCCACATAGTTTGACAACGGTTAAAATCAAGTCAATTTTTCCATTCAGCAAGTTCTTGGAGAAGTTCAGACAATACAAAAGAGCGAAGATGAGAGAAAAAGATAACCCGTATGGAATCCTGCAAATGGATCATTTGAAGAGCAAAAAACAGGTAAATTAAACTATTTCCCTAATGGGCACAGCTTTTTTGATATATGCAATATTGAAAACGTCTAGTCAAAACGAGGATCCCTTTTTGAAAACCTTTCAATGAAACTGTTCTTTTAAACTTGTAACTTGGTCAAAGAAAACAAAACTGTATACTAAGACTGTTTATTTTCTCCAGCCGCTGGTGACTGTTCACAGATGTGAGGAATTTTGATATTAGAAATCAATTATTTTAAAACTACACAGCGGCTGTACTGTTATATAATGCGCACTGAAGAATAGTCATTGGATATGAAATAAGATAGCTTTTAATTCTTTTCAAAATGTGTATATAGTATACTAACATGTATTTTAACACAAAAGCATAGCATCGCTTTTGAGATCTACCTAATATAATAAACTGTACATATTTAGAAAAAATTAACGACTCCTGGAATAATTATGATATAAAGCTACTTTCAATTGTATATCAAACAACAATGCAAAAACTGCATTGTTTCGACGACATTTTATTTTGACTTTTAGATTTTCTCTTCTGTGAACAAGCACATTTAAGGAAACTTGTAACAGAATTGAGCAGTGTCATTCATTTATATATTCATCTTCCATTTCCAATTCACGGAGACAAAAAGCGATGGAGAATGATCCCCATTTTACGTGATAACACCCACTCAGACTGTTGTTTCCTTTCTTCCAGCCTATGTTTAAGCCAGGTCCCTATCACTATCAGTACAATAGTACAGACGAAAACTCGGACCCTCTCAACTCAACGTATGAAGAACCAGTTCCGTCCACTAACGGGATGTCACACGTAAGGTAAATCAAACCCCTTTCTTTATTGAGACTGGTTCAAATGGAAAGCAGATATTGATTGTACGTTATAGAAAATCATCATTTCTTTGTGTCATTGGTAAGAAACTATGGTAACGAAAAAAAAAATCCTTTTGTCAGGATGGTTTCTTTGATTTGCTGCTTTATTTGCAATGTCTTGATTCAGAATCTCGTGAGAGTTTGAGTCGAAATATTCACAATAGTTTACTGGCCAGATATCTGTCTTAACAACCTGATGTCCATTAACACATTCTCAACCAAACTTCTTCAAGAAGTAGGATACGTTTGTTTTCATGTTGGAGTCCTATCTAACTCATTGTTACAAACTGACCGCATGTTCTCCATTTTTCTCGATTATACAGATTTGAAGAAGAAGCGATAATGCGAGCATTGCTGTAGTTATTTACTTATCCTTTTGGGGTGTCGTGGGTCTTATGGATAGAACATTGAACTTTGGCAATCACAAAGATAATCACCATATTGGTTCAAATCATCGTAGTCGAAGATTCTAATTTTCATTGGACTTCGTCTTTTTCTCGTCTTCTTGTTAGTGATAGATTTGAAATTCTATAGGAATCTGTCACCTACCTGTTTACAACGGCCCCGATAGGAAAGAGTCTTTTTCCATCAATGATAAGTTGGGCAAAACAATGTACATGGAAGTATGTTGTTGACGAAATAAAAATACGAAAATAACTGTTTAATTGTTTACCCATCCTTGTTGTAGGCGAAAGGAGATGTACTCGGATGACGATGAGAACACGCTGTACGAGAGCGTACACCTTAGAAACTTTAATAAATCCGTCTCGTTTCAAACCCCACAAGCCGGGTCCTCTGACCAGAAAACACGAGTAGGTAGAGTATTGTTCTTGTTATTTCCAGCAAGTAGAAACGAGAGTGATTTATCCAAGTTGTAAGAACTTTTTTCACAATTAATGTAAAATAAACTAAGTTTAAACTAAACATTTGTCAACCTATATAGGAGCCCATATAAACACCCGGTGTTCGCCAGCTATGTTGATACACGTCCTGGTCTGATTAATTTAAATGTTTATGAACGGTCGATTAACTCTTTCAATCCAAGCATTTGTTAAGGTTGCTGATAAACAAGGAGGGACTATTTTTCTACAAAGCTGATAATATTGGTTCACAATGACCAGGATCCAAGTTATTGTAGTGGTTGTCCTCGTGCACTTGAGACCAGGCAACCCGGGTTCGATTCCATATAGCGACTAGTAAGTCCATTGTTTAGTGCCTGTGGTAACAAATTCATAGCCTAATATTATTAGATTCTCCAGTACACATGTGTAAGAAAATTATTCCAGATTTAGCTATTAGGCTTCCGTGGATTTTGAGAAAGGGAACAGCTCGGCTCATGCGTCGAGGGTTCTGTCCGTACGCTTTATCTTCAATGAACTGCTCTGTACAAAATGTTTACGTAACGAGTCTTTCCAGCTACAGAAAATGTAAACCACAGGCACAAATTTTACTATTATCTAATATTTTAATTTAAAAAAAAATCATAAAACGGAATTTGAGTAAATATTTGAAGACTCTCAAAGTATTGCGCTGGGAAGGATTTGAGATGTTTCGCGAAACGCCTTTATTTCTATTTCAGGTTCCTACGAAAAGAAGTAAACGAGGTGACAAAGATGAAATGATGTTTACTCCTACGCTGAAGTGGACAAAATGACAACGGAATGACACATGTGATATTGTTTGTTTATTTTTGTTGTTTGGTCTGAAAAGGATTAAATCAAACTTAAATGTTCTTAGTTATAATATCTTTTCGCTGGTGTCACAAAACAGATCGAACTGGCAAAACTATCCACGACAAAATATTAAATTGAATGACCGAATATCTCATGATTGATTAAGGTTTTTACGGTTGGGCATTTTTTTTATAGATCGTCAAAGTTACTCCGATCGAAACTGGTGTAGTTTCCTGTAAAAACAGAATTTGTATTAGTGAATATTTCATGCGACCGAATACAAAATGTAAATAGGTCTACACAACAAACATGCCGACGGTTTGATACAACACTATAGCAAGTCCTGTACTCTTTGTGGAAGACTTGATGTAGTCTTGCTCTGTAACATCGATGGGCTGAAAGCAACATAACGCCTCTCTGACCAGAAACATAGATAATCTATGTCTCTGGTCTGACCAACAGATACACTTTGCCTTTCTTCACATGAACAGATGATCATAATCTTCTTCAAAGCATCGCTTGTTTAAAACATTTTCATAAAACCCCATCTTTTTGCATGGGTTCGAATCACTGTCGCTGGAGATTTGAAATATAATGAAAAGTAGCCTCACAGCTGACTCACGCTATTTCAATGGTTACATCGGTCTCGGCTGACCCATATTTAACAATTAGGTAAGAGCCTTCGTTTATAATTAGCAAGACAACTCAAAGATTGATAACGCGATAGAAATCCCCAAATAGAATTAAAAACTATCCCACCCCACGTTCAATGAATATTCAGAAATAAGGAGACATGTTAAAAATAAGTCAGTTTACCTCACAGAAATTGAGAATGATTAAAATACATTTACTTAATTATAAAAACTAATTGGATACGTTAAAGGCTACTTCATATTTTAATTGAGCATCTACATACAGTCAGGTGTTTCTTGTTATTTTACTGTTTGTCGTCTGAAATGATAACATTTATAAGGAAATCAATGGTCCCATTCATTTCTTCTTCGTTATCCCTTCCATTTCTGCCGACCAGATCTTAAGATTGTCTCGTAACAATTGCATTATCAAAATACTATCATCCTTTGAAGGCGGGGCCAATGAATTTATATCGTCATCAGCCAATGAAAAACCTTGCTTTGCAAGCTCACATGCGGCATCGTAAGAATTAAGAATCTCGTAATAAAACACGGAAAAGTTGAGAACCAGTCCTAACCGTAGAGGGTTGGCGGGACTCAAATATTCCTTGGCCAGTTCTAGACTGGTTTCGTATGATTCCTTCGCCTTCTCGAACACGTCAACATGACAGTGGTCCCGACAGAATTCGGAAAGATATCGATAGTAGTCTCCCTTCATCTTAAAATAGAACACGCGGCTCTCGTTGTCGATGGTGTTCAACAGGTACTTGTCAACAAGCTGTATCAGTTCGCTACAATTTGCCTTTAACTCGCTCTCTATCACCTGACGGTAGTCTTTTGAAATCTCTTTCCGTCGCTGATTCGTGTCGATGCCTTGTTCTATGGTCGATACGGCTCTCCAAGCTGCCCGTTTGGCACCGATAAAGTTTTTAAATCCGTTTGCCAGTAGATTCCGCTCTTCGACCGTCAACTCCGTTCCCATGGTGATGAGCGATTTGAGCCATGTGACCATGTCTTCCCATCTCTGGGCGCCCTCTGCAAGTTTGATCTTCTCTACGAGAGTTCGTCGTGCGTCTGCCATACCGTTACTGTATCACTGAAAAGAGATAGCGTATTCAAGATAACCCCGTTATAACATGATTGTGTCTTCCTTAGTTGTACTGCTTTTGGTTCTTCACTTAACCTTCAAACCTATCTCGTTATGTCTTGAATCCGTACCAGTGCTTACATCTTTTATATCAAATTGCCCTTAACCCTTACAGTGCTGAAACTGACTTTATGCGTATGCTAACAGGTTTGATCCAGGTCAGCCTAGCCTGCGATCTAATCTGTTTGCTGGCCAGCCTAGCCTGCGATCTAATCTGTTTGCTCCTCTGAGGATCTTTTCTCATCAAAATTAAGCAGATGTTTAAGGTCTGGAAAGCAGACGACACGAAAACATATTTTAAGAAAAGTACACAGCATTCTAAGGTCTACTACCCAATTAGGCCCATTCCTGAGAGCAATTAAGGGAACTCGTTATTGCTATTAATAATATGTCTTTGAATCATTCGACCCTTGCACTAAACCTGTAACCCTATATACACAATGTTGCACAATGTTGAAACATTAGCAAAGTAATGTGTAACCAGGATGGACCACTACATGTCTTTCGGATTGTATTTCTTGTCAAGAGTAAAAGCAACGGCAAATTGTAAAAGATAGCATGTTCTGATGTGGGTGTATCTGGGAAACACTGAAATGTGACAAAGGTGAAGGTTTTTCTTTACGAACAAATTCTAACTATGATCACCTTGATTTTCTTTTTTTTTTATCTTTAACAGAGCCGCTTTATGTAAAATGTTTAAAGCCTTTGACCAAACTTTATCAATAATGGACTGATAACGAATATAGCTTCCAATGATAAGTGTATGTTTGTGTCGCATGTCATATCAAATCATCCAAATGTGTCGGACAACAATGCTTCTGAGAAGGAGAAATGTCTGATAGAAACCATTCTGGTGTACCAAAACAACCAAACATTGTATTATAAACTAGTTCGGGCCGGTGCACATATGCTAAATATGCAAATAATTTCTGTTTTATAGTATTTTTACATAGCTTGTACAGGTATTCGTTTATATTGTGCTGCCCGACTTATTGTTCGCCAGGACCCGATATTGACAGAACATGGACATTGAACGTTTGTTTAAACGCTATATTTGGCAAGTTTTTTATGGTTCATGGACAGTCGTCATTATACCTTACAATGATAATAGTGGGTTACGATAAATTGTTAGTTATACACTCGTTGTTAGGCATGTGACTAAATATAGAGACCGTCGTAAATTGAAGCAGACAACACAAACAGTTTTCTTTAGTGGTACTGTTGTATTAGGTGGAAACATCACATTATAACAGATAATTCTTACATGAGCAACTGTATACTATTCGCCACAGAGTGTTCTAGAGTCTTTTGCGATAATGCGATGCATGACCGAGAAGGATGCAGATTAAACCGTATAGTGCTGGAACCGATTTTATGCTTATACAAACAGGTTTAGCAAGTAATTTGCGGCTGGACTGTGATCCAACATGTTTGCTACTCTGAGTATCGTTTCTAATCAGAATTAAGCAGACATTTACGGTTTTTTGGAAGCAGACGACACAAAAATGTTTTATAAAATTACCCAGCATTCTAAGGGCTAAGACCGTTAGCAGACTTCGCCTCATAGTGATCCGATAGGGCACAACTATGACTCGATCTTTCGTGGAGGAGACAGCCTTGTGTCACTTGACACAACTTATTGAGAATTAAATCGTGAGGAACTAACACCACAAGGACGGATATAGACACATTATGAATACTCAACATAACTGTAATTGTGGGTATAATGATCGATTTGAATGTTGTAAATTACAATTGAATACCCTACCCGTCAAGTGTATACAGGTAAAACATAGATCGGTACCTTACCCGTATGATCCAAGCTGTAGCTGTGTTACAAATATCTACGCCTGAATCATCGAACTAATTGCTAGCCTGAAATATAAGCCCGGATCCGGAATGCACGATTCCGGAGTTGTAATTTCGTCCGGATTACCGCGGTCCGGATTTAAGCTTCACTGTACATGTACATCACCTAGGGTGAGATGCGTTTAACTTGAAGTCAGTGAGGTAAACAAACCGACATAACTCTACTATATGTCTATAGATAACCCTTTCACAAACAATAACGACAGTTGACCACTTTGTTACCGACGACTTTAGAAAACATTGTGGGAAAAGGAGGAATTGCCCGTAACGAGCAATTTCTCCTTTCCCCACAATGTTTTCTGCCCTATCAGAAGATTGTTTTACAATTTCATCACATTTTGAAAAGCCGTCTGCAAACTCTTTCAATTTGGGACAGTCCAAAATTTGGTGATTGGGAAAGGGATAAGCATCTATATGTGATCTCAGAGGTACTTCTACACTGAGGTGAAATGTGCAAGATTCTATTTCCTAAGTTCGTTTTCGAAGTTATCAGTTCAGAGACATCATTTATTCTGAAAGTTCGCGGAATTCCTTTGGGATGGGAATTGTGCAAACTTAGTCGCGATTATCATCATAAATCGTAGAATTCCACAACACGAAAGTTTGTTGTTTGAGCGATTGGTAGTAGTGTTTGACTCGCGAATGACGAGCGGGCGAACAAAAAATGCTGCACTTGGATTTTTAGCACTACATATTGAAACTCGTGCATTGACTTTGTAATGAAAATAATGTAGATTTTCATACCATTCAAATGAATGTTTTGCAGTTGTTTTAGTATCAATTTACATGTACATTATTAGAAATCGGAGGTATTAATTGTCGTTTATCCCCAAAATGAAAAATCGTACCGAATTGCAATTATGTTATTTTAGACTTATTTATTTTCTCTATATAGAAGAGTCACTGGATTCGGCACATGTTGTGTTACCCAATCAATAGTGCTACGAGACAAATAATTCACCGCAAATGTTTTGCCTTATTCAACGCAGAGAAAAATACAGATACAAAAATTACGAATGATTAGTGATAATGAAGCACAGATAACATCATCAATCTTGGGGAAGAGGAGCAGGGGTTTCAGTTGGTTTGTAGATTTAATCGGTACAAAAAAAGGTTTTCAAAATATGACAAGAGTATTACCCTAGATTTAATTCTGGATGGAGTAAATGCTGAAGAAACCTTTAACAAGCAAGAGCCCTGGGTACCGTTTTACTTAACAGTTTATGCTAAAAGTTTGCGTAAGTTGAAAACAACATTGCCTCTTACTTCAATATAGGGCTAAGCAATATTACATAGTAACACATAAATGGAGTCGTATCTCTTAGACGCATCCACTGATGTGCTACATAACTATAATGTGTTCTTTTTAAAGATATTATCCAAGTTTATCAGTTTCGAATAACACAAATATTTTCCTTTAACTTGTTTAGTAAAACAGTACCCTTGACATAACTAGAGTTTACCTAGCACGTCCTAGATTTCACATTAACCTTCCGTTAAGCCAAACCGAGATTTTAACATTACCTTTTATCAACCATACCCTTGATTTTACTTTAAACTTAAACATGCAAATTCTAGATTTTAATCGTACAAGTGAACCGTTTATTTCACCGGTTCGTTTATCTAAGCTTATATTGTGTTATTAATTAAGGAATCATTAATGTTAATGTCCCGTTTACATGTATTCCACTACAGCCCATCTGTTCCATTGAAACAGTTACATTATGACAGGGGTCTTATTAAAGCCATACTTGCGCTCATATACACTTAAATTATGAAAATCTAGAATAATTGAAATTTAACTTTAAAGCACGTTAAATTCACTTTTACAGAGGAATTGAAATGGTAACACGTTCCAATATGAGGTTTGACTATAATTAGCGATAAAACAAGGTCAGCGGAGAAACGTTGGAAACCAATAAAACCCAAGAAATTCTCCATTTTGAATGTTCTCATTGTTGATATTGGATACATGACAGTATTTTTTATGCGTTTCACTGGATTTTTCTTAGCAGATGATCGCCAATGATAAGTCCAAGCGCTCCTTGCTATTTTAGATGTTACTCGAATGTAAACAATAGAGTTAAATTGGTTGGCACCTAATTTGTGAAAATAGCACTTTGAAAAATAGATAATAAATAGTGCAGGCGTTATATTTTCATGATCCTGTGGTGTTACGCTATGTTTCAACATATTCTATCTGAATATATAAGACATATTACCCAGTTTTACAGTTTTTCTGAGCAATAATACACTTTAAAGTACCTTATTAGGAATGTGCAATTAATCGTTACCATTTAAATTGGGTTGTTGTGATCGCTCCAAATTGAGGTAACAGTCGACGACACACAGAAGATATGAAGTTTTCTGTGTGAGTTCTGGAAGAAATGAATCCCATCAGAGACGAAATCACTTGAGACAAATATTTTCTCCTTTATTTCTTTTTCTTTTTCATATTGAGATGCGATAAAATACGGTGGCACATAGGTGACATGTATGCGATTTTTTCTCGTTATTCCGAGTTGATAAGTTGAAAAAACGACTTAATTAACTCGTTATTTTGACTTACTTACTCGGAATAACAAAATAAAAAACGCATACATGTCACCTCAGTGCCACCGTAATTAAAACGCGTTTATAAAAGTAGTTTCTTATCATGATCAAACCAACCTCTTATGTGGCGTACTTTCTGTTTTATTCACTTTCTTGTTAAAGGGAAACAAAATCCATTGAGTGGTCGCAAACGAGTGTTCCTGAAAACTGACCTTTCTTATGATTTGCATCGAAATAGACAATATATCGCGATTTCAATTTATTCACTTATAAATGAAAACAAATCAAAAACAAACAATTTAAAGACAAACTTACTTCACTGCGTCCTTTCAGATAAGCTTCCATAGTCATATATAACCATCACAGCCGTGTTCAGCCCAAACGAACACGGGGTTTTACTAAAACTTGCTTATTATTTTCTTTTGAAAAGTGACAACAAGATAGCCTTTGTCAAACAAACCAACCATCTTTGATTGAAACAAAACGAGATTCTCATTTTGGTCAGCATGTTTTTGTTTTGTAAATATTAAGAAGTGTTACTTTTTTTTTTATTTCAATCTGTAGTTTCGTTGGTTTCAGAACTATCACACAATTGCGTATGAGGGAAATTGGCTTAAAACTAATACTGTCTCTTTGGGGAAAAATCGCTAGGGAAGTTCAAATAAACTAAATCGGGACCCATCGATTATTTATAAAACACATTCAGTGTTCGGTTAAATATTCCCTTTTAGCACACGTACAAGTGCTTTCGAAAACAAGCGAACCGGAAATTAATCCAGGAACAAACAAATGGCGTTTTGTGAAAAAACGCAGGCGTCTATCGATAGCAGTACCTTTTTGACCAATGCGAAATGTCGTTCATTTAACCCTTTACCAACCACCAAATTTTCGACTGTCCCAAATTGAAAGAGTTTGGAGACGACATTTCAAAATGTGATGAAATTGTGAAATAATCTTCTGATAGAGCAGAAAACATTGTGGGAAAAGAAAAAAATGCTCGTTACGAGTAATTTCTCCTTTTCCCATATTGCTTTCTTAAGTCATCTGCAACAAAGTGGTCAAATGTCGTTATTGTTTGGGAAAGGGTTAAAACATTAAAAAGTACAGCTTCTTTTATTTATTGACTTTGAATCTGTATATCGCTTATTTGATAAAGAAGGGGGTATTTCATATTAACAAGAATTAAAGCCATTGTCATTGTTGATTTAGTTATATGTCTATTTATGTGTGCTATTCGTTATACGAAAACACATTTTCTTGGTCCCTTGTGTAGGAACCGTGGTTCCTAGATTTTGGTCTTGAACGGATCTGTGATAGTATCCTTAGTATAGCGATACTTTCTAGCCTACTATCGTCTCATTCTATGTATGCCTGGTCTTTGGTATGGCCCTCGCAGGGCTCGAACCCACAGCCGTTTTGTCGAAAACACAATAACCAGAATTAAAAGAACACACACACAAAAAAAATCCCGGATAAAAGTTTTTACGATGTAAATCTTTTTTACCGATTTGTTTTTCTTTTTTGGGGATTGATATTCTAAGACAACTCATACCCGACGTACTTATTCATAAGGCTTGGGCAAATCCAGCGTTGAGTCCAATCCCGTGTCTGGGGGAATATGCACAGACTAGAACCACAGGCTAGGACAAATCTTCGTTTGGATTTGAAGGAGGACCGAAATATTTGAGTACATTCAGCCTTAGTAGCCTAACATAAGCCGATTCGGCGTTAAATGACCATAGTAACAGAATGAAGAATCGGGGTTGATAAAACAACTAGACTATCAAGGATTAATATGGATGTCAGTCATTCAGAACGCTCCGGCAAGCTTTCTGAATGATATTCGTACCGAGGTAGGCCTAAGACAACATCAGACTTACATTTAACTAAACATGCAGGTGCATAGTTTCCTGTTTATTCGAGAAATATTGGGTACGTATATAGAAGGGGATTATAAGTAACAATAGCTTTTTTTCGTATTAGATTTAGAATGACTACACCTTGGAATTATGGAGCTGCAAATTAGCCGGAATAATCAACAGGTAATAAAAAAATTGTCGTTTGCAAGTGTATTTTTATGATACAAATAATTACATAAACTCTCACCTTCGACACTACACAATGGAGTATATTCCGATCCCGTTTCTAAGTCTCATATAACCTTCTTCACTGGAAACCTAATGATATTAAACTCTGTTATAAATTCCACACAGTGTCGAAAACTAATTTAGCTTGTCATTATACGTTATTTATGTATCGATATCTATTGTGAATAAAATTCTCCCTCCACTATCGCATACCGTTTACTTACTATCCCCTCATATATGAGTAAGTTCCTTGTCGAAGTTGAAGGCATTAGCAGACTGAAAACGACTTTATTTTCTTTATAACATTGGGTAGAAACCAATATGATAAAAAGACCAATTGCTCATTAAGAACGTATTATCATTTTGTCATAGGGACTGCTCGAAGATGCTTGTTTACAAAAGAGAAAAAATTGAAATAAAAAAGAAAGGTCCTTGAAACAAAACAGTTTGTGTTTTGTTTGTTTTACAATTAAAAGTAGTTAACGAAATTCAGGAAGCGTCAATTGATCTGAGTATGTACAGTTTACATTCGGCAGATCTTTTAAGCGATGCCACGCTTTTGGATTAAAAACATGTTAGTTTACTGTACATACTCCCTAGTAAATTAAAAACGATCCAAATTTGCTTCCAACGACTTTTCTTTAGTGTGTATCATTTAATTAACAGTAAATCTGCTATGCAGTTTTAAAGAAATTTATCTTTAACTTCCATTTCCTCACATTTGTGAACGATCACTTCAATGAATGACTTTCATTATTTCATACCCGGGGAAATATATCAGTCAATTAATGCAGGATATCTTTAAATCTGTTTAATTGATCTTATGTATGTTTCATAACTTTTAGAATAACACATTCCAGTTTGATGGATAGAGATTAAGACGCATCTTCTATATTCAGCTTTGGATTGGTTTGTTGAAAGCACAATCTCCCTCTTCGATTAGGTTCAAACTTCGGTAGATTTGCATTTTAGGAGCCTCCTGTGGTTGACTTACGAAATATCGGTTGTCTACCCTGTTGGAATACCAGTCCATATTGGTACAGTTGTGATTTTAACCCAATTACCAAACAAAAACGGCATTTAACCACTTTGTCGCAGACGACTCTGGAAAACGTTGCGGGAAATCAGAAGATTTTTTTTTCAATTTCATTACATTTTGAAATGTCGTCTGCAATCTCTTTCAAATACGGACAGTCGAACATTTGGCGTTTTGTAAAGGGTTAAGCTAACGGTCTTCATCCATAGATTAAGAGCCGGGTATTGCACTATAAGTGAACTACTGTTGACCGACATAAATCCGGGTATTGCACTATAAGTGAACTACTGTTGACCGACATAAATCCGGGTATTGCACTATAAGTGAACTACTGTTGACCGACATAAATCCGGGTATTGCACTATAAGTGAACTACTGTTGACCGACATAACTCCGGGTATTGCACTATAAGTAAACTACTGTTGACCGACATAAATCCGGGTATTGCACTATAAGTGAACTACTGTTGACCGACATAAAGCCGGGTATTGCACTATAAGTGAACTACTGTTGACCGACATAACTCCGGGTATTGCACTATAAGTGAACTACTGTTGACCGACATAAATCCGGGTATTGCACTATAAGTGAACTACTGTTGACCGACATAACTCCGGGTATTGCACTATAAGTAAACTACTGTTGACCGACATAAATCCGGGTATTGCACTATAAGTGAACTACTGTTGACCGACATAAAGCCGGGTATTGCACTATAAGTGAACTACTGTTGACCGACATAAATCCGGGTATTGCACTATAAGTGAACTACTGTTGACCGACATAAATCCGGGTATTGCACTATAAGTGAACTACTGTTGACCGACATAAATCCGGGTATTGCACTATAAGTGAACTACTGTTGACCGACATAAATCCGGGTATTGCACTATAAGTGAACTACTGTTGACCGACATAAATCCGGGTATTGCACTATAAGTGAACTACTGTTGACCGACATAAATCCAGATAACCAGTAGCATCATCTGATGAATTGACGAGTTTTGTTCATTATCTTTATCATAACTAGTATTGTTTATTTTTATTAAAAGGCAGAATTTACCAAATAGAAAAAGTCTCATTTAAAATCAATTTCAACTGAATGCAAATCGTCTCTAACAGACGTGTTACGTACATGTCTCTTTGTCGACTGTTGCGGCAAGTGGTGTACGTTTCAACCTTGAAGGTCAATATTCAACCTTGATAATAAATATTAAAAATTCATATCCTTGAAATAGATAATTAGTCCCATTTCTCCATAGTTCCTCGCCTTATTTCCCCATAGTTCCTCGCCTCATTTCCCCATAGTTCCTCGCCTCATTTCTCCATAGTTCCTCGCCTCATTTCTCCATAGTTCCTCGCCTCATTTCCCCATAGTTCCTCGCCTCATTTCTCCATAGTTCCTCGCCTCATTTCTCCATAGTTCCTCGCCTCATTTCCCCATAGTTCCTCGCCTCATTTCTCCATAGTTCCTCGCCTCATTTCTCCATAGTTCCTCGCCTCATTTCTCCATAGTTCCTCGCCTCATTTCTCCATAGTTCCTCGCCTCATTTCTCCATAGTTCCTCGCCTCAGTTCTCCATAGTTCCTCGCCTCATTTCTCCATAGTTCCTCGCCTCAACTCATCTGATACATGAGAGTAAACAAACCACGGCGACAGAAGGAGATGTTCCGCCTTGTGACGGGTAAAGTGTAGATCGGAATTCCTTGGTCATGTTTGCAGGTTCGCATGTTAGTCATCGTCCGAACGGTTTCGCATGGTCGAATTTACGCCTCACATGCAAAAGTGCTGGTTTGCGTTAAAAAAGATAGAGAAGTACCTGTTTTGATCTAGGATACTACGCTGTATCAGATAGACTTATGAGAAGAAGCATAAAGCATTAAACAAACCACCAAAATCTTACATGTTTCTACGTAAATAATCAACAAGTAGACAAGTACACCACTCATTTCCGTAGATTTGGAGTCGAACAGTCGGAATAAGAATGCTACCATTGTCACAATGGTTCTCTGACCTTATCGTTTACGTGTACGCGTTTTTTCTGCATTTGTAGCCTTCAGCGTGGTCTAAATATCTTGCAAGATTACTGCCAAAAATGGAAACTTAAAGTGAATACTGAAAAGTCTAAAGTTCTGATATTTAGAAAAGGGGGTAGATTTAATATAAACACGACTTTTACTTTTGAGGATAAAACTTTAGAAATTGTTACCAAATTTAACTAGTTAGGGGTAATTTTTACAACTGGTGGGTCAACTGCCGGAACGCACACCGCTCTTGGCGACCAAGCTCTTAAAGCATTGTACAAGCTAAAATCTTACTTACATAAGTTTACAGATATTTCGGTTAGTCACATGTTAGAACTTTTTGATAAACTTATCCTGCCGGTCTTAAATTATGCCAGTGAGGTTTGGGGATTTAGCTCTGATAGGAAATTAGAACGTATACACATGACATTTTGTAAACATCTGCTAGGTGTGAGGCCTCAGACCCAAAATAACTTTATCTATGGAGAATTGAGCAGATCTAATTTAAAGACTTATCGTTTTACCGCTATTATTCGTTATTTGTTGAAACTTTTGGAATGTCCAGAGATAAAAGATGTGTATACAGTATGCTGCTGGAAGACATGGTAAAATATCCAAATAAACCATCGTGGGCTTCAAATGTTAAAAAGTTGTTAGAGAGCTTGGGGTTGCAAAGCCAGGGAGTAGGATGTCGTAACGCTTTCTTGCAACTTTGCAAACAAAGACTTTTAGACCAGTTTGTCCAAAACTGGAATGCTGAGCTTAGCACCTCATCTCGTGCTGATTCATATAGGTTTTTTGCTGAGTTTGGTCTTAAAACTTATCTTGATTGTGTTACCATTGCAAAATTTAGAAAAGATCTAACAAGACTTCGAGTGTCATCACACAGACTACAAATTGAAACAGGTAGATGGCACAAACCAAATAAGATACCCAGAAATGAAAGAAATTGTCAATTGTGTAATGTCCTCGAAGATGAATTTCATATGTTACTAGAATCCTATATTCTGATTTGAGAAAGACATATATTAAACCCTACTATTGGAGACATCCAAATATACTCAAGTTTAAAGAACTTTTACAATTAGAAAACACTCATTTGCTAAGAAAACTTGCTCTTTATGTTTACAAAAGTTTTAAAGTGAGAAATGATTTTTATTACACGTTAGAAAACTCTTAGAAGTTAACAACATGAAAATTAATTAATAACCTGATGTATAGTAAAGTCTGAGGACTGTATTACAATGAACTAAATGCTGTTCTCTTTGGATTTTGGTAAATGTTTACCAATAGGTTAATTATAGGAATTTGCTCAGCAATATCTTTTCTGGAATATCCATTTATTACTATATTTTGCTGATTTAGTATGTTTTCATGATAGTGTTAATTGTTGATAAGGCTTTGAACACCATATAAAAAGATTATGTTTCTCTTCCTTTCTTATCATATGTGTTTACATGTAATATGTGGAATTTCTCAACCACGAATACCCACTTATTGTTATAGTATATTGATTTAGTATGTTTTCATGATACTAAAAATTGTTGATAGGGCGTTAAACACCATATACCACCATATAAAATTGTATGTTTTCTCTTCTTTTCTAATCATATGTGTGTACATGTACAATGTGGAATTTTCCAACCATAAATATCCACTTATCATTATAGTATGTTGATTAAGAATGTTTTCATGTTACTGAAAATTGTTGATACGGCGTTAAACAACATAAAAATGTTATATTATCTCTTCTTTTCTTATCATATGTGCGTACATGTACAATGTGGAATTTTCCAACCATAAATATCCACTTATCATTATAGTATGTTGATTAAGAATGTTTTCATGTTACTGAAAATTGTTGATACGGCGTTAAACAACATAAAAATGTTATATTATCTCTTCTTTTCTTATCATATGTGCGTACATGTACAATGTGGAATTTTCCAACCACGAATATCCATTTATTATTATAGTATGCTGATTTAGTATGTTTTCAGGATACTGAAAATTGTTGATACGGCGTTAAACAACATAAAAATGTTATATTATCTCTTCTTTTCTTATCATATGTGTGTACATGTACAATGTGGAATTTTTCAACCACGAATATCCATTTATTATTATAGTATGCTGATTTAGTATGTTTTCAGGATACTGAAAATTGTTGGTATGACGTTAAACACCATATAAAATTGTATGTTTTTCTTCTTTTCCTATCAATGTGGAGTTTTTCAACCACGAAACCATTTCTTTCATATTTAGATCTTTTAAGAGCTTATCTCCCTTTTAACTACTGAAATGTTACTTCGGAGCAATTTAGACTGGCGCAAAACCAGAAGGTAAATGTTGCTTGTCTAAATATGATCTGGATCAATACAATACGCCAAACTGCATCTTACTTATTCACCAGGATGAGAGTATGATGCATCTTGATGTATTCTGATAAACAGTTGAAACCAACTTTAAATTCCAAAACAAACAGTAGTGAATAAAGTGTAAATAACACTATCGATTATATTGGGGTTCTTTTCAACGGAGTATTCTACCTTGGTAATTGTTTTTTATGTATATACACATGGTTGTTTTGTTGGTACCTCTTTCATTCCTTGATAACTGTACAC
>OX401414.1:29837859-30152878 GCA_947846245.1 Cerastoderma edule
AAACTTTTGATTTGAGGCAGAAGCTCTTAAGCACTTGCGTATGCGTATATGCATGATATGTTGGTTACATTATTTACGTGAACGTATTGTTTATATTACAGAAATAAATATTTAAATAAAATAAAAATAAAATGATTTGACACACAAGCTCACTTACTTAGGAGTAAATTATTCTAAAAGCATACGTGTTAAGTGACCGTAACACTTTTATATAAAGCATAGTACTTTTTTTGTTTTGAAGAATCATGACCAAGTTGGTTGATGAGAACACACAGATTGTTTATCCTCGTCTGAAAAAAAAAAACATTAAACGATTCAAGCACATCCAATCTATTTTCGTTTATGATAGTGGGCGACGATGGTTTAATATTTCATCATATTTTATACAGGTATCCAGCGCTTATTGCCATGGTGAAATCTGCGAGTGACATACGAGAAGCCATTTTGTGGGCCCGGAAGTACAATCTCCATGTGACCATTCGTAGTTCCGGTCATTGCTATCTCGGTCGGTCCACGTGGGACGGGAGCTTTAACATTAACCTTGCCTGGATGAAGGATATAGAGGTCAAACTGGACTCGCCCAGGAGTACTCATGGGGAGGTCAAAGTTCAAACTGGATTGACCTGGCTTGAAATATATGAAAAGGTAAAAAATGAGTACGGTAAATATTCAGATTAGGTTTGACTAGCCATATGCTGCTTGTCCTTAACGCTTATATTGCCTAATATTAGTTGAATTTGCGGTTCATATTGGTAAAGGAAACTAGATTCTATATTGGTTAGTTTCATTTTCATAATATTCTTATCCTAAGTTCATTTGGATTCTCAAAAAAACAAAAAGTCATATCTGAACCAGTTCCCATGAGGCTTGATATCTTTCTTTAAGTGTTTAAGTTTGCGAAATTTGATTGCCTTATTGTATTTACCTTAATAAAATGTTTGGTACAGAAATTGACATTTAATATGTCGACGCTTTCCTTTTGATTCCACTTTTAATTCGGCAGCATTAGCAAAAACATGCTTTTGGCCATACCAGTTCATAAGAATAAGAAAACTTAAAAAATGATACAATATCTGACGAAAGAATGAGTTTTAAAATGGAAGATTATGGGTAATTCACCTTAATTAGTTTGCACCTTTTTCGTCATGTCCTGTTTTATTCCAAAGATCGTTGATTTGAATGACGTATTAGCACACAACCACCCTCCCCGATAAAACGGGATACTTAAGGAGTGTGCTATCTATTTCAGGTAAATGCGTATGGGCGTGTCGTTGTAGGTGGAAGCGCCCACACTGTTACCCCCGGGGGATACACCCTCGGGGGAGGACATAGCCCCATCTCAAGGTCACTTGGGTATGCTGTCGACAACGTTTTAGAGTTTCAGGTAAGGTTATGTATTACACATTGTTTAATCACATTTTATTGCATTCATATTACATAAGTTACGACACATATCTACAACACACAGATGAAGATGTATTTAAAGAAGACGTGAAAAAGGTAAACTATAATTACAATTGGATTGGGCCACAAGTTATAACAACATGAGCGATTGGCCCTCTCTTATTTTGTAACTTATCATACGTTTCTACTCGTCTTACATTTGAAATATGATCGAAAAATTATGCTTTGAATTAAGTAAAAGCGCTAATTTGAACACACGCAATATCAACATAAACTGTTAAGTAGAACTGTACCTCGCATTATAACAAATACAGCAGGGTATCGTTTTACTAAGCATGGTCTGCTTAAGATTTGGTTTTGTTCAAAACAACGTTTCCCCCTTATTTCAAAATTGGGTAGAGCAATATTGCCAAGTAACACATCATTGGAATGATGCGTCACATTGCAATATTGTACACACATTTAAGATACTATCCATGTTTCTCAGTTTCAACTAACCCAAAGTTTTATCTTAAGTTTTTAGTAAAACGGTACCCTGGAATCTAGATCTAGGGAGTATATTCTGGTCTTTTACACGTAATTTGAGAAAGTGTAACGACCTAGCCTATTGTGTTGGCGCTTGTTAAAAACAGTTCGTTAAGACGATTCCCAAGAGTACAAACAACCTGAGACACTTCGGAGTCCTAGCCTAGTACTGATGAATCCAAACAATCTGTAACATAATTGAAAACAGCGTACTTTACAATGAGATACATGTACATTTGAACTGAACGTTTTTCTGCACTTGCAAAGTGAGAACACTGTGTTATACCGTTATAAAACTGAAACATCGTAAGTACGGCACTGGCAAAGGTTACCCCTACGGGACCTGTGTCAGAGATAACCTTAACTTAATTAATTGAACTTAGATTGAAAAAGGACATGGACCCTTTCTTTATACGTACAGTAGATAAAATAGAAACATTTGTTTAACAAAATACGACCATAGCAAAACAACCCACGCGCCTTGTCTAATATTGTAAATACTGTAATCTAAAAGGTTCATAGGAGAGCGTATTCCAAGTTTTCCATGATTATCTCCCATGAAGGGCGTTATTTCACAAGTCGTCTGGGAATACTTGTAATAAGTGCAAAAGAATAAGATGCGTGTGTCTAAAAAGTAGAAAAAAAACAGGTATATCAAAAGCATTCGCTCAATGACTTTTCTACAGAAGTACTCATGAATCATGTACTGCAATAAACCTGTTGGTTTCACTTTGCTTTCGGATTTTGGTGACAACTAGATACAATAAGAGTAATGTTCTCCATTTTCATTGGACACTGATATGAATAGCCTCAAATTTCTCGCACTATCCGTTTATCCATTAATAAATTCATACACCGGTCTAAAAATAAATGTTCCTAAAGTTTTTCATGATTATTCATGCATTAACAAATTCAATAACATTATGAGAATTAAAAGAAAGCGTATGAAAATGTGTATCTTTAATAAAAAAAGAAAAAAGAACAGATAAAAAGGATGTGCCAGGTCTCGATCTCACGCGGAAATTTAATGTATTGATTTAAACAAAAATCGGCAGCGACCAGACTGTCTTAGCCACGGATTCAACTTTCATTGGACAACAAATTGAATTATTCAACCTTTAGCTAACACTTGAAGACAATATTGAGTCTGACTCCTTAGAACACGTTTTACACCCATGTTTTCGTCAATCAAAACTTCCCGGGTATTTTTGTGAGCCGAGTTTTTATTCGATAAACCCGATGTGTTCAGATTGCCATTTGCGATGATGACGTCAAAAAGATTTAGGTTATTGTTCGTAACAAAAGGCGGATTGGTATTAGATAAAGCACAAAAATACACATTTATTTTTATTCTGCTGTTAAAATTTCGTTTCTTTAATTTTTCTTTTCAAATATCTTCATTTGCCATTGTGAATATTGGAGGGGAGGGGGCAAAGTATACTCTGGCCCCCCGGTCTGGATATGGGGGGGGGGGGCTGGCCCCCCCAGCTCCTTCGACTATGAGAGATAGATTCGGGGAGCTATACTATTCGTCATGAAACTTTGAATTACTTTGCTTTTCCTTAACCACCGAGTGCCTTAATTCTTAAAGTATCGCCATTCTTGGAATTTTGTACTTTTTATATAGTGTTCAATGTTTGCTAATGGTCTAAATGATATTCTTTGTTATTGTAAATGGCCATAGACAATTTCGTCGATGATTGCCATGACAGAAAGTTAGAAAAAACATTTATTTCTCTCTCAGATTGTTCTCGCGAATGGAGATATCGCTACATGCACTGCAGACACATGTGATGTAGTCCGGCCAGACGGAACTACTTTCATAGACAGGAGCGGTGATTTGTTCTGGGCGGTGCGCGGTGGCGGTGGAGGAACATTCGGCGTGATGGTGTACTTCGTCTACAAGCTTCATCCGGATGTGACCCAGATGGTGCAAGCGCTTGGATCGTTCCCGTACAAACTTCAGATTCCAGCATACGGACTGGATGTCGATCTATTTGACCGGACGCTTGATGCCTTGAAGAAGCTTGTTGATAACCTACCGAGGGAATGGGGAGGGTATTGGCTGACGGACAATGTAAGGAACGATTTCACGGATCCCAGATCGAATGTTAGAGTAATCGCACATGGTCAAATCACTCTCGCGATGAACAAATTCGCGCCATGGGACGGGACAGAGGAGGACTTGTTTGCGGACTTTCTAAGCCTCAAAAGAGAGTTCAGTTTGGAGTTTACTTTTATTAACCGAACAGGTTTTTTCGATTACGAAAAAACGGTTTACGATTCCCCTACAACACGTGCAACTCTGTATGCGGTCCTTCTACAGAACTTCACCGACGGTTTCAAGCAACATATGAGGAAGGAGTTCTTCGTAACCTACCCTGTGCCGGAAGTGACCGCATGTACATTCATAATGCTTGGTGGTATGTATATCCGGGCACTTTCTCTTACGGAAACTTTCATCTTCAACGGGAATTGACATCATCGCGTTAAAACTGTTTGAAATTTCGATTGAAAAGTCCGGCTCATAACGAGTGGATGATCCTTAACTTGACAGCCCATATGCTCAAGCTGAGTGAAACCATTCATTTCATTATTCAGCCGGTAGAACACTTCTCATGGAAATCAAGATTTAGTGGTGCCAGAGTTTTAATACAGTATTAAGATTCTCTTGTTCGAAATATCAGTTCTCTTACCAATATTACGCTATATTATGGCCTTTTTATGTAAGATAAAAACCATTGTGATGTAAGAAAAAATTGTTCGTCATGAGGAATTTCTTCTTGCGGCGTAATACTTTAGCTATGTCTTCTACGACAGTTTTATCGCTGTGAATAACCATTAAGTAACATCTCTTTTTTCGTCCAATACTTCAGGAAAGACGCAAGAGTTTCCAGTCAACTCGACCCCGCTAAACAAAGGCTACCGAACTGCCGTGGCGTCCTTGACCTGCGGCGCTCTCATGGGCGCTGTTAACGTGAGCAACTACTTCCAGGCGCCTCGCTACGACACCTACACATCGACCAAGGTGGACAAGTCGGCGCTCGAACTGAGGACCTTCGGCGAGGGGATGTACTTTAACGAGGCGCCGCGGAATAACCCATACTGGAGGACGGATTATTGGAACAACTACACACGCCTACTGGAGATCAAGCGGCGGTTCGATCCCAACAACTTCTTCACGTGTCACCAATGTGTTGGCTCGACGGAAATGACGTCATCGGAGACATCTGGTGTCTGGAGCATCACTTCCGGTGTATCTCTTATTTCTGTTGTGTTGGCATTTGTTTTGAATATGCTGATGATATAACAGGTTTGACTGTACCAAACGTGATGATCTGCAATTAGTTATGAGTTTTTATGTAGTCTTGTTTAAAAGTAGATCTGCTACGAATTGCAGCTTATTTATTGGTTGCTCATTGTCATTTGCGTTCGGGTGTTCCTATATTCTATGTCTGTAAAATTACAGATAGCCTTCTTTTAAGCGACTTAATTAGATGAAAGATGATTTATTCTTGGGATTATCTTAATACATGGAGCTTATCATCTAGAAAGCTCCTTCTTGAGCTCTCTGAATGCCTGACGTCTGTAATAACCAATTCCCTAACAACAAATTTTCGACTGTCCCAAATTGAAAGAGTTTGCAGACGACATTTCAAAATGTGATGAAATTGAACAATATTCTTCAGAAAGAGCAGAAAACATTGTGGTAAAAGGAAAAATTGCTTGTTACGAGCAATTTCTCCTTTTCCCACAATGTTTTCTAAAGTCGTCTGCAACAAAGTCGTCAAATGTATTGTTTGGGAAAGTGTTAAGCCATTAGAAGTCCTATATACCTTGATTCGGTCTCCTTTTGCTCTGATCGCTGGTGTTAAGGCTGCCTGTAACGCGTTCAATGTCACAAGAAGATTTTATTTACTTTATTGCATTTTATTGATAAAAGAATGTATGGGCCACGTCACGGGAAAAGGGGCGCTCGGACATAGCAAACAGTGTAGCCCCAGACCAGCCGCCACGTCACTGACGTGGCGGCTGGTCTTGGTTACACTGTTTGCCATCTTATTGGACATCAAGTTCTACATTTAAATAGATACAAATGATAATTGTCGTGACAAGATGCTGAAATAATAGCGCTAAGAAAGAGCTGAGTCAGTGGTTTTTATTTATGTCCGAGTGCCCCTTTTCGCGTGACGCAGCCCGTATAGTCAGTTGTGTCTTATAATCTGTGCAAATCGGTCCCATTAGACATAACAGAACATAACAGATTCAACTGGATTATCATGACAGTCTGTCGGTATCTTCCAAAGGCTGTTGCTCCGTTTATGCTTTGGTGAAAAAGGTCTTATTAACAAATAACCATTAGATTAAGCATGTTTCCAAAATGAAAAAAAAATACTTGCGGGAAGATGAGAGGGGTAGTGCCGTTGGCGAATGTTTTTATGCACCGAGGTGGTGGACGAGAACGACACTACTAATGTTGCTGTTTACGCATAATTCGGCCTAGTAATGTTCTTTGAACGTTTATGCAAATAAGTGAACCCAATGCATTGTTGAAGAGAACATGCGGGTATATAAATAGATAACACAACTGATCAGTGGACGGATGTGATTGTATCTTTGAGAGGTATATTTGCTCGGTACATTACGGTCTTTTAAGATACAAGTCCAGTCTATTCCATGATACACGTCAATGTACCATTGGGTTGTTCTGTCTATTCCATGATACACGTCAATGTACCATTGGGTTGTTCTGCTAACTGCGGCAAATAAAAGATAGCAATGATAAAAAAAATAAAGGGCCTTGCCCAGATCACCGGAGCATTCATGACCATCTAACATAATAAAAATGAGAATGTGGATTTCACTGACAATACAATCGACTTTCGGTTTGGACAATAAACCTTTCTTTGTTGAGGGGATGGTACCGACTTTTTCGATCATATATAGTGATACCAGTATGTAATTGTAAACGTGTTTGAACTATGGGCCTATGTGCCTAAGTTCTAATAAAATTATGTTATGTTATGTTATGTTATGTTATTTCATACAGTATAAATATCTTTAATTGTAATAGATATACATAGAAACTCAATAATAAATAAATGAAAAAAAAATGAAAGTACCAAGATAACAAAAACATGAAATTCCAATAAAGGGGTGGGATAAGAACTGACAAATCCCTCCTATTACCTCAATTGTTTCCACTGCCACGATTCATGCTTTAACCATGTCGCTTCCTTGTCTCGTCTGCAGACGGTATGTCGGAGTGTTAATCCGTTACCAAGAAAAGTCTGTAAATACTGCAATTACATACTTTACAGAATGTGCTGTCTTCGATGTAAATCCAGATTTAGTGGCGCCAGAATTCTGATGCAGCAGAAGGAGTCAGTAATTTCCAACTTCGTTTTTATAACCACCATGAGCTATACCAATGCCTTTCCAAGTAATCTTCGAAAGTTTTTCAAACTTGGAACGTTGTGAAAGAGTAAATATGTGGTTATGGTTATATATGGTTTCTTTAATCTTGTAAATTGAACATAAAGAAAGTTTGGATAGAATTGGTGTATACATGTCGAATGTATGCTGGTTTCTTTATTGTTTGATCATGCAGGAAACATGGAAATGTTGCATGAAAATTGTTGGCAGAACCTTTTGCCCCAACGTGTATATTGCTGTCACTTTGTAAGATACGTTGAAAAAAAAAATACATTAAAGGAAGTTAAAAGTAATTATGAAAATAGTACTCACGCCCCAATCTTTTTTTAAATTGTTGTCCCTGATAATTATTTGAAGACTGAACAGTCATGTGTTGGACATGTCTTTCATATTCATAGAATGTTCCCCTTATGTGTCTGCACTATGCTATGGTAGTCGTGGACAATATCTTCAAGCACCAAGCCTTGTAAGCTTTTTATAATAATACATGTATACCAATTTGAGACGCAAAAGATAATTGGGTGATGGAGCGAGAAGATGCTACTCGGAACCGAGCAATTCCGTTTTCCATTGAAATGTTTCACTTAGCTGTGTGCTACAAATGATCAAGATAGACCGTCCAAAGTAAATCAGAGCGTAGGATAAAAGAAAGCCGTGCGGAGGAGTCACTTTAAATAAGCAAGAAGACCTTGATCCCAGATCAACATGTGAAATATAACTATTTTATATCCTTAAAATGGGAAGAACTCGATGTCATGAAGTGAATTCGGAAATCCTGGATATAATCCTACAGCATTGTGCCATGTAGAGTGTACACTAGGATGTATATCCATTTGAGGCGAAATAGAAGTCTATGTATAAAAAGGCGAAATGCTACTTATCTAATTCTTTTTTTTACCCCAAAGCTTCACCTAGTTTTATACTTCAAATGAACAAAATAGAGTGTTCAAAGCAAACAGAACGAAGAGTAACAGAAACTTTGTTACCGGACAGAGTAGTCATTGCGTGTACCAACACAAACTCATCACAGTTATCTCCCTTTTATCGATGAAGCGTAATTTGAGTACGCAAAAGTATTTACTACCCTTCGGTATACATGCACATAAAACCCTAGAAACAAAGGACTTTCATCAATGCATCGCCATATTGTATTTGTAATGGAACTAAAATCTACAGCGACTGGTGGTCTTATTCGCCCTGGTTGGGTACTGATCTTGTCGAGGCTGGAGAGACTGTCTGGGCATTGTTGAACAACAAGATTAATACCATCTTGTGTAATTCGGTCATTTGTTTACAAAAGGAAAGAGGCTTCCCTCGTGGTATGTCCTAATGCTATGGCTCGTCCAAATTAAAAGTATATGCTTACATTACAATACAATATAATATAATACAATACAATACAATACAATACAATACAATACAATACAATATAATACAATACAATACAATACAATACAATACAATACAATATAATACAATACAATACAATATAATACAATACAATACAATACAATACAATACAATATAATACAATACAATACAATACAATACAATATAATACAATACAATACAATACAATATAATACAATACAATATAATATAATACAATACAATACAATACAATACAATACAATATAATACAATACAATACAATATAATATAATATAATACAATACAATACAATACAATACAATACAATACAATATAATATAATACAATACGAAATATTTAAGAAAATAGGCCTCCGACCAACATTACAATTTTTACAAAATCAAAACAATATAAAATTAAGCGTGATGTACATTTCTCACTGCTTTAAGAAATTGTGTAACATAAATTGAAAAAAGTTTTACAACAAATCAGTTATCACTTTGGAGATGAGTGTATACATGTTGCTAAGTAGGATAAGCTGTATATCAGAAGTGGGGATAAATTTTTCTGACTTCAATATATTTCTCACAAATTAAGAACGCATGGAATTCGTCCTGGGTCACTGTAATACATTTGTAGCCTATAGAAGGCATTATAAACATACTTTATCTTCCTTCTACTTCAATTATGTCACGTTGGAAAGATGAAACATGCCTTCTGAAAGTAACGTGTATACTGTATGTTAATCTTTGGTGAAGTACACATTGATTTATGATCAATTACAAAGCCTTCTTCTTTCTACTTGTTAATGTACATAGCTCACTCTTGAGCATTATAGTACATATTTCCTGTATCAACTACCAGTACTAGGCTAGGAAATGTGTCTTGCAAAAGAACAATCAACGGTGAAAAAGATGGTCGCCATATATCTAATACAAACATAAACAATTATTGTGAGACACAAGACATTAGAACATTTGTCCTTGTTCGTATCTCCACAGGCGACTTTGAGAAGAGTTTCACCCAAAAGGCACAAAACGTTCATGACTTGAATTAATGCAGTGGTATATGATTGGAGACAAAAAGTATGGCTGTGAAATGTTTTGTTTTTTTCATTGAGAATATTGTAGATGAGAAGGGATACAAACGATTTCATTCGATTTATTTGATATGAGTTAAACTACTACTTCTTCTTCGTCTACTTCTTCATGATTAAGTGCATGGCTCACTCTGGAGCATCGACGTACTGGTGAACTATATACAAGGTGACGGTGAAACGGCATCGTCGTGAAAGGTTTACAAACAGATAAAAAAAAAGCGTCCACTATACAGAGCCCAGTCCCGACTTGATAATGTAGAACTATTGCAACTCATACCAGAGACATAGATAACTATGTCTCTGCTCATATTATTGCAATATATTGTTGAGAAATATTAATTCTGCACTGTATGCACTCTCTGTTTCTATTATTGTCCTATAAACGGAAGCGTTTTGTACGTGATCTGCTTCCTTATTTCACTTTCTGTGATGTCTTGCGCGTTGTGCACGTGATTGGCAATTATGTTAGTTTAACGTTTCAATCATGGACTGTTGAGTGAATAACGACAACTCTGCATGATTGGTAGGTTTCGTTTAAAGTATTATTTATCTAACCATCCAATTCGCAACATTTTGGCAACATTTATGGACCGAGTTATCCGAATGAGTGAAAGGCAAAACTTGGTTCAACAACAAGTGCTTCCGGATTCACTTCAGAAGTTTTTAAAAGGGCCTTAAATACCGTAAATGACTATTCCCATCGAAGCCCGGTAACTTATAACAGCTAACCCAAACATATCACCTCACTTCTAACATTCCAATGGGCGTCGTCACGCTTTCGTTTGCGAGAAAACGATCGGGTTACCGGACCAGTGAATGTCACCATTCCCCTCTCTGACAGGTCACAGGGACCTAGAAATTGGCTAACTAGTGTCGAATCACGCCGCTGTGCACTTTAAACGCCCCTTTCTAAAACACAGAACATTTGGACTTTTTTTAACATAGGCGGTCGGATGATTAGTATAACGTTTTAGTCTCCGAATTCATACCGAAACCTTCATCCCCACCCCTAGACAAGGAAGTGAGACTGAAATATACAAGTTATTCTTGAATTTAGCCATATATGATAATTACATTGACGTGTTTTAGAAGAATGATAATCTAGCAATGGCTGTTAGTACCAACAACATGGATCATCAGAATAACAGATACACACCGCAGCATGTCCGTGCTCTATATAATTATGAGTATTCCGATGCTGGCCGGCGTGTTTGGATGGAGGAGGACGAGATATTCTGTCTACTCCACGGTGAGGAGAGTGCTGACTGGTGGCATGTATATAGACCAGACGATCCACACAATACATTCTATGTGCCCTCCTCTTATGTGCAGATAGAAGAGGACGGAAATGTAAACACAATTGATACGAACAGCTCAAGTCCAGGACATGATCATACTAATGATATAAACTACAATCATAATACACACAATACACAGCTGAATCATTCAAACTCTTATGATGGGAGTACAGGAAAGTTAGGGACCTTTGGTTCTGCTCATACTCAAACTCAAATGGAGTCTCAAGAGGGGTCAGAGGACTATATAAATGTGAATATGAAACCATACTCGACAACGTCTTCTGATAGTAAGGAGGGCTTCACAGTGCAATATTTACCACCCAAGGGACCGTCAGATTTACAGGACATTAACGAAGGGGATTATGCGAATTTGGATGAACTTCGCGCTGCGATTAATCTTCCGTCATTGAATCAGCAGATACCACAAACCCCACCAAGCCCTCAGGTAATTATAGCGTTGATTTCGTATTTAGCTGTTTTAGCACTGCATATATACGTGTAGAATATTTGCAGATGATGTCTTTTTGCTTTTTTGCTCCCTCTTGATTAAAATGTTCTGAGTACCACTAAGAGAGTTTTTGATCACTTCTTATTAGAGAATTGAACAAATTGAGTGTATCAGATGATTTTAGTGAAGTACTATGAATAATTCGTTTGTTTTAACCTTTCCCCTGTATGAAGTTTTATATCTAAAATATCATGGGGTGACATACACTAAGATTAACAAAACACATTTATGAAGACTTGATTGTACTGGATCACAAAATACATTAGGACTTTGTTACTTGTAAAGACTTGGTAGAAATCTTAAATAAGCAGTGGGAGCAGTTTATCACATATTTATGCAGGAATAATTAATACGTTGGATTATCGAAGACCTTTTCCACCATGGTCTCTTTGGTATACAAATACAAATATAAACGACCCATTATCCCTTTCCCAAACAACAATTATTCAACTGTCCCAAATTAAAAGAGTTTGCAGACGACGTTTCAAAATGTGATGAAATTGAACAATATTCTTTATTGTTTGGAAAAGGGTTAAAAGCTATGATACAATCATACATACCTACATCAGTTGAAAATATCAACAAGCAGTAATTTCAACGTCAAGACCAGTTCTCCTTTTATCAAATTGATTGAAAGCATATTGATTTATTACCAATTCTTTGTAATTATAAATGTTTCTTTCACCTTGATGTTTGGTGCGGTTGTATTAACCCATTATGTTGCAGACGACTCTGGTAAACATTGTTGGAAAAGGAGAAATTGCTCTTTATGAGCAATTCTTCTTTTCCTACAATGTTTTCTGACCTTTCACAAGATTATTTTACAATTTCATTTTGAAATGTTGTCTGCAAACTCTTTAAATTTGGGAATGTCAAAAATTTGGCGTTTGGTGAAGGATTAAATTGAATTGCAGACTTTTAAGGACGTTTATTTCAGATCCATTGGGTACATGTCCATTTTAAAAGAAAAAAGGTAACACATTGTAAATGTAGTATTAAAGCGTAGTGTTGTGGACTAATAGCCTGATTTGATGCATGTACATCCAATTCCCCTTAAAATGCCTTTGTTCAAGGAAATGCAACTCCACATGGGTTCAAATCCTGAGAAGGATATGGATTTTCATAAGAGGCAATCTCCCAACTGACTTACAGACAGCCGATGGTTCTTCCCGCCTTGACCAGCCCTGATGGGCAGTTCAGTATGGGGTCTTCCTCCATCATAAAGAGTCGGGCGTCGCTACGTAACTGAAATAATGTTGATTTGATGTAAAACCCATATAAAAAAAAAGGAAATGCAAATGTTGGCATCAGGAAATGATGTTCAATTTATGATTGACTCTGAATTATGTATTGTCTTTTAGATTTTGGTGTTATTTTGGGGCAACAGTTGCATGTAAACTTAAAGAGTAGTGGTGAGGGAATAAAGAAACTTAGTTGAATGTAAAATACCATTATTTTTCTCATTCCCTAACATAGGGAGTCGTGACTTTTCCTTGTTGAAAATAAATCCCCCTTAAAAAGAAATGAAAAACAATAGCAGATCTAACAATAATGAATAAGGTATGAAATATAACAATTAAGATGGTCTTAACTGTTAAGTGACATTGCAATACTTTATTACCAAAGAATTGTCAGTATGTTTTCAGTATTATAAAATGTGCTGAAGAACATGGCTTGTGGGTGCATGTATGTAGAAGAATGTATTTCTGAAAGCAATCCTATTTCCAATCAAGGATCAAAAAGCCCCCTTGGCATAGTGGTTTGAGAACAGAACTCCCAATCCCATGGCCCTTCTCTAGCGTTAGTAACCCAGATGACTTATGGAATGTAATTTGTTCTACCCAGCTTGAAAAACCCTTTGATATGGGCTGTCAAGACATGAAATTTTGGATCATCCTACATCATTATGAGCTGGGCATCACATCAGAATTGCAATAATGTTAGTGTGGTATGAATCCCTGAAAAAGAAAAGGAAAACAATCTGGTCTCTATAGGAAAGTTGATGGTTTTACTTTAGAATGGCATGATATAGCTGGTGTATGGGAAAAAATGAATGTTTAGAATTTTTTGTTTCTTGTTTGGTTTTATGTTTAAAAGAGACTTGTATGAAGTTTTAGTTTATTTTAAGTGTTTTTTAGGATACATTATTTTGAAAATGTTTATTACATCAAGTAAGTTTTGTTATTTGATCGTAAACCCATATCCCAATTTCTATTTCTTATTTTCCGCAAGATTGATAGTACCAGCAGAAAACAAGTATAAAGTAAAAGGTTTGACACTTAACAGTTTCTAAGAATCCTGATATATAAGGAAGAATTCTAGCTTACAAATAGTTCATTTGGTTGCATTAAGTTTCCGTACATTTTGCTATAATTCCATTATTTTTTAGATTGTAGCATATTTTCTATCAATTCAAATTTTTGATCTTTGGTTTGTTTGTTCAATGTCGTAATCGTCATTCATATCAATTAGTAATGATTATGATAAACATCATGAACATGTTCATGAAATTTGTAGTTCATGTTACTGTTCATGAATTTCAAGCACAGATCTTGAACTTTTCACAGCAGGGTTCCCTGATCATCAGGACAGGAGGGTATCCAAATTTTAACCCTTTCCCAAACAGTAGCGACATTTGACCACTTTGTTGCAGACGATTCTACAAGCAATTTTTCCTTTTCCTACAATGTTTTCTGCCCTATCAGAAGATTATTATCCAATTTCATCACATTTTTAAATGTCGTCTGCAAACTCTTTCAATTTTGGACAAAATTTTGGGGTGATGAAATTGAAAAATATTCTTCAGATAGAGCTGAAAACCTTGTTGGAAAAGGAGAAATTGCTCATCATGAGCAATTTCTCTTTTTCCCACAATGTTTTCTAAAGTCGTCTGCAACAAAGTAGTCAAATGTCGTTATTGTTTGGGAAAGGGTTAATCCTTTGTCTTGGTTTTATCTGTGGGGATCCAGTTTTTAATAACTGTTTTGGGTTCTGATATTTTTGCTTGGGTTCTGTTCCTTTCATCGGTGTATATATTTTGGTCAGTTTAAAGCCTTGGTCGGTTAAAAGGTCTCTAGTCGTGTCAATACCTTTGGTTGTTTGGTTCAGTGGCTTGGTTTGTTGTGATCTTATTCTTAGTTTGGTTCTTAGTTGGGGTTCTGACTTTCCCGACCTCTTATTTTGTCTTATAAACAGCTTTTATTTAAAGAACATATTACTTATCTTAGTTAATACCACAGGGACCACAAGTCGTTTGATATCATATTGATAATATAGATATGTCAAATGACATTGGTCCCTGTGGTCAATACCTTCTTTTTGTGTTTTCTTTATATCCTGCCTAGTTGAACCCTTTCCCAAACAACAAATTTTCAACTGTCCCAAATTGAAAGAGTTTGCAGATGACATTTCAAAATGTGATGAAATTGAAATATATTCTTCAGATAGAGCAGAAAACCTTGTGCGAAAAGGAGGAGCAATTTCTCCATTTCCCACAATGTTTTCCAGAGTCGTCTGCAACAAAGTAGTCAAATGTCTTCATTGTTTGGTAATGGGTAAATTGAAGCATGTATTTATGAAGGAAGAGACTTAATACAAGTGTCCAATTGTTATTATATTGAGATTTTCCTCTTAATTGTCATACTTTTACTGTAAACAAAGCTGGCTATTATAGAAACATTGTAATACGAAGTTCGGATAGTAGCTATAACTCCCACTAGCTAAATATTTTATTGTTTCTCATAACCCTATATTGTTGGTATCCTAAAAATGTCATTTGTTCAGTACACTTTGGAATACTGCTTGCAAAATAGTCTAATGTTCTCTCTTATTTGGATCACAGGCTAAAACAAGTTTTGTTGTTTAACATTTGGGGTCTCCATGGCCTATCGGTAAGAGTACCAAACTTGAAATCATATGGCCCCTCTCAGGATGGGTTCAAATCCCAGTGAGGAAAATGGATTTTCATGAAAGCTGGTCGCCATACTTACAGAATGCCATTGGTTCTACCCAGCTTTACCATGGCTAGTTGAGTATGGTGTCTTCCTCCATCATGTAGAGTTGGGCATCACAACATAACTGAAACAGTGTTGATGCAATGTAACAACCCTTATAAATAATAGTCAATAATAATAGTTAATTGCGTTAATTTATATTTCTGCCCATTACTTTCAGACACCAGAAGGTGACTATGCAAACCTTGGGGAACTAAACATGGGAGAGCAATCCCCACCATCGCTGGATAGTTGTGAATACAAAAAGACTTTGCTTGACACATGGGACATGTACCTGGACCCCCACACCAATCGAATCTTCTATGTACACAAAGAGACGAAGGAAACCCAATGGAAACCCCCGCGGGGACAGTACCATCAACAGATGAAGATGCAGGTAATATTATGTTTTGATGATCGGATCTTAGTTCTTCAACCCGTGTTTAATATAAAGAATATGATATGGTTGATGCCAAACTTTATAGTAATTTTCTATATTGGCAACAACCACATTTCTTATTAGACTAATGACGTGTTTCCTGCAAGCATCCACATTGGGTACATGTATTTTAAATGTATAATGTTGAACATCAGTTTAAACCATTATCTTTGATTGGTAACTCATACATTTCTATAGTGCAATTATGAGTTGTGATATATTTTTGTTTCCACAATCACTTAGGATGACTGCAGTTTAGATTTTTCATTTGACATTTTCATTTAAAAACGAAAGTACATGTACAATGAAAGTAGCCTTGCCAGAAGCAATATGGTGACTTCAAGGCCATTTTCATTGGATAAACCAATGAGCTCAGATTGTGTGAGATGTTGTCTTCTAGATTACTGCCCTGGAAGTGGTCATGGTTCCGTGGAGCATGACTGGCCCAGTATTTGGTGAAAGCTTTTAAAGGGCCTTCCTCAGAATAGATGGAACTTCATAAATGAACTGAAATAGTGTTGACATGATAAAAAACCCATAAAAAGTCATGCTGTCACAAATAAAGATCCTCTTTAGGGCTTTTGTAGGGGATAATTTTGAGGGTTTAATGTAGGACTATCATGAGGGCTTCATGTTTATGAAGCACTTACTATAGTCATCCATTGAGTACTTAGTTTATGAAACTATCTAGATATTGAATTGTTACACACATTTCTATACAATTGTTATACAAAATATAAACAGACAACAATTAATGTGAGATTTCTCACTTTGTCACAATATTTCTCAATATTCTGTATGTTGCAAGATCTAATAAGAATATAGTGGGCGACAGTGGTGCAGTGGTAGAATGTTGGTCTCTTGTACCGAGGGTTCTGGGTTGGATCTAGGTTAGACAAGGTGAATATTGCTGAGACTAGCCCTAATGTTGACGCAAGTATCCAGGAACCAGTCATCGCGAGTGAATTGAGTAAGCTTGAAGCTTCTGTCACAATCGACGAAAAATAAATATGTTTGAACTTATCAAAAATGATATGAATATATGAGATAGTAACTTGATAGGATGATATCACAGTATGAAGCAAATAAGGATTTTTTGCTTTACAATAAAGTTTTTTTGACTGAAATGTAAAAAAAAATGATCTCAATTTAAAGAAATATTGATATATTACCTATTTTGAGTTGCACTGGGCAACTTTCTAGAACAAAATAGATTTTTGTGTCGTCTGCTTTCCAAAACCTTTTATATCTGCTTAACTTTGATGAGGATAGATACTCAGAGAAGCAAACAGTTTAGATCACAGGACAGCTGCCAATTTACTTAACGGCTGGCCTAGTTCTAAATGTTTGTATAAGCATGAAGTCGGTTCCAGTACTATAAGAGTTAACTAATGTTTACAAGGGTAAAAAGTCTGCTCCAGCAGATATATCAAAGTTAGGTATTATGGATCAAGGGGTTAAATATTATCTTCCTGGTTGAACACACATAAGTGGGCGCTTTCTTCAATTGTTCTTTATATAACTTATCTTTTCAAAGGTGCTTGTTCTCAGAAATTAAAAGTATTGTTGTTGGATATACAACTTGAAGAATCTTTGAAAGCATAATCAATTTATGGAAATGTCAATTTATCTTATTATGTACAGTTAATGTGCTGTAGATCTCAAAAGGGAAGTTATCCTTTGTATTAAAATACATGTTGATTCACCGTAGACTCACAAACTTTAGAGAATTAAATTAATTTGCTTCCAATGCCTTTATTTCAGTGCATATCATATAACATAACAACTGTTTTGGAGTTGTAAAGATATTAATTTTAACTTTAAAATTTCTACACATCTCTGAACAAGCACCTTTAACAGATCTTAGGCATATTGAGGGTTTAATGCTAGACTAAAACAAATCTTTTGCTATTGTGGAGGAGTTGCCATAGTCTTGCATTCAATTGCTGAATCCTTGATATAACATTAATCCTTTCCCTATGACTTGTAAAATGGAATTATAACATAGCCACAGCAGTTGATTTTTTTTTAGATATACTGATAAACAAAAGGTGCTTATCAGGGTTGTCAATAAGAGCCGGTTGCCGGCGAATTTAAGCGCTGCAAATTACTTTTGGTCTACTCAAATAACAAAAAATAAATAAAAGGCAGTCATAAGTAGTAGCTATAACACCTTATTTTTGTTGGGTGTTTACTTCATTTGCCTCCTCTTATTCCAAAAATTAATGACGACCATGCTAATTATCCATTGGTTTACAATGATTTCATTTTGTTTTGAGTAATTACTACTTTTATCTCCATATGTGAAGACTTCAGGTGCAAGTGGATAATGATTTAAATGTTTAATTCATGTACCTTGTTCCTAGATTACAGGTAATACTGTACTTTATAAACCTGGAAGGGTAAATGTTGATGATAAAGATGCACATTACTATTTGTGACAGGTCCAAATTTAAAGCAACAACAGACAGATATTAATGGCATAAGAGAATTACATAAGGTTTTATAGAGTTACATCATTGAGGGATAGGCTATCTTTTAACCCATTACCAAACACGAACAACATTTGACCCCTCTGTTGCAGACAACTCTGGAAAACATTGTGGGAAAATGAGGAATTGCTTTCAACAAGCAGTTTTCCCTTTCCCACAATGTTTTCTGCCCTATCACAATATTACTTTCCAATTTCATCACATTTTGAAATGTCGTCTGCCAACTCTTTCAATTTGGGACAGTTGAAAATTCAGCGTTTGGTAAAGGGTTAACCGTGAGTTGAACTGGTCAAGTGTTTTTTCTATCAATAGCTTGGAAATTTAATTACTGTAGTATTCAAGTGAAGCAGTTTTCAGCTACTTATTTACAATTTCGAAATGCAAGTGTTTTTTAACAGCTGCCTCTGTAAATCTTGACTTTTTTTTCCAAGCATGTAAATGATATGTCTCATATTGTCATCTCAAGCTATGTGATACCCCAAAATGATGCTACATTTTTATTTCACCCTGAACAATTTTCACATTCTTTTTCATGTATGTTTTATAGACTGTGTGCTGTTAGTTTCACTGGACTTATCATGATGTAATGTGTCTTTGAATAAAACCTAGTTCAAATATTATTGTGAAATGATGTTTAGATGATTGTGGTTTATATATGTGACCTTTATTCAATGTTAAGAACTCAAATGTAATATTTGTATATAAATATTAGAATAAGTTGTGAAACGAAACATACCTTGATCATAAAATCAACCTTTATTTATTTTTGTTCAACACAAATACTACTCTGTTTGTGTGTATTGTTCAAGAGATTATTAATTTTTGCTTTTTTGTCATGTTGTGCATAATAAAGGCTTTTGGGTTTATTACATGTACCGTAAAAGCTTTATTGTTATTTAGGTAAAGTTTTACAATGTAATATAGTTTATCAATTAGATAAATTGTTCAAAGTAAAGAGAGGAATAATTGATTTAATGGACCTAGAAGACAAAACCTAACATAACAGTGAAAACACACTTATTTTGTTGATGAAGCATTTAACTGAATGATGAAATTTGATGCAAGAGACTTAGGATGGAATGAACGACTTTTGATACCAAGGAGAATTTTCATGATAACAAAGGGGTCCTGTGTGGCTGAATGATTAGAATTCAGGGGTCCCCGGTTCAAGTCCCAACATTACCTTTTGTCATGCTGGAGTATCCTTAGACAAGATCTCGTACTTAAGAACCCTAGCTAGTATTGGTAAATCTAGGAAAGCTACCTTATAGCGGGAAAATTGTTGTCATGTGCTAAACCCTGAATAAACAAATGATGAATTAACATGAAATTGAATCATTCCCTCATATGACATGAATGATTGAAATATCAAGAAAAATAGAATTATTCTCTGTATGATATTGGGAAGGAACCCATATTATAAATGATAAAATTCTCATAAAGAACAATTTATCTTTTTGTCATCATGGACTAATGGAATTAAGGGGACATAATACATGCATTATGAAAGGCTTTTGATATACATGTATTCTCAAAAATGGAAAGTTTAAAACATATATTTAGTTACAATCATGTGATAAGATAAGCAGCGTTACTGAAGATTTCATTTCATTATGTTATGGGGGAAAATTTCCCTATTTTATATCGATTTTAAATGGCATTTGCAAACATTTCTTTCTAGATTTGTCAAAGTGAGATTTTTGTTATTTGTAATTTTGAGAGTCCAATGCAATATCAAGGTAAGACCCCCCTGTTTGTGAAGAACCTGATACAGTTTTTGATTTGGTGGATTAAGTGCTTAAACATTCTCTTTATTGTATTTAGGAACTTGATCATAGAATAATATATCTCCCAAAAATAATTCCCAATTTACAATTGATATCAATTGACAATTGCAATTTGTATTAATTTTTTTATCGTGATTTTCATGATTCAATCCAATATTGCAGTAAGTCTTTCTTTCTTAAATGTTGCATTGAACCCTTATCTTGTTTTGACAGAGTGTTATACTGTTCACATTATTTTATTGTATTTAGAGATCTCGATCCAGATCATCAGGTGAATATGAGGATGCCGGGGACATTATACCCCCGTTAACCATCACTATAAATCGCCCCAAAAGTCGGTCAGTCGACTTTGGTATCCCTCGGGTGCCATTGTTAAAGAATGCCTTGCCCTATGGCTGGACACACCGAGTAAACACCATCGGAGAGGATGTGTTTGTGGATAGTGAGACGCAAGAGGAGGTTGGTACATCCTGTCTTGGAATGGGAACATCTCTGCTAACGGGATGTGTCTAACCTTCGTCCTTCAACTCTGTGTAATGAATCCTCCCTTTGAGTTGACTTAAGTGTATAACATTACTTTGAATGGGAACATCTGCTAAAGGGATTTGTCTTACCTTCGACTTTTAATTCTGTGTAACGAGTCCTCCCTTTCAGTTTTGACTTATTTGTATAACGTTTCTTGGAATGGGAAAATCTCTGCTAAACGGATGTGTCTTACCTTTGACTTTTAATTCTGTGTAATGAGTCCTTCCTTTCAGTTTTGACTTAAGTGTATAGCGTTTCTTGGAATGGGAAAATCTCTGCTAAACGGATGTGTCTTACCTTTGACTTTTAATTCTGTGTAATGAGTCCTTCCTTTCAGTTTTGACTTAAGTGTATAGCGTTTCTTGGAATGGGAAAATCTCTGCTAAACAGACGTGTCTTACCTTTGACTTTTAATTCTGTGTAATGAGTCTTTCCTTTCAGTTTTGACTTAAGTGTATAACGTTTCTTGGAATCGGAAAATCTCTGCTAAACAGATGTGTCTTACCTTTGACTTTTAATTCTGTGTAATGAGTCCTTCCTTTCAGTTTTGACTTAAGTGTATAGCATTTCTTGGAATGGGAAAATCTCTGCTAAACGGATGTGTCTTACCTTTGACTTTTAATTCTGTGTAATGAGTCCTTCCTTTCAGTTTTGACTTAAGTGTATAGCGTTTCTTGGAATGGGAAAATCTCTGCTAAACAGACGTGTCTAACCTTTGACTTTTAATTCTATATAATGAATCCTTCCTTTCAGTTTTGACTAAAGTGTGTATAGTATAACATTTCTTGGAATGGGAAAATCTCTGCTAAACGGATGTGTCTTACCTTTGACCTTTTACTCATTTTAATGCGTACTCCTTTGAGTTTTGATCCAAGTGTATAACAAAAAGGTCTTACTTTAACCTTTGACCTGAGTGTATCAGGCCTTCCCTTGATTCTGACTAGGTTTATGATAAGGCCTTTTGTTGATCTTTGTTGATCATAAAGCATTAATGTATGACCATTTTTTAACATCAGGCCTGTCTATGATCTTTATACATAAACAAGCTTTTCTATGTGTATTATAACAGTCTTCTTTGATTGTTGTGTTTTATACGGCCTTTCTATAACCTTTGTGTTTCATCAGGCCATTCTATGATCTTTATGTATCATCAGGCCTTCATTCGAACTTTGGGTATCATCATGCCTTTCTTTGATATTTGTGTATAATAAGGCCTTTCCATAATATTTGTGTATCGAAAGGCCTTTGTTTGATCTGTGTATAACATCATGCGTTCTAAAATCTTTGTGTATTATAAGGCCTTTTCTATGATCTTTGTGTATCAACAGGCCTTTGTTTGATCTGTGTACAACATCAGGACTTTCTTTGACCTTTATGTATCATAATGCCTTTGTTTGATCTATGATAATCATCAGGACTTTCTTTGATATGTGTGTATCATATTATCTTTGTTTGATCTTTGTGTATCAAATGTCCTTTCTTTAATCTAACTTTATCATCATTTACTACAATCTTTGAGAATCATCAGGCCTTTGTATGATATTTGTGTATCATCAGGCCTTTGTTTGACTTAAGTGTTTCATAAGGCCTTTCTATAACCTTTGTGTATCACAAGGCTTCTCTAAGATCTTTGTGTATCATCAGGCCTGTCTTTGGCCTTTTGACAGTGGTGTATAATCACGCATTTCTATGATCTTTGTGTATTATCAGGTCTTTCTTTGATCTTTGTAATTATCATCAGGATTTTCTTTGGTCTTTTGAAAAGGGTGTATACATTGGTCTTTCTATTATCTTTGTGAAATATCTTAATTGGTTTTAGTTTATTATCTTGCCTTTCTTTGACCTTTTTGTATCAACAGGTCTTTCTGTGATCCAGTGTAATAATAGGCTTTTCTCCATCTTTGTGTATTATATAAGACCTATGTATGATCTTTGTGAATCACCATGCCTTTTTGTAAACTTTGCGTGATAAAAGGCCTTTCTATGACCTTTATGTATCAGAAGGCTTCTCTAATATCTTTGTGAATCACCAGGCCTTTCTAAGGTCTTTTTGTATCATCCGGCTTTTCTTTGGTCTTTGTTTATTATCAGGCCTTTATCTGATCTCCTCCTTTCATTAGGCCTTTTTCTGGCCTTTTGACAAAAGTGTATAATCATGCCTTTCTTTGATCATTGTGTAATAGCAGGCCTTTGTTTGGCCTTTATCTGTGATCTTTGTAGATCACTAGGCTTCTTTCTGATCTGTGTGTACCATTATGCCCTTCTTTGATTTTCACCATTATAAACCAAAAGGAGTGTTCAGTGCAAAGCTAACGCAAAACTGAATTCTTTCTTTCGAGTAGGACCTTTATATTAGTTTTGCACTGAATCTTCAATGAGGCCTTCCATTGACATTGAATCTGTAATTCAAGATTGAACTAAGTCTTTCTCCAACCTCTCTGGTCTATGGTTGAACATTGAATGTATGTTTCAAATATACATGTTTACATGTTGTTTGTTCAATATTAGTTTGTATGAATTCTGCTGTTTGGTTTAAGTATTGGTGCCATTAATTGGTCTTTTCTTGACCTTCTTTCAATTCTTCTCAGACTTTTCTCCATTATTGGATTTTCATGGTTCTAAGCTTATGGTTAATTAATTCACTTTAACAACTGATCTTTGTCTTTGAACTTATGACTCATTAAGTTGTTTTGTCATAACAGTAATATACAGTAATAGCTTTTTGTTTAGGTTTTGCCTGGGTGTCTGTATGGCAAAGTATTACTTATTCAAGCATTACAAGGCTAATTACACACTGTTTTCTACTATCATGATTATATTTTTGTATGGTTATCATGTCAAGATAGAATTTTATTCCATATCAATTATCAAAGTGGATTGAACTAATTGATTTAGTAAATTAGTAAAGATTAACCGGTGGCTTATTTAAGTACAGCAGTGCTGCAAGATACATAATTTATGATAGAATTTTTTGTCACTCAAATTCATCAAATTTCAGATCATTGTGACAAAAGGAAAAATGGCCCATTGTGAGCCAATTCTCCTTTTGTCTCAATGATTGTAAATAGGTGTTTCTTGCAAACGAAAGAGTTAAAAGTTGATGAAATGGGATATGGCTTGACAATCTAATCCAGTTATGTCCCTTTGATTGTCTCCGCCATGAGTAGGTAAATAAGAAAATGTATCACCAATTCACATCCTCCGGAGAACAGCAAATTCATTACTTCTTGAAAGATTTATAGTGTTTAAAGGAACATCCCTTGAAAATGATAATTTGCACGGATTTTTTGGACAGTTTTTTTATAGTTTTGATAAGTTGTTTTATAATAATCTTTAGGTCATGCAAATTTTAAACAAGTTTGTGTTCATGAACAAAGTCATATGCTTTTCAATATTGATGATTGACGGCTTATTAGCTAATCAAAATTGACTTCTTTTAAGAGTTGCTTTAACACCTTTAGTTTACCGTATAAGTGATTCATGTTTTAATGGTAACTAGATCACTGACTCAATTTTCAGATATTGTTAACCTGTATGAGTTTTGCCTTGTTAGACCCCATATTTGATAATACCAATGCTATAATAATTCAGTACCATTTACTCCGTATTTTAAGTGGATCCGGACTAAGGACACATATGGACGTGACTATTACTACCGTTGTCACAGCGGAATAGGCGAGTCGGTCTGGGAACTCCCTGCGGTTGGTGTTGTCTTGTGAGCTGTGTTAAGTACAACAAGGGTCTTAACGCATTATCACCTTTCATAGATCTGCATGTAATTGATCCAAGATATAGCAAAATGTAGCACTGAGATGCGTTAAGACCCTTTTGTATTGCTCGACATAGCTCAGTCTTTGTTGTAGTTATTCTGAGTCTTGAAATATTGTACCATCTCCACATCTTTACTTCAAACTCTTTAGTATTTGTGTCCTTTAAATGCTGGGTAATTTTCTAAAAATATTTTTGTGTCGTCTGCTTTATCAAACCTTAAATATCTGCTTAATTTTGATGAGGAAAGATACTAAGAGTGGAAAACAGGTAAGATCACAGACCAGCTGCCAATTTACTTGGTGGCTGGTCTGGATCTAATCTGTTTTCATATAAGCATGCAGTCAGTTCCAGCACTATAAGTGTAAATAATCAGGTGTTATCCTTTACTCCATAAGTCCTCTCTGCTGCAGATGTCATGAGAAAGCTCTGTACCAATATGATAGATTGCTCCTAATGAGCTAGAATACTCTTGTCATTTAGGTTTATTAGGCATAATGTATTATTTCCATTTTACCTTATGTTATATGTTGATGCTTTCAATTTCAAACAGTCAAGAATTCCCACATAGTGGATTGGTTTTATATTGTTTTGTGACAATGATATTAAAGGCTCTCTTTTTCAAAGCTATTAATTCTAAGGAAGGTTGAATTAATTCCACAAATCTGTCAGTGAATTGCATGCATCAGTTAGCCCTTTCCCAAACAACAAATTTTCGTCCTTCCCAAATTGATAGATTTTGCAGACGACATTTCAAAATGTGATGACATTGGAAAATAATCTTCTGATAGGATAGAAAACATTGTGGGAAAAGGGAAAATTGCTCGTTACGAGCAATTTCTCCTTTTCCCTCAACGTTTTCGAAAGTCGTTTGCAACAAAGTGGTCAAATGTCGTTATTGTTTGGGAAAGGGTTCAACTTATTCTTCATTTACACACTTTTTATTATCTACTTGAGAAACCAATGAGACAAAAAGTGTTGTAAAACGGTATAGCCAGTCAAGACTTGCATGGGGTGATTAAAAAATTAATTCATATTCACTTTTCGGTTCCTTTACCAGATGACTTGAGGCATGTAGAATTCATTGTGACAAAACAAGAAATTGTATTAATAGCTTGTTAAGACCTTTATAGGGGAGTTCAAGAATTTGTGACAGCAAAAAAACGTGATTAAAAAATTATTGACATCCCTTTTCATTTAAGAATGAAATTTTGCAATCTCTTGAGTTATCTGTCTATATGTGTATACACTTGACATAATACTTCTTTTGAATGACTCTATACTTTTATTAATTACCTTTAAAGAACAGGTTCATGAACATGAATACTTTCATGAACATGTACTTAGATCTCATGAACCTGTTCAAGAACAAATTTGTGTTCATGGAATGCCATCTTTCAGTCAAGTCTATTCATGAATACAGTTCTTGAACCTTCACAGGGTTGCGCTTCTTTGATCACCCAATTTATCAAAGCACATAGCGTAACCTTCAGGCTGAAAAAGCTTTTTATAGAAATCAGTTCACAACCATACAAAAATGAATGATGTGCATGTTATTTCTTAGAAATGATTCATGTACTGTGATGGAGTCGCTGTAAATTAAGTAATGAAAGCAATTATGAAGGGTTCAATGCAAGACTACAGTAAGTCTTCCAGAAACATGAAGCACTTACTATAGTATCACATTAAACCGCTGATACATTTCTCTTTATTCAACCCTTTCCCAAACGACAAATTTTTTACTGTCCCAAATTGAAAGAGTGCAGACGACATTTCAAAATATGATGAAATTGAAAAATAATCTTTAGAAAGAGCAGGAAACCTTGTGGGAAAAGGAGAAATTTTTCTTGGTGATCATTTTCTCCTTTTCCCACATTGTTTCTAAAGCCGTCTGCAACAAAGCGGTCAAATGTCGTTATTGTTTGGGAAAGGGTTAACAAAACATTCAGAAAATCAAACATTTAGTGAATCATTAAAGACAACAGCTTTTATAGATTAGCCCATCGAGGGCAGACAGTTTTTGTTTCCTGTTACGTTGTCACTTTTGATGGTGTGTCATAGGAAATAATGTTGAAACCAGAGTTAACAACTGCTTGAACCATAATTGGTCATTCACACATTACACACTCCTGGCTCCTGGCCAAGGAAGATGCCCCTGAATGCATTCCATGCAATACATCCTTTACCATCAAACATATATTACTTGATTGAATTGAGCTTCGAATTTGTTCAAGATATGTAACATCGACATTCTTCAGAAGCTGTATGAGACTGTCAGGATTAATTGAATTCTTTCCTTTCTCAAAGGGGTTGGAATGTGCAATAAAGGTTTTTACTCATTTAAAATATTCATATACCAATATCATAAACCCATTACAAACTATTTACTTGATATCATACAATCTTTACAAATTATCTATTTACTATGATAACCTTATTACAAATTTTCTATGTACTATGATTTGTTTATGAGATCAGGTGCTTTAGTTTTATTTGATGCAAGTTCACACATTTGAAGCATGTATGGTTTGCCCCTTGTGATTGGTAAGTTGTTTACCTTTTTATGGGCCTCTTGTTTGAGGGCCTTCAAGGAAAGACAATATTCATTGATTCATATTTCCGCATTTGAGAAACTCAACTTAGCTTTCAATGACGGTGTTTCCCTATTCTTGGAACCTTAGGGGCTAATTAGATAGAGTACAGAACATAAAATCACATGGCCCCTTGATGAATGGATATATATCCCGCCAATGATATTTTGGATTTCATGATACTCACAGAATGACAATGTTAGTATCCTGATTGATCAGCCTGTATTGGTGGTTAAGTTGGAGTTCTTCCTCTGTTATCATGAAGTGGGCATCACAATGAAACTGAAGTTATGTTTGGTGTGATTTTAACCCTTTCCCAAACAACAAATTTTGGACTGTCCCAAATTGAAAGAGTCAGACAACATTTCAAAATGTGATGAAATTGAAAAATATTCTTCAGATAGAGCAGAAAACTTTGTTGGAAAAGGAGAAATTGCTCGTTACGAGCAATTTCTCCTTTTCCCACAATGTTTTCTGAAGTCGTCTGCAACAAATTGGTCGAATGTCATTATTGTTTGGGAAAGGGTTAAACACTTATGATGATAACAATAATTAAACACAAGGGTTTACTCAAATTGTTTTCGAAGGGTCCTTGGTCAGGAGTCTTCCTGCTCTAATCAGAAAAAGGTTCTGCCTGGGCCACTGGTTAAGGTGGAGGACTTAGAACATGGAACTCCTGGCCCAACCAACACCTCTGGTCTCATTGGTGTTCACTTTGGAAATTCATTTCCTAGCATAGTACTAGAACTGATGGATCCAGGATAGCTTTTACCAAACTTAATAAACCCTTAGAATGTTGGATACAGTGTATTTTTTTTTAAATAGATTTTTGTGTCGTCTGCTTACCAAAACCTTAAATATCGGCTAAATTTGTTGAGGGAAGGTACTCGGAGTAACAAGCTTAATTTTGTTGAGGGAAGATACTCAAGAGTTACAAACAGGTGCCCTTTACCAAACATTCAATTTTCGACTGTCCCAAATTGAAAGAGTTTGCAGACAATATTTCAGAATGTGATGAAATTGAAAAATAATCTTCTGTTAGGGCAGAAAACATTGTGGGAAAAGGAGAAACTGCTCATTAAGAGCAATTTCTCCTTTTCCCACAATGCTTTCCAGAGTGGTCTGCAACAAATTGGTCAAATGTCATTATTATTTTGTAATGGGTTAAGTAAGCGCATCACAAATGAAAGCATATACTATAGTTCTGTATGGAACCCATGTTATGTACTAAAAGACCTTTGCAAACTATTATAGCCTATTTGGCATTTCAATTCTTTCTTGTTTAAATTAGCTGCAGATTAATCTCTAAGCGCAACAAAGAACAACATTTATTTACGAGTTTAATGCAAGACTATAGTTAGTACTCTATTAACATAAAGCACTGACAAATAGTATTGCAATGAACCCTTGAATTATTTTTTTGCTCTTTTGGTAATGGCCAGAAGCCATCATCTCAAAAGGAATGATAGCTCCTTACAGACAACTTATCTGTAACTTGTCATTAAGATACAGACAACTTATCTGTAACTTGTCATTAAGATACAGACAACTTATCTGTAACTTGTCATTAAGATACAGACTACTTATCTGTAACTTGTCATTAAGATATAGGCAACTTATCTGTAACTTGTCATTAAGATACAGGCAACTTATCTGTAACTTGTCATTAAGATATAGGCAACTTATCTGTAACTTGTCATTAAGATATAGGCAACTTATCTGTAACTTGTCATTAAGATACAGGCAACTTATCTGTAACTTGTCATTAAGATACAGGCAACTTATCTGTAACTTGTCATTAAGATACAGGCAACTTATCTGTAACTTGTCATTAAGATATAGGCAACTTATCTGTAACTTGTCATTAAGATACAGACAACTTATCTGTAACTTGTCATTAAGATACAGGCAACTTATCTGTAACTTGTCATTAAGATACAGACAACTTATCTGTAACTTGTCATTAAGATATAGGCAACTTATCTGTAACTTGTCATTAAGATATAGGCAACTTATCTGTAATTTGTCATTAAGATACAGACAACTTATATGTAACTTTTCATTAAGATACAGACAACTTATCTGTAACTTGTCATTAAGATACAGACAACTTATCTGTAACTTGTCATTAAGATACAGACAACTTATATGTAACTTTTCATTAAGATACAGACAACTTATCTGTAACTTGTCATTAAGGTACAGACAACTTATCTGTAACTTGTCATTAAGATATAGACAACTTATCTGTAACTTGTCATTAAGATACAGACAACTTATCTGTAACTTGTCATTAAGATACAGGCAACTTATCTGTAACTTGTCATTAAGATATAGGCAACTTATCTGTAACTTGTCATTAAGATATAGGCAACTTATCTGTAACTTGTCATTAAGATACAGGCAACTTATCTGTAACTTGTCATTAAGATATAGGCAACTTATCTGTAACTTGTCATTAAGATATAGGCAACTTATCTGTAACTTGTCATCAAGATATAGGCAACTTATCTGTAACTTGTCATTAAGATATAGGCAACTTATCTGTAACTTGTCATTAAGATATAGGCAACTTATCTGTAACTTGTCATTAGAATATAGGCAACTTATCTGTAACTTGTCATTAAGATACAGACAACTTATCTGTAACTTGTCAGATTTCTTGAACCTTTTGCTTGAGATGAAAAGTTTCTAATAACAGTTATCACAATGGTTTCTATCTAATATATACAGAATTGTTCATCTCCAGTTTTTTGTTTCTTTTAGCTCTTCCCATAATGAGATTGGAGAATGCTTCAATATTTCCATTAACGCTTTCCCAAACAACGAATTCTTGACCGTCCCAAGTTGAAAGAGTTTGCAGACGACATTTCAGAATATGATTTTAACAATTAGAAAATAATCTTCTGATAGGGCAGAAAACCTTGTTGGAAAAGGAGAAATTGCTCGTTATGAGCAATTTCTCCTTTTCCCACAATGTTTTCTAAGGTTGTCTTCAACAAACTGGTCAAATGTCGTTATTGTTTGGGAAAGGGTTAAACATATAGAATGCTGGAGGTCGTCATCCTTCATTGTTAGCCAGACACCGTAATACAACATGAGTACTGTTGATGGGACGTAAAACCCTATCAAACAAACAACTCTCGGGATTCTGATAATGACCTAATCAGACTCCAGTTATTGAATGCTTGAAATATGCAATTCAATACAATACAGTTATTTTATTTGAAATGTTATTCAATGTCATTTGTTATTAACAAAATAACGGAATTGATTTAAATTAGTAATGATGTTATGAAACGACAAGATATTAGTGATGGGTAAAACCTATCCAGTTATAACATATAGTGATGCATACAATGTTAACCTTTTTTTCACTCTGATGGGGAAAAATTAATACCCTTTTTACTCAGTAAAGGTGGGTATTTAGTTTAAAATGTCATGTAGCCTTTGCTTAAAGGGAAAGAAAACCCCTCATTTTTTAGGGGAAAACCCATGATTTTAAAGAAAATTTTGAGTATCTGTTATGTTGTGGGAAAAAAAACCTGCAATGGCTTCAGTATATTTTTTAATGATTCCTTCACTTTTTTGATGGGCTTGATTATGAAAGTCTTGAACATGTCTTTTTGTCATTAAGTTTAACTTCTGACCAAACCGGACAAAAGGTTTGGATGACATGTAATAGGAAGTAAGGAAATTAATGCCCTTGTGAAAGTTATTGTTCTAAAAATGAGTTTGTATTTCACTCTCCCTCTCTTTTGCTCATTTAAAACATCTCTACCGAGGATACATGTTATGTTCATATTGCCTTATTACAAGTAAGTTTTAGTTTGTGTTTTGACCAATTTCTTATAATGTGGTATGGTCCAAATTTATACACAGGAGTCTATTATAAGTCATCCTATTATGATGTAATGTAATATACATTATTTTACATAATACTGACCCCAGGACAAATTTTTACAAGATATGGAAGCATTTTCAACCCTTTACCAAATGCCAAATTTTCGACAGTTTTACATTAAAAGAGTTTGCAGAAGACATTTCAAAATGGGATGAAATTGAAAAATAATCATCTGATAAGGCAGTAAACATTGTGGGAAAAGGAGAAATTGCTTGTAAAAAGCAATTTCTTCTTTTCCCACAATGTTTTCAAGAGCCATCTGCATCAAACTCAGTGTGCGAAATTCAATTTTTAAACCACTAGCCCATTCGGGCTACCAGATGGGATTTTTCACTATCCCGAACCACAGTTTACCAGCCCGAACTGTGTTTAAAAAAAATTTAATGTTATATTCAGGAAACAACATTAACAAGTAGACATACTTATTTAAAAAGCCTAACAACAAACACTGACATTTGGAATAGTTCATTTACTAATATCAATGAGACTGATACAAAAAAGAAGGTTGTTCATTGTGTGCAAAATCTTCTTTCAATGTAATGTAAGCAGTCTCTCATCACTTCAATTACCTTTTAACTGAATATGTACCAAATATATTATGATTAGAAACAAAAAACATGCCGTCTATGTAAAGTTCAATCTATTTCTATAAGCCATAATTCTACAAAACATGAAGCCAGTCTCTATTCTGGCTAAGGGAACTGGTTTGCTGGTTTTCTTCTGGGTTAAGCCTTGAACTGCTTTCTTCACCAAAGCATCTACATTTTGCACAGTTGGGCCATTGATGCAAACATTACTGTCTTATCCGACATTTTTATGCAATTTCCAACAGTATCCAAGTTTTATTGTTGCATTTAGTAAAGCTATCTGGATGCCAGATCCAGTCAAAAGGTTTAAACTGTAACATCTTTCTGAATGACAGCAACGAAAAACAATGCAGACTAAGTCAGAGAAAATATCACAGAAAATGGCATAGTTAACAGTAAAATCGCACAAACCAAGGTGTCAGAAAAACAAAACAAACATCGCTCACTTCAAAAACTTCAATGCTCATCTCCCCTTAAGAGAAACAGGCCTAAAAATCTCCTATGTCTAGCTTTTTATTCTTCAGTTTGTCCTAAAGCGGACGCTTATTGTTGCAAATAGTAAAACGCGTCTATGGTACCCAGATTACTAAACGTTTGACGTCTATTGACTTTGAAATCAGTTTGGCATAAAGCGCAACATCAGGATCAGTAAACTGATTCCTCGCTGTCTACTGGCTTCACTATGTTAGATAGATTTTACACCGGTAACCAGCCCAAACTAACGAATTCAGTGATCGAAATTCGCTGTCTTTTAATCGCAATATCTTTTCAATTTTTCTGCCAATTTTTACGAATTAAAAAGGAAGTTGTTTTCCCTAGTAAAATGTCTACACTCTGGGGGAATTCAATAGCCCGAAACGAGATCAACTAGTCTCGGGCAATTTCGCACACTGCAAACTGGTCTAATGTCATTATTGTTAGGTAATGGGTTAACAAGAAATTGCGGAATTTGAATGATTTCTACTTTTGTCACGACGGTTTCTTGAATCAGCTGTACATGGTTATCAAAATGTGTGCATTTGAGGGAATGAAATGTTAACCCTAAGAATGCTGGGTAATTTTTTAAATATAGATTTTTTGTGTCGTCTGCTTTCCAAAATCTTAAATATCTGCTTAATTTTGTTGCGGATAGATACTCAGAGTAGCAAACAGGTTACATCACTGGCCAGCGGCCAATTTACATGGCAGCTGGCCAAGATCTAACCTATTTGCATAAGCATGAAGAATGTTCCAGCCTGTTAAAGGGTTGAGATACTTGACACAATGACCATTGTGTGAACTTTTTTTCCTTGTTCTTATTCATTAGACGTCATCAAAACAAATGATCTAAGAAACAAGAAGTAGTAAAGAATATTCATAGAGTGTTTCATAATTGATGGATTAGTCGGGAGATTGAATGATTAATTTGCTATAACGTTTTCAAGCGTTATCTACAGAAACTACATCGTGAGTGGTTTGTAGAAGGTAAAAATCTAAGAGACTTATGATGTTAGTAGATGGCATGATTCTTACACCTGTCCTGTACCTTAACCCTTTCCCAAACAATAACGACATTAGATTGTTGCACTTTAGAAAACATTGTGGGAAAGGAGAAATTGCTCGTAACAAGCAATTTTTCCTTTTCCCACAAGGTTTTCTACTTAATCAGAAGATTTCTTCCCAATTTCATCACATTTTGAAATGACATCTGCAAACTCTTTCAATTTGGGACAGTCGAAAATTCCTTGTTTGCGAAACGGTTAATTATTTAGAAGAATATTATGTGAATGCTTAAAACAGGCAATTTCACCCCTTATCATATCAGGTTTTGCTCAATGTTTTAACAAAATATTGTTTTTCATTCTTTGTGAGTGCTGACTGCTGTGGTTTCTAGTTTAGACTTGTTAAAAAAGACCTACTTATGGGGAAAAAGTAGCCTTTAATGCAAATGAATTACCCAAGTTCAGAATCACTGGTGGCTTCCCCAAGTAAACAGCGTTACATCTAACACTCGGCAGAGAAATTGCAGTTGAAGACCTGACTGAGATTTCTCTGCCAAGTGTTAGATGTAACGCCGTTATAAAGCATGGGTTATCACATCCCTTTGGAACCATAAAGTTGATGGTCAACTCATGCAGGGTACACAATGTGATTATCATTGGCAAAAGCAGGTGAGAAAGGCATAGATTCTTGGGTGAGGCCATCTTGTTTGAACATGAAAATTAAAGTGCATTGGTCAGGTGATTACACTGCCTATTAAACATGCTTGTTCACAGATGACAGGAAAGTTGGAAATTGAAATTGATTTCTTTAAAACTGCACAACAACTCTACTGCTATATGATAAGCACCGAAGAAAAGTCGAGGCTAGTGGTCCAGTGGTCTGTACTACTAAACAAGTTACGGAAAATATTTGTATAAGTCATAATTAATAAACATGGATAGTATCTTCAATGAAAGTACAATATTGCAAAGTGACACGTCATTGGAAGCGTCTCAGAGAGAATGTGTTACTTTGCAATTTTGCTTAGCCCAATATTGATAAAAGAGGAATCGTTGTTTAAGACTTAAGCAAATCTTAAGCATAAACTGTTTTAAAGTAAAACAGTACCCCGGGGTAGAGCATTAACCTCCGGACACAATTAATGGTCATAGCGAAGCACGATAAATGTCCAAATGACGTAAAAAGCTTCGTTCACAGATCATTATTGAGACTAGTTACTGTATCAGCTACTCTTTAAGAAGGAATTAAACATATGCTAATTGTTAATTGTTAACTATTCTAGAACTTAAACAATTTTACTGTAACTGAGCACATCAGCCCAAGTATTACTTTAACCCCCCTCTCCGCATGGGTTCAAATACTGAGAGGGATATGGATTTTCATGAGAGGCAGTCCCCCGACTGAATTATGGAATACCAGGTTCTATCCGCCTTAACCAGCCCTTATGGGCAGTTAAATTGAGTGCAGGGTCTTCATCCATCATTAAGAGTTGGGCATCGCTACATAACTGAAATAATGTTGATGTGATGTAAAACCCATATTAAAAAAAAAAGATTACTTTAACCCATATATAGTACTAGAACCAACTTCTTGCTTATGCAAACAGGTAAGATCCATGTAAGTGATCTAACCTGTTTGCTATTCTGGGTATCTTTCCTCATCCAATATCAAAAAGAAGAACTCAATAAGATTTAAAATGAGGCGGCCCGAATTGTCACATGATGTACAAAGCTAGTATCAATATCAGATCTGCAAACAGAGTCAGGTTGGGAATCTCTAGGCGAGCTTAGAAAACAACATAAACTTATTTTATTCTTTTATGGTAAATGGTCTTGTTCCCAATTATTTAAGCACTCTTGTACCACCCACAATTGGTCGTATGTCGTCTCGAAATCTTCATAACTCTAATAATCTAAGAAATGTAAATTGTAAGACATCACTTTATGAAAATTCATTCCTACCCTCAGTTGTAAAAGATTGGAACACATTACCTCAAAGTACGAAAGATTCGGAATCAGTGGGTTAGTTTAAATCATTAATCAATCATGATAAACCTACCCTTAACAAGTTATTCTTCTTTGGAGACAGAAAATTCAAAGTCTTACACACAAGATTGAGAAATAGATGTAGTGTATTAAACCAACATTTGTTTGGGAAAAATATCGTAATCTCTCCCCTTTGTCGATGTGGTTCAATAGAGTCAACTCAGCACTACTTTCTTGAGTGTGTTCACTATGTCGACATACGGGATGAGTTACGGAGAACTATAACCAACCTTACTTTGTTCAACCTTAACTCTATACTTTTCGGTAATCCAGATCTCTCTGTAACAGAAAACAAAACCATTTTTAGTGCTGTTCATATTTATATTCGTGATAGTAAGAGATTCTAATGAATACGTTTGAACTATCATTAGCATAATCCTTTAGAGTATGTTTAAAGATACTATTTATAAACAGCAAGCCAAGATGTTGCATTAGTTTTTTGTTAGATGCTATTGCATTTTCTTTCACCAGTCTCATGTATTGGTTCCAACAATTTCTCGTCAGTCCAAATGTTTAATTTGTTGTTTTGATTATCATTACTTTTATAATGCTTTATTTCTTCACTGTATTACATCAACACGCAAATAAAAATTAACATTATTATATTGTAAAAGACCTGCGTGTCGCCATTAAGGAGAGGAACCTTATAAGCTTTTAGCTTTCGTTCCATTTATTATCCGCTTCACAAAATTGTTTGTAATGTATATAATGGTGTTTTTTTCATTGAATAAAATATGTTTCAACTAAAATTATGCAGATATTTAAGGTTTGGGAAAGCAGACAACACAAAAATCTTTTTATGGAAAAATACCCAGCATTCTAAGGGTTAAACTGTCTGTTTTTAACAATGGTGTGTTTGGGGGTAGGTATACAATCTACATCTAGCCTGAGGGCTGATTGGTTGAGGTCAAGAGTTAAAGAGTCTTGGTTAATTACATATTTGGGCAAACTGATAGTGTTTAGAGTCAATTTAAACCTATATATGTGCAGAGCTGCCCTGTAATTATTGTCTACTCCATTATACTAGATAAATGCTTGGCCTTGCTTGGGATGCATTGAACATAAGAGTTTGTGTTCACCCTTTATGTCATATTACCGTTAAACATTGACGACATGTTCACCATTTTGGTACAGGATAAAGGCCTAAGTCTGTGACTTGTACAGCTAATTTGTACTCAGTGTAAAGCCCCTTGGTAGTGTTTTACTTAACATTTTACAATATAAATTTGTGTATGTTAAAAATAACAATCCATTATATTTCAATATTGAGATAAGCAATATCGCAAAGTAACACATCATTGAAATCATCATTTTGAGGCACTCCCAATGAGGCGTCATATGACCATTATGTACTTTTATTTAAGGTTCTATCCATTTACATCAGTTTGGACTTATGCAATTACTTTCTTAAAGCTGTTTAGTTAAACAATACTATGCAGAATATGAAAACTTTACTTAAGTTTGTGACTAAAAGCCTTTTATCCTTTTCTGACAACGATTTCTATAACAACTTAGTTGCTGATGCTTACATTGTGGTACTTTTAGACACATTGCTAACTTTATCATTGTGTTATTTTGTAAATAGCTTTTGATGCATCTTTTATTGCCTCTTTAACAAGCTTACTTCATGATATATCACTTTAAGGCATCTACTAATGAAGTCTTTAGGAAACACTGACAAAATATGAATTGGTTCTGAGCCCCTCCGACACTTCTGGATTCATGGCAGTGACCTTCAAAGCCCTTGCCTTAAGTACTGGTAGATCCAGGAAATTACTGAAAAGAACAAAACAGTTGTTGATATGGAGTTTATCACCTTACAAAAAAACAACAACATGAATTGCTTTTTAATGAGAAAGGCATTTTTAAGTTTACATTGATATTTAACCAATATTAAAAGCAAAAATGTATATCTTATTATGCTCTTTTTTTTTGGTAATCATTTTTCTTTTGTAACAATATTTTTACATTGGCAGTGGAGGCATTTCACATCAGTTTATGTTAACCCTTTTAGTGCTGGAACGGATTTCATGCTTTTGCAAATAGGTAAGATCCAGGCCAGCTGCCAAGTAGATTGGTGGCTCGCCATGTTTTGGCCTGTTTGCTACTCTGAGTATCTTTCCTCAACAAAATTAAGCAGAAATTTAAGGTTTTGGAAAGCAGTCGACACAAAAATCTATTATTAGAATACCCAGCATTCTTAGGGTTGTAGGAAAGTGATAGGGATATGACGAGTGCAGGAAGAGAAACTGTGTAACACTTGAACCTTTTCTTTAGATGGTTTCCGTTATTAGTGATACTGGGAAAATATCCCGACTTACATATTATGTTCAAGATAACATTGAGTAAATCATAAACAACTCTACTGATAATGACTTTCAAATCCTTCAGCAAATCCTTTCTCGTTGTTGGTTCGCATCAAAGTTCACGCTTTACTTTGAATACCAACATCATAGGGCTTTTATAAGAAATAATTACAATGGTGCTTGGTTGTAGATTTACAGTCAAATACCCAATGTATCCGGGACTTTGCGTATTACAGGTTTGATGCAAGACTGTAGTAATTCCTTCACAAATATGATGCACATACCCATGTCATGCACAGAACACAGGTTATGCTGTATAAATACAAGTCAGTCTGGGTGACCGACCACATTTGTTGGGCTCAGTAGTTGAGGTGTGGATGTTGGTGGTCTGTGTTAGTGAACAATTGTGACATGGAATGTGTTAACTTATTCGAAATCTGATGGATGCAATGTTTCTTAATTACTAAATCAAGCTTTCAAAATTTATTTTAAAGCTAGATTGGTCTAGATCTTGTAGAAATTCTCATTCTTTGAAAAAAAAACACTGCACATCTTTAGGTTTTCAGTATACATTTATTTTTACGCCAACCAACTGTTCTTACAAGGGTTTCTCATTTTTCTTTTTGATTGAACCATTTTCCTGTTCTCAGTCTTATAAATGAGTTTTTGATGAAAATAAGATTAGATTAACCAGAAAAGAAACCATGAAAATATATCATCATAGAAACCCCATACTCTTTGATAGCTCATTATTTTGCATCTCCTGTACAGATTGCCCGAACCACTGTGTTCAAAACAATCAATAGCTTCTAATGAGCACTTGATCCTTTTTTCACAATGGTTTCTTCCTAATGTGATAGAATTAATGTAAACATTTCATGCTTTGTTATTGTCGCCTGCTGTTGCTTTCAGTTTGGACACGTCACATGTATTGGGGAAAAGATTAAAGATTAAAAAAGTGTGTCATTTAAAGGTGAATTTGCTCATAAAACATTTATTGTAGCTTCATAAATTTTTGATCATTTTTGTAATATTTCCATTAAAGATGCTCTAATTAACTAGTGCCAAGCTTGTGCCCCTGACTGACTACATTGTATTTGGCACAGCATCTGATAGAGATTGATGTAAATACATTTATTTTGGCTTCGATTGGTGGTAGTGTGTCCAACTCTTAAATGAAATTTAGATTTTAACCCTTTACCAAACAATAACGACATTTGACCACTTTGTTGCAGACGGCTTTAGAAAACATTGTGGGAAAAGGAAAAATTGCTCAAAACGAGCAATCACATCACATTTTGAAATGTCGTGTGCAAACTCTTTCAATTTGGGACAGTTGAAAATTTGTTGTTTGGGAAAGGGTTAAAAGACATAAATCATTTGACAAAGTGACCAATGGATCCTTTTAGCTTCTGCTGAAGTTAGTTATAAATGTGATACATGACAGAACGAATCAGTTTTGATTGTTATTGTATACTGTTCCCTGAACAATCCTTCAATACTAGGCCAGAAAATGTGTCTTGCCAAAGGACTCTCCACAGTGGATAAGTTTATAGCCTTCGGGAATCAAATACAAGTCGGCCAGTCTCTAATACCAGACAGTAACCATTACACCACCACAGATCCAATTTGAAGTCATGTTAGGTTTTGTGGTTTTACACTAAACTTAATATATATATTGAATAAAATTGCAGCATAGGTTTAATGCTTAAGGCTCTAATCCTTTAATCTAGACTCAGACAATTGACTTACTGTACACAGAGCTTATCCCTGTTTCCAATATTCAAACTGAGCAGAAATCATTGACACAATTTATTCAAAGTCACAACGACTTTTTCAGCCACTTTCACTGATTATAGGTGCCTAATTAATCCCTAGCTTAACAATCACACAATTGATCCCTTACTTCATTGTACCTCAGTTTTGGGACGTCTGTGGAAGATGTCTTTGGAAACTTTCATAACGAGAAGATTTCTTGCTCCTAATGAATGATCATTTTATCTCTCAATCGGAACTCTTCGGGTATTTCCGTGAGCTGTGAAATACACCTCGGATATAAGTGTAGGGTTACAATTTTTCGGGTAAATCGGCATCCGCCGATGAACACCTTTTCTAAGCGTGCATGTTAAGTAGTTCAATGTGTATGGAAGTGTTGGACATCCTTTTTAATCACTTTTGATCAGTAACTCATACCAAATGGCGAACTTGTTGTTGTGACATGTATACTTGTTTCCCTTATCAAATTTAACGACTTTTTGGATTTTACAGTCAAGATCTATTTTTAGAAACGAAAGAAAGTGACGTCATTCTCGCGGGAAACAATATGGCGTCATCCCTATTATTTCAGAGGTGTTTTCTATTGGATAAACCCGATGTGCTCAGATTGTTTATCTCTTTGTCAGAATGGTTTTTCCAGGTAATACTGAGTTTAGTTACAGGAAACCTATTAAAGTATATCAAGGGATAACAGAAATTGCTTCTTGATCTAAATCTGTACGTTAAAATCTCTTGTTGAATTTAATTTCTTCTGTCATCTGCAAATGTTTGCTAGTTTAGAAGAACTTAACCTATTCCCCAATATGGGAACTTGTGTCTGGTCTAAAATCAAAGGAAGCATCTTAATTAAGGCAACAAAAGAAGACAAAAAGCAAGAATTCCCCCTTTTCATAATGTTAGGTTAAAACCAATTTGTTAAAACGAATTAGTTTCTCAGGAGTAATATTTATATCTTTGCCACAATGTTTTCTAAAGTATATTGTTGATGATGTGGTAATGTGAGATGTTGTGGAGGAAGGATTAACAATGCCCAGGGAATGAACTTTGACCTCTCGAAATATCTGCCCCATTAATTGGCACTCCTCAATTTGGAAATCTTGATTTGTTGATAAGCTGACTAATTGATAATTTGGGTGCTGATAAATTGTGGTTTTTCTCCCTTGTTCATGTGATCAGGTGATCATGAATCGATCAACAACAACCCCATATAGGTGAAATGTGATCATGACTGTACATAAAATGAAATCTGGTAACTTAAACACAAGTGTTTTACATAAGTATTCATTTAAAGGTGTTTGTTTTCAGGAAAGAAAATTTTAAAGTCAAAATAGAATGTCTTCGAAATAATACAGTTTGTGTATTGTTGTGTGATATACATTTGTTAAAAGTAGTTATTGAAAGCATGATTGATTCAGGAAGCATTAATTTATCTGTGTATGTACAGAATAAAACCTGTAAATATCAAATTGCTTGAAACACTTTGAAATTTGACTGTTAAAAATTCAATTCACTGTATACTCACTTTCCAGAATTAAAAACGATCATTATGCTACATAACAGAAAACTTATTGAAAATGGTATAAAAACTTTCTAAAATCGACACTAAGAAATTTAAAAGAATTATCAGGGTGGTTGTAGGTTTCCTTAGGTCGTATTGAGGAAGTTGGTGATATTATCGCAATTATAACATCAATAAGGAAATGTATGTTACACAATTGTCTTAATTGATAATTTCCCCATAACTGAAATTGGCTTGACTAGCCCTTGTGGGCAGTTAAGCATTTGGTCTCCCCCCATTATTTCGATTCGGGCATCGCAACATAACTGAAATAATATTGACACAATGTTAAACCAATATGAATAAAATAGATAAATAAATACATAAGTGGAATTAAAGTATAAGTCTAAAATTGAAGGCATGCTAGTAAACATAAATGGTAAAGTAAGAAAGAAAAAGAAGTGTAAACCATGACGGCAAAACTCTGCATTCATTCATTTTTGTCATCATAATTTGTCCAGACCATCTGTTGCAGATATTGTGAACTTATTCCCTCTTGTTTGATATTTATAATTGTACTAATTGAACACAATCTATACCTTAAAGTGCCGGGACTGACTTCATGCTTATGCAAACAGGTTAGATCCAGGCCAGCCGCCAAGTAAATTGGCGACTGGCCTGTGATATAACACGTTTGCTACCCTGAGTATCTTTCCTCATCAACATTAAGCTGATATTAAATGTCCTTGAAAGCTGACGACACAAAAACCTATTCTAAGGAAATTACCAAGCGTTCTAAGGGATAAGTACCTGGCAACTGTATGATACAATGATTAGCAAAAAATAATTGTTACTGAAGATGAAATTATTTTTTATATAAATTATTTTCTGACAAATCTGTTGCAGATTTATCTAGAATCTCAGAACATAAGAGAAAGGGTGACAATTCCCTTGATCAAAATATGTGACTGGTTCAAAGTGAAAACTATTAAGCAGAGGACAGAATAGCCAAAGTGGAAAAACACTTTTCGAATGGTATTGAGTAGAAATCATTGTGATGAAAGGATAAGTTTCTCATTTGGAACAATTAATTGGCAAAATAGCCAGAGTGAAAAAACACCTTTTCTTTTTAAAATTGAGTAGAAACAATCTTGACGAACGGATAAATTTCTCATTGGGAACAATTCATTGACGAAACAGCCAGAGTGAAAAAAAAAAACTTTCTGATTAAATTATTGAGTAGCAACAACTCTGACAAAATGATAAATTCCTCATTGGAAACAATTTAATGTTTTGAAAAGATGCTTTCTATAGTAGATGTGGTCAATGGTTATGTTTGATGGTGTAAGGGTTAAAAAGAGTATATATGGTGTAATGAGAACATTGAGTTGGTTACATGCCTGTACTATTTCAAGGAGGTTTGCGGTGATGAGGCCAACACTTGGTTATTACTGTATAACGCTCAACCAAACGCCAAATTGTCAACTGCCCCAAATTGAAAGAGTTTGCAGACGACATTTTGAATTGTGATGAAATTGAAAAATAATCTTCTGATAGTGCAGCAAACATTGTGGGAAAAGGAGAAATTGCTCGTCACAAGCAATTTCTCCTTTTCCCACAGTGTTTTCCAAAGACGTCTGCAACAATCTGGTCAAATGTTGTTATTGTTTGGTAATGGTTTGATAGACTGGGTGTGAAAAGTGAACTGTTGATATAAATAAGTGGATGGTGCAATGCAAGAGGCAGTGTGTTTGTTTGTTTTATTAGATGCTGGAGTTACAAAGTGGGTGGGAAAGGCACTGTTTGTTGATTGTTCAGATTTAGAAGTGATAAAGTGAATAAAACATGAAGTTCTCATTTAAGATCAATTATTTTATATGTGTATCTTTACATTTTTGAAAAATTGAGTGTTGTTGATTCCTCTGTTTATCCTGAGTTTTGAAAAGTCACAAAATTCGAGGGTTCAATGCAAGGGTATTGTAAGTGCTTCACAAACATGAACTAATTACTATAGTCTTGCATTGAACCCTTTAAATGTTCTTATGGGCAGTTACAAGCTACAGGTCTTCTTCCTTTCAATAATGATGAGCTGTGAGGGCATCACAATTTACCTGAAAAATGATTGTTGATTCGATGTTAAAATACTTACAAAAAACAATCAGAACATTTGGCATTTGAAAATGTGACAAAAGATGAAGTACTTATCATTTTAGCAAGTTTTATTCTTCCTTTAATGTGTTATTTTGGAACCATTGAATCACATGTCTATTAGTGAAAAGGCTACAAAAGTTATTTTGAGCTCAACTGATGAAGACTGAGGAGAGTTTTTCTAATTTCCTCTGCAAAATGGTATCATATTTTCTTATTTCGACAGTTTGTTTGTTAAAAACTTGGAAACCCTGCCTTTAAATGGTCAGCTCTTGTTTTTGTTCCTCTGACGATAGAACTTCATTTCAGTAACTGGCACAAATAGTGCAGAACACAATTCATTAATCCCTGGTTTCCTGCTAGAGAGTAGAACATTTATTCTCAAACTTATTTAGATAAGTACACTTTAGTACAGGACATACCATCATTCAGCTATTGTTTCTTTGCCAGCTAGAGAGGATAGAATATTATAAATACAGTAACTTTCATAAATAAGTACAGAAAAAATAGCATTAGTATAAGCTCTCGTTTCCTGCTAGAGAGGATAGAACATTGATTCAGGAGTTACAGGAGCCTGTCATTCAACCCTAGTGTCTGTGTCTGACAGTGACAATAGAAGATTGAATTACTTACACAAATAAGTACAGAAGTTACGGTACCCTGTCATTCAGCATGATGGCAGACCCAGTTTTGGGTATGGTGGTCAAGCTACCCAACTCGGATATTCCCTGGATGCACATTGATCCCGCACAACTACAAAGGAGACTTAAACCAGCATTTAAACAAATGGATATTCATACTTTACCTTGTGAAACTGAACTCGATTCGGATGAATCTATTGTCGAGGTATACAGTATTACTTGAATTCATGTAGATTTGCATTTATATTATCTTTTTCTCTTATATATGTTAATCCATTCCTCTAATACACATGACCAATGTTTATGATTTTATGTTACTATCATTGGCAAAAGTAGGTGAAAAAAGCTAAAGTACCAATGACCAATGTTTATGATTTTATGTTACTATCATTGGCAAAAGTAGGTGAAGAAAGCAATAGTACCTGCGCGCGGACATTTTTTCGGACATAAGATCTTAAATATTGGTCATGTGATTCCCCTGCCTGTAATATATGTATACCCAAATACATTGAATTGAGGTTTTGAATATAAAGATTTTATTGTAAGTGAGCCCTTTCTCTTTGGTTTATTCTATTGTCCAATCTTGTCTTTTGAATGAAGCTGTTAAAGTCATCTGTTATAGTGGGATTTTTTTATTTCCTTACATTTATATGGATCAACATTGATTCACATTGGTGATAATTATATATTACTTGGATTTACAAGATTTTACATATTAGTAGCATTTTTTCTGATAACATACTTTTGAATTGTCTTAGAAGAAGATTTGGTATAACAAACATGAATCTATATTTGATATAGAATGAAATTTTGATGTAGTTATTTGTCTTTTTTGTTTCACATTGAAAAATATACCACAAATGCTTTGAGAGTCTGTATTTATTCATTATAATTATTGCGTTTCATGCTATGAAAAGAAATAAACAAACAATTGTGAAAACATTGAGACAAATAGAAAACATTGATGTAGAAATGTATTAGTCTATTTACTTGCTGTAACAAGGTGAATTATAATTATATGATGATTTAGTACACTAGAAGAGAGCTTCACGTTCACAGAATTGTACTGAACCCTGGTATTGCTGGAATGTTGTCTTAATTTATTCTTTTATTATATATGTCTAATACATGTAATGCTTAGTTAAGATAAGCATGTATTGATAGATAGCTTTAATTATCTCACCTGAGCACTTTGTGCTCAAGGTGAGCTTTTGTGATCGCCCAATGTCTGTCGTGCGTCGTCAACAATTTCTTTAAACATCTTCTCCTCCTAAACCATTGGACCAATCTTAATCAAACTTCACAGGAATGTCCATTGGGTGATGCTCTTCAAAAGTTGTTCAAAGAAATTGATTCCATGCAGAACGTTGGTTGCTGTGGCATGAAAAAAGGGGAATTTCTGCAATTTTTAAAAAATCTTCTTGTCTGAAACCACTGGTCAGAATTTAAAATAATTTCTCAGGAATGTTCTTTAGGGGGCTCTTGTCAAAAGTTGTTCAAGGAATTTTGATATCTCAAAAATCATGGCCACCAGGCTGTGTTGAACTTTGAACGCGTTTTTGTTTTCACTATATACATGTATGCTAAAATCTATAACTTTACAAACACCTTTTTTTCCAAACCTTTGGGCCAATTTCAATAAGATATCATATGAAGCATCCCTAGTTAGAGGGAATAAAGATTTGTCAAAAAAAAAATCAGTCATGTGACCAGAATGGTTGCCATGCCCGTATTTGGTAAAAACCATGTAAAAATCTTCTTGTCAAACACCACTGGTCAGATTTCAAGATAATTTCACAGGAATGTTCTTCAGGGGCCCTTCTATAAAAATTGTTAAAAAGAATAGATAACTCAAAAAAACATGGCCGCCAGGGTGCGTTGAACTTCGGATGCGTTTTTGTTTTCACTATATACATGTATGGTAAAATTTATAACTTAATAAACATATTTTATAAAAACATGAATTTTTATATCTTGAAAAACATGGCCACCAGGGTGCGTTGAAATTTGAACCTGTTTGCATTTCCACTATATACTTGTATTGTAGAATTTTTAACAAAATACATCAAAATCAATTCGGATGTCCAAATATGCCAAAATGATAACAACAAAATGACAACAATAGATCATACTGGACAAAAGTACAGGCTGATCTTTGTACATACATAATCTGTAAAAGTAAAATATTCAGTTTCCACATTGTAAGAATTATGTACCATTTAAATGTCCCACATCATGCATACAGTGTCAAACTTGTAAAATTGGAATGAAAAATAGGTCAATGAAAAGAGGCACAAGAAACTCTGTGTAAAAGTTAAAAGCAATGTTTCTAACTATTCTTCAAATAGGTGGTAATCTCAGGTGAGCGGTTCTAGGGCCATTATGGCCCTCTTGTATATAATATAGATTGATATTAATTGTTTTATAACTCAGCTGAGTTATTATGTAGAGAATCAAGTGTTAAAGGTGCTTGTTGACAAATAAGAGGGAATTTTTGGAAGTTAAGAATTTAAACTGCTTCAAAAATTTCCAAAGTGTCAAAAACTGACTTTCATAGAAAACTGCAAGATTATTTTTTGTCTCACAGAGATATTGTTCATACATGATAACATCATTTTGGACTGGTCACTAAGTCCTGTATGCAAGAAGGGGTTTTAACCCTTTCCCAAACAACAAATCTTTGACTATCCCAAATTCAAAGAGCTTGCAGACAACATTGCAAAATGTGATGAAATTGAACGATATTCTTCAAAAAGAAGAAAACCTTGTGGGAAAAAAAAGAAAACCTTGTGGGAAAAAGAAAAATTGCTTGTCACAAGCAATTTCTCCTTTTCCCACAACGTTTTCTAAAGTCGTCTGCAACAAAGCCGTCAAAAGTTGTTATTGTTTGGGAAAGGGTTAAATGATATATCATTGCATTATCCAGGGGTAGAGTGTCTGCTTCTGGACATAAGGGTATGAGGTAAGAATTTTGTGAGAAATGGGGGTCCATTATGTGTCCATACATTATTCCACATCCAGCAAAAGTTCTAGATATGTTTGATGAAATGGACCCCTGGTTATGTTTCATGGAAGCAGAATTGTGAGTGATAAATACAAGTAGTGAGAACTTTCTTCACAATTGATGAAAAATGAATGAGCTTACACTAAACTAATACTAGACCAAGGTATTAAACTTCCAATTAGGCGATTCTTTCTCAAGTTTCCTTTTTTCTATTTTTTCAGAGGAATGGGTCCGGAAACAGTCCAACAAAGTCACCAACAAGTGAGCTAGTAGAGAAACCCTTCCCTAAGCCAGACCCGCCAACGTCACAGGGCCTGCAGGTCCAGGGTTCGAGTCAGGGACTCGCACCAGATTCTAGTCAGGGGCTTGTCCAGGGACCAAGGCAAGGGGCTCAGGTATCCAACAGGTTCCAGAAATCTCGATCTGTCATGCTTGAAAATCTGAGCCTTGGTACTCGTTACCAAGCACACACAGGACCGCCTCCGCCCAAATCTGCCACTCTGCCACCCAATTTCAGTACTACATTTGAAACTGTAAGTTAGAGTTCCTTTCAGAATAAGCAACATATTCTATTTATTTCGGTCACTATAATCGTCACTCAGTATTGTAACAGTTGTAACATCAAAGATCCTATCAGTTTTAACCCTTAGAATGCTGGGTAATTTTTTATTGAAAAAGAATTGATTTTTGTTTCCTCAGCTTAATTTTGTTGGGGAAAGATACTCAGTGTAGCAAACAGGTTAGATCACAGGGTGGCCACCAATTTACTCGGCGGCTGGCCTGGACCTAACCTGTTTGCATAAGAATGAAGTCGGTTTCTGCACTATAAGGGTTAAGAAAGAACACTGTGTCTTTAAGTTTTCAGTATTTCAGGCGTTTAATTGGTCATGATGTTAGCATATCATTTGGATATCTTTGCAAATTTCATTATCAATTATATGTCCAAAATGTTGAGGAACTATGACACTTACACACACACTAACTAAAACAATCCTTCCCTTTATTTCAGTGTTTATATCGTAATCATCACTCAATGTTGTAACATTTGTAACCATTCCCAACCAGTATCTGTTGTAGCCATTCTTGTTCAATTTCTTAAGATACCATCTAATTACATGTAGTAGGCTTGACGAATATACTATAGTCTTTAGTAATATATTATTGCCTCATGTATATTTTTGTTCCTATCATATAATTTCTTCACTGAGTGCCTGAGATGAAATGTTCTTATGAATAGAGACATTTTCTTCTTTCAAGTTTTGCACTTGATAGCTTCATCTTACAATACAATGGTGTTTTTATCCAAACATTTTTTTTAACCAAATATTTATTTTGGATATGATATGGTTGACCCCTGAAACTATCACAAGCATATTCACGAAAGTTTTCTACCTTTTCGGAGGAAAATATATATAACAAAATATATCTTCAAATATTTTTTCTAAACTTGGGGGAACCATTAAAATGTTTTCATTTGGTCACAGGTAAATGAACTATTAAGTTTGTTGTTAAGAACTATCCACAATTAAGTTCAAACATGTTGAATATTGTCACGAAAACCTTACCTTGTCCCTTTAATTATTGCTCAATGGGTATTTGGACATTCACGGCCTAGTAATTAGAGTAAATAATTCAAAATTACACAATCTCTCCCCGCAATTTAATGTAAAACCCATTTACATTTATCAGTGGCTAGCTTGTTCAACTTCTCAAAAAGTTGTCTGAGATTGACTTTGACATCTGGACTCGGCTAACTGTTGTTTTGTACCTGACATTGAAACCTGTACTATATGTCAGTGCTTTGACGAAATATTTCTGATGTACTTATGAAATAAGAATTTATTGATGCTTCTGGCTGTTGTGATATAACAGGAGTATTAACTTTTATTTCACCTGGCATCCCTTTACCTGCTTTTACACATCAAAGACTTAAAAAGAGTTTTGTTAAGTACAAACGAAATATTCAAGAGAATGTTTGTGATATGACTGAAATGGCATAAGATTCCATTTTAACCAAGCAGTTTTCGCAGTGTAATTTCCAATTGTCATCCCTTCAGCATCAGGCAGTTCAGCCAACTAGTACTAGCAGCAAACCTTTGAAAACTGTAAGCAAAGTTTCTCTCTTACCCAATTATAATTTATAGTTGAATCCTTTGTGCATGAGATCACCTATATATTAAACCACTTAATTCGTTATACAAGTAACAATTGTACCTCACTGCATCTGTTACTGAAACATTTATAAACCAGTGTGACACATGGATACATTAATCTAAATGAATGATTTATCATTTGTGTTGTACTGGTTTCTACCCAAATTCATGAAGAATTCTCTTTCATTCTATGGCAATTTGTCGTCTGCTGTTGCTTGTAATTTTGACCATAGATGGAGGTCTATATTTACCGTATCCTTGGGTCTGAATACAAGTAATATACTGTAGTACTAGTACGGTACTGATCCAAGGATAAATATAGATCCCTGTGATTTGGACAAGGTACGTACTAATCCCACTCTGGGGGAATAGATTCACTATTTCCAAGGTTTTGGTTCCACATAACAATTACAGACCATGTCATTAATTTTATAGTAACATATTCTATAGAGATTATATATATCCCCCTCCCCTGATCGCTATAATAACATTTCCTGATGTTTCCAAGAACAATCTGCCCTCAAACATAACCCATACCCATCTATTCAAGGTTTTGTGATGTTTTCTATAAGTGTTTTTTAGATAAATTTTTAATTTAACTTCTGGGGATGCCTTATAAACTGTCTATGGTTGTATAAGAAGACAACTATACAAGGACAAAATAAATATTCCTTGATTGCTACTAATAGTTCTATTTGATGCTGATGATAGATGATTTCAGATTAAACAAAATAATAGATGGAATAAAAGGGTTTTAACCCTTAATATGCTGAGTAATTTTCTACATATAGATTTTTGTGTCGTTTTTATGAGGAAAGATTCTCATAGTAGCAAACAGGTCAGATTACAGGCCAACCACCAATTTACTTGGCGGCTGGCCTGGATCTAACCTGTAAGCATAGGCATGAAGTTGGTTCCAGCACTATAAGGGATAAGTTGGTTCAGTTTGCTTTAAACAGTGCAGCATAGGTGTGACATATTGACATGCCTTTGTTGTGAAAAATTCCCATTGATTTGCTTAGATATATTCAGCTTAGCTTTAGATCTCAGATAACCAGTATCAAGGATTCATTGCAAGACTGTAGTAAGTGCTTCTTTTTTTTTTTGACAGACTTACTATAGTCGTACATTGAACCCTTGAAATGGTTGATTGATTAACAGTAAGTCGTATCCATGAACTTGGTTTGATTTGCGTAAAAAATCTCTCATTTATGATTCAACTTTCTCTTAAATGATTGTGAACAAATAAGACTTTATATCTGCAGTATACATTTTTGCTTTGGCAGTGGCCTTTTTTTTTCATTTTGAAGGTTATGGTGGCTGTCCTGTGCGTGAACATGATGCATAAACCTTATGAGAAATCTTCCTGTTTTGTTTGCTCAAACAGTGTTTGGTAGTTTTATTAACAAGTGGGCATTGACACGCTAGATCTGTGGCTAATTTCTGCATAATTAGAGTATTTTCTGCATATTTGACGTTAACCTGCTTGAATTTTAAATTTCATACTTGATGTCAATCCTTTCAAAGTCTTCTGATCTAAATCCTTATAAAAGGGTCTAAAATTATACTAAGGACATATGCAATGATGTTAAATGGTTTCCTTGAGTACAAGCACTTGCTATAGTCTTGCATTGACCCTTCAAACCCTTTTAGGTAGTCTTTATAATCGTCAGAAACCCTTAATTCAATTGTCCTAACTCAAGTTTGTGTAATGGTGTCTTAGAATTGAACTTAAATGGATAGAAAAGAAAACTTTTCAAGAAAAAAAATCAATTTGTTGCACATAAGACCACACTTCTTTTTCAAACTGAATTAATAAATTGATAAATCAATCATTACAGTCTAACTTGTGTTAAGCAGCCACCCTTTTAAGCAGCCAACCTGCCTTAAACAACCACTACAGAAAGTCCCATTGTTAGATTTGTAGTGTACATCAATTTGTGTTAAGCAGCCAACCTGTCTTAAACAGCCAATTCACTCTGTCGCATAGGCTGGTCTCTTAACACAAGTTTGACTGTATATTTAACACCATCCTCACAATACAAGGAGGCAATATTGGGTCATATAACTGGAAATGTTTGAAATCTTTTTACTTGCTTGCATTTGATATGTGTCTTTGCTTTACTTACAACTTGATTGCTTAATTGCTTTGCTTTGCTTTGTTTTGCTTACTCCGTTATTCTAAAGATACACAATTTGAATCAATTATTGAAAATTCACCTTTGATGGAAATGATTTCAGATGATTACACAATTATTGATATTAACAAATTGTAGGTTCGGTGCAAGAATATAGTAATTACTCCATGTTTTATTTAATAGAGACTTACTAGCCTTGCATTGATCCCTTGAAATGGCCATCTGTAACAGCTTTGTACATTGAGCATATCACACTATTCAACATAATTATAGGACAGTATTAATGTGGCCTATTCACTCTATGAGATTTTTGTGATTGATCAATTACACAAGCAACAGCAGATGACAATTAAAGTAATTGATGAACAATAGGGTTCTTTTGTGCTGTAAAATAGAAATCACAGTGTGGGGGAGTGCCTCAGTAGCCTAGTGGTTAGAGTACAGAACTTGAAATAACATGGCCCCTCTACACTTGTGTTCTAATCCTGGTGACAGCATTTTCATTTTCATGAGAGGGTAACAGTCTCCCCAGACTAAGTTACAGAATGCCATTGGTTCTACCCGGCTTGACCAGCCTTTATGTGTAGTTAAGTATGGGGTCTTTCTCCATCGTGAAAAGTTAGGCATCAGTTAGGCATCACAACATAACTGAAATAATGTCGCTGCAATGTAAAACCCATAAAAATAAAAAGATCGAAATCACAATGATTAAGGGAGGAAATGGTCATGATTGTTTCTTAAGCCTATATGTGAATGTATGTGAAAGAAAGCAGGTAATCACTCCTTATCACTGTCTAACCTTGCACTGCATGGCATTTGGTTTGTAACTATTGCTTTAAACTTCCCCTTAACTTTCCTTAATTTGTATTGCCTTACATTGCTTGTTGTTACTTTGACCTCATTAAGAGGAATTCAGAGTTTTAACTTTGTATAATTGCTTATGAAGTGTTGTGGTTTATGAGCATGTGTACTGATAAGCTTTGATTTTGTGTTTGATTTTATGACTAAAACATTGGCCAATATAAAACCCAGGGAGTTTTTCATTACAATATGACTGATATATTGTTGCAAACAATATTGAATTAGAACTTTCTGATAAAAAGAGGTATTTCTTAATCCTTTGTCTTTAATTCAATTATTTTGGATCAATTGAAGGATAAAGCTATCTATAATTCATTACTGTCTTCTGCTAAGTTTAAGTCCAAAAATCATTGCCTTCTGGCTTACATATATGTGATGTTTGTTTTCAGCCCTTGAAGGTTGAGTCTTCCCTTTTGATTAACAGGGTATTGAAAAATAGCAGAGATACTGTTGTTGGTCTGTCAATATATAATTTCATATTACTGAGATCTTATGAATGAGAAGGTTCATGGGTGGCCCAGTGGTCAAGGTGGTGGACCTAGAACTCTGGGCTCCTGTGTTTGAGCTCCATCACTACCTCTGATTTTGTGGGATGACATGTGCTTTGGCAAGTCATTTAAGAACCGTAGCCTAGTTCTGGTAGATCCAGGAAAGTTGTAAAATTACTGAAAAAAGGTTGACACATCAGTTAATTCTATATAAACAATTTAGAGAAGAACCAACTAAAAGGGTTGTACAGTGGTAGGTTGTCCGCCTATTAAACAGGCGGTTGCGGGTTTGACCATCAAACAAGTCATATCAAAGACCATAAACGACAATGGTAATTGCTTCTCTCTGGGGCACTATGGGTAAAACAGATTAGTGTTACGATTGGAAGTCCAATTAAATTCCTGGTCGAAAAAAGGGTATAAATGCTTAGAATCAAGACATCAATTAACTATTGCCACAATATGACTGAAATATTGTTAAAATGGTGTTAACACACAAACAAATGTACAGCTGATAGAGAGAAATCTGATTTTCTCTGAAACAAAAACAAGTAGTTTATAATAGGTAAGATAGCTGCTAATACCTTAGCTCCTGTAGAATTTACATTCATTAACCAACAGCTATATAAAACAGTGTTTAGTCTTTGAAGATTCTTGTTCATAGATCGTCAGACAACTTATCAGCCAAAATAAAATATCCTTGAAACAGCACAGTATTTGTATTGTTGTATGATATGTAATCAAAAGGAGCTTAATAAAGCATAATTAATTCAGGAATCATCACGACATGTATATCTAGGCATGTACAGATTATTTGTGGTGGATCTCAAAACTGTTGTTATGCTTTTGAATATAAATGTGTATATTGAATACAGGCTCTAAAGACTGTAATGAGAACTTATTTTGATTCCAATGGCTATTATCCAGAATAAATCATACAAAAGTACAGTAGTTGCTGTTGTCAGTTTTAGAAAATAAAAATCTTAAACTTTAAAGTTGCCTGATATCTGTGAACAAACACCTTTAATTCTAATCCATTTTAATAGTCTATAATCTATTCCTCTAACCCGTTTTTGTAGCAAGAGAATCAAGGTGTGCGGAAATCATCACAACCAGAACTCATCTTCTCTCATTCCGTCCAGCTTAATGTAAGTTGTGCACTTATTCCATGTTCCATGCATTGACAACAGTTACTTTGACAAGGTTTTTCAGCAGACAACTTAAATCTCCGATCAAATAAGTACTTTGTTTTGCTTAACGGTTGTATGTAAGACGGCTTATGAGACTGTAATTGTAAAAGGAGAAATTTTGTATCATGAGAAATTTCTCTTTTTGCAGCTTTTCGTTAAAGTCCATCGGATCATTATATTTAAATTTTTGATGGAACAATATTTTCGTTGTTGTTTGCATACTTACAAATTTGGATAGATACTTACAAATTTGGATGGATCACAAGTATTTTGTGAATTGGTTATAATGGAAAATATTTTTATCAATTTTACTCAGTGTAAAGCATTCTGAAGGGTTCAAATTAAAATAAAAAGCAATTTGTCAGTTTTCTCTAAAAGTATTTTATTCATTAAGGTTTCACTTAATTAGTTGCACAGCCTTTTGGTACAGTTCTATCATAAAATGTTATTTTAGATCAGTTAATGGTATTGGTACATTCAAATCAATCTCTGTAGCTTAGTGGTTAAAGAACTGAACTTAAACACAAAGCCCAGTTCCATTTGGCTTCAAATCTCATTGTGGAAGAGGTTGTTTTCTAGGATGCCATTTGTTCTACGTGGCTTGAACAGCTTTTATGAACAAATAAGTAAGGGTCTTGTTCCATTCATGATAAGTATTTTATTTCATTATAATTGAAAAGTTGTTCAGGCAATTTAAGATTTATTGGGGGACATTGGTGCAGTGGTAGAGCCTTGGCCTCACGTACCAAGGGTCCTGGGTTTGATCCGTTAGGCGAGGTAAAAGATGCCGGGACTAATCCACAAATTGTTGGAGTACTGGTTTAATGTCCAGGATGCAGTCATCAAGAGTGAATATAATAAGCTTTAAGCTTCAGTCACAATCGATTCAAACTAAACTAAACTAAAACTCAATGAAACAATCATATTGTATGTTATTTTCTCAAAAGTAATCACTGCCTTTTATACATTATACACAATGTCTTAACAGGATACCTTAGTTTCTTTCATGCTTTTCACACTGTGTTATGATTCATTCGGTTAGATCACATCAAATATAGATCATTTAGTCACTATAACATTCTTATTCTAAGTGTTTGTCATGTATTAATATATGTATATAAATAATAACCAGCAAACAGTACTTGCTCAAACAGCTATCTAGCATGGCATTGATTATATTGGAATGGTTTTGTACATGTGTTGTATTGCAGGCTTTTTATTCACATGAATGTAATATGTTGGTGCTGTTGTTTTAGCATGCATGATATACTGCATTAGTTTTGTACATACAGTGAATACAACTAACCAGACAACCTTTCAGAATCCTCAAAAAACAATCCCTTAAGAGAGTTCTGAGTGAGTTAAGGAAATAGAACAAAATTGAAGGATATACTACAGTCTATCAAATATTTGACTTATGTCATAAGTAAGTTTAGTGAATATACTGGTCACAATAATGGAAAAGCTGTAGTATTGAGACAAAAATTGACTAAACCAGCATTTACCTGATCCCTGATTGATACTATCTATTTTGTTTTAACCCTTTACCAAACAGCACATTTTTGACCGTCCCAAATTGAAAGAGTTTACAGACGGCATTTCAAAATGTGATGAAATTGGAAAATAATCCTCTGATAGTGGAGAAAACAATGTGGAATAAGGAAAAATTGCTTGTCGCGAGCAATTTCTCCTTTTTCCACAATGTTTTCCAGATTTTACTGCAACAAAGTTGTTAAATGTTGTCATTGTTTGGTAATGTGTTAAGCAACCTCAGTAAAAGGAGAGAAAATTCTGTTGTTTAAGACAACTAACAGCTCAATCGTATCTACTCAGCAATCCCCGTAACAAGTCGGTAGATATACCTCGTAGGCAGTACATGAATACACCAGAAATCCTGGGGTAATTCGCCTTATTTCCGGCGGATAACGCAAAATGCACACAGGCACTAAATATGTATTTAGATACACGCAAATTGGTTATATATCACAATTGAATGGTATTTTTACCCTTTTCATTAAAGATGATCATATGAACACATCTTTGTTTCATATTTTGTCAATCAGCTCTTTCCGGCAATCCCCGGCTTGTGACGGAGATTGCCGAGTTGATACGATTGGCCCTTCGTTGCTGACATACTTTCAAAAATGGCTCCCCATTACCTCCGAGGTTATTTTAAGAAATGGCCGAGGTGTTCCGAATGCTAACAGCTAAATATTATACACCAATAATTCAGTCATCTTCAGTAGGAGCTTTCTGAATGACTTTTGTCCTATATTAAGATTGTCCTAGACTAAATTACTATTTATGCACTGTTTAAGAGGGGTCCTTAAAACAAGATTGTCTTTATTGGGAAAATATCTTGTTTTTGGTCTTGTTGGCAATCCAAGAAAGCTATGCTTCTAAGAGTTTCTAAATGAAAGAAGTAAGTGAGTTCTTTATATAAATGAAATACTTATACATGTACATCTATATGTATCAGATTACACTCGGCCTTTGAATTGCAAGGAGTCTGAGACTAACTGTTTCTTTATTCATTAGGTGAAGGGGTGTGGAAGAATTATGTAAAGAGGTTTGCATTGTACTGAATACATATCAATTACTTTGTGTTATACATTTGTTACTACTTCAAAGTGACTTTACAGTTGCAAGTGTATTGCATCAATGTGTGTCCTTTTCATGAACATTTGATTAGTGTTAATGAAAATAGGAAGCATTTATAGTTACAGTTGCGTGCTTGACAATATTAAAAGAAGTTTGTATCCATTAGAGAACATAAACGATTTTTATTCAATGTATATATGATTGTGAAATGTGATGCAAGCTGTATAAAAAATATAATAAATGTAACCCTTTCTTTTTTTTAAAGTAATGCCCAATTAGAGCAGATTGATTCAAATACATGAAAACGTCTATGAAAATGTATAAAACAGATACATAAGAAATTAAGTTGTTAAAGTTTGAAATCATTTCATGCTTTAACATGTATGTGTTAGGGCATTCATTTTGATCAACCCATTGCAGAAAGTGTTTTAAAACATTTTTGCTAAAATGCATTTACGAAGGTTCATGATTGTACAGACAGGATTGTATGAAGTTAATGAAAATCCTCTGTGATAGGTGTTGGACTATCTATAATGCTATATTATCATATGTATTGAGGGGAGGAACACATTATGAAGGGGTTCAATGCAAAACTATCAAAAATCATTTTCACAAAAGATGAGGCTTTTTGACACTCTAAGGGACCTGAATGGGCTAGTGGTTACGGGGGCAGTCTTCTTGATGGTCCTCAATTCAAGCGACACTGGTACCTCTTGTTTTGTGGAAGTGTACTCTGGCAGAACACTTCAGAGCCTAAGCCTAGTACAGGGGAATCAAGGAAAGCAGTAACATAACTAAAACAAATAAACAGAAACACAGCTTTTAAACCCACATAAACTTCATAATGATAGTCTAGCAGTGAACCTTTTAAAAATGTACTTAATGTACCACATAAGGCATTGGTACAAGCTTGCGACATTACATGCACGGAGGGGCCCCATTGCCAAGCAGAAAACTTTCATTGTACAAAATTTATGGTAACAGCATCTTGAAGTGCACTAGTTTTCTTTGTTGAATATCTAGTTCATGCAGACCATAAATATATTATGGAATGGAATGTAATCGACAGTTATTGATTATACAATATATACTGTTATAAGATATACCAATCCAAACAATTTTGTAAATTATCTTTAATTAAGTGATATATTTCAAAACGACATGGGATAGCATTTGTCTGGATACAGTAATTATTCATCCCCATCAGTTCTGCTCAATTTGGCCAGCAGTTAAATCCTACATAATTGGTTTTAGACAAATTTTCTGTATTATTGTGATGTGATTTCTTTCCATTCCTACAGGAGCCTATAGAGGGAATGCTGAATAGATGCAAGCTGATTAATGGCAAGAAGGGCTCGTAAGTTTATACTTTCTATAAGAACACTAGTCCTCAGGTAGAGTGTAGGCTTAAGGATATGTATATATACATGTGGGTTTTATTCCAGTTGGTAGTAGCATGGTCAACTTTGTGACCTTTCATCAATCCACATTCAACATATTGGTTTGTGTATCTAGGAAGCAGAAATGAGAGTGATTTATCTAATTGTTAAACGTTTCCACAATGATGAAAAACACATATATAAGCCTTGAGTAGCAAATATGACTTAGAAGACATTAAGGGCCTTAATTTGGAAACCCCTGATATGCAAATATTCTTTCCGACATTTGTAAAACTTACAGCAGTTCTAATTTTTAGTTCTTTACGTTTTATAAGAGCCCAAAAATATTACTGGTGAAAGGCACTGCATAACTGAAAAATTGTTGAGTCAGCGTTTAACCCAATACAAAAGTTCTATGCCAAATAAATGAGCACTTTCTGCAAGTGCAGAAACAGTCATTGGCCGAAAGAGAACCTTTTTCTTCCTGGTGAATAATTCTATGTTTCAGAGATGCATTCTTTGGCCACAATGACTCTATGACTGAAAGGCTTGAACATGTATAAGCCCTTGAATATTAATGACAACACTGTTATAACCTTTTATTCTATATTACTTAACAATTTGCCTCATCTGCTGAAGAAAGTTTTAGAAACTTTAGTGGTGAAAGAATAAATCACTCAAGTTGTTTGTTGCTTTATTAAGGTGTGTCATTGAATGACATAAGATGGGAGTTATTTAATCTACTAGTTACAATGAACATTAGAAACTATCATGCTTTTATTGAATATACCATTTTTGAGGCACGTTAGATTAGAAACTATTGTGCTATATATGTGAAACTGTTTCCACTTAAATTCCCACTTGATCCCATGTACACAAACAAGAAACCACAAACCACAACTCTTTGATTAATATGAAGGAATCAAAAGCTCTTTGATGAATACCAAACTTTTAACAGCCTGGGATTTTATGCCTTTCACTAGACCTGGAATAAGTGTTCTGCAAGGCCTAGTCTTTAAGGTGTTAAAAAAGTAATTAACACATGGTTCCAGGGTTGATTTCTCACAAGTGCAACCAGGATTTGTCATAGGTACATATTAACCCGTATAGTGCTGGAACTGACCTAATGCTTATGCAAACAGAATAGATCCAGGCCAGCCCTCAAGTAAATTGGCGGAGTAAATTGGCGGCTTGCCTGTGATTTAACCTGTTTACTACTCTGAGTATCTTTTCTCATCAAAATAAAACAGATATTTAAGGTTTTGGAAAGCAAACAACACAAAAATCTATTTTTAGGAAATTACCCAGCACTCGTAAGGTTAAGTGCTTTATATTTGTTACTAGTCTTATATTGAATCTCTAACATGTAACCTGTTGTTAGGGTGTATATTTCCAAAAGGAAAAACTGTAAAGAAGGACCATAAACTTCAACAAGCAAAGAATGATATCTTCTATTTATTTCACCAAATACACACAAACACGGTTTGCCAAAAATAGTAACATTTTTAAGGTGAAGGTCATTTTGAAACGAGGCTTCCGAGTAAACAAACCGATTCCGACGTACTACACAGTACCAAAATGATCGGTGTCTCCTAGATACAGCGTTCTGACACCTTTCGGTGCCGAGATTTCAATGAATTTTGATGTCCTGTCTCAAGAGGTTTTCAAGTTTAAGCATTTGGCAGCGCTTTATATATTTTTATCTGTGTGAATACTAACCCATTACCCCATTATACCACATGTTACTGCACCTCTCACAAATGCATTTGAAAACCACAGCGGCAAACTTCAGAATAACTCCATTTGTTACAATGGTTTATAACTTATATCAGAGGGAAAATGTTGTTTCTTAAATATTAATTGCTCTATGAAGTTAAATAATTCACAAAACCCCATATGGGACAACGGGTTAATCAAAGATAGAAGTATCATTTTTTATATGAAATTAGTACATAATTGAAGGAATGAAACAATTTCAGATCTAAAAAAAAGTTTTGTTCATATTGATGATACATTGTGCATAAGAAGATGACCTTAGAAATTATTTTTAAAGATTGAGAAAATGCTCATAAAGATTCTATCAAATACCACAAACAAATCGGATTTTCATACCTTTTTTTTAATTATAGTCTGTAATTACTAGTTAGATCTGCCTGAAATTAAATTAGAAGGAAATAAGTTAAATAATAATGAAAGTTGTGACCTTTTTCCAAATATTTCTTTATTGCTCCTTAGTCAAATAAGTATTGAGTCCATATAACATAGGCTAATTCGAATTGAAAAGGACAGAACAAACTAATATGGGGAATACACCTGATTGGAACTGTCTTTTGATGATTCTGAAAGACCTCAATTGCCTTATTATAAGTCAATTAGCTGGACAAAATGAGCAACCTGCTCATCATCTATATTGAATCATTTATTTGCCTGTTCCATGCCATAAGGCTCTAAATATTCCAGAAGCATGTGTAGGTAATTGGTTTGTCAGAAGCACTTCCGTTGAATATATATGATAGCAGAAAGCTTCTGAGTTTGGAGCAAATGCTTTAAAAAATCGACAGTGTTGTGATGTTTGTTAACAAACCAGGCTGGTGCTTAGATGAAGGCGGTCTTTCGGGTTTCATTTGAAAAGTCCAGAAAATTCAATTGTTGCCCAAGGGATTGGTAGTTTTCTATACTAGTAGAAATTTAGTAAAATTTCGTACATTATAAATCCACCTGCAGGGCTCTTTTTGAACAAACAAATGTTAAGCCACATGAGAATCAGTGGAAATTCTTTCTTTATAAGAACAAAATTTGATGAAACTTAGAAGGGACTGTGTGGTAAACCCAAATTCGGTGAAATGTTTTAAGAAGTAAGAAGCTCTTTTGGACTAAATGTGGCCCTAAATGCACGACCCGTCGTCTTGTTAATGTCAGTAGTGGAAACTACGACGTGTCACGGTACAATAATTAATGCAACATGTACAACGTTATTTTGGATGAAAGATAAGGAAAAAGATCTGTTTTATGATAGAAAAATTTTCAAATTTATATAACTTTCTTTATCATTTCTTTATTTTTTGGGGTGTTATAGAAGAAATCTTTCGTAGAACAACCCCTTTACGCAATGCAATTACAGTGGGCGTTTGTCACGTGACTATTTGTTTACTCGCAAAACAAGATGGCTGTGAAACCGTGTTTGTGTGTATTTGTCCACATTAAGGACATTCTCGGTAGTTTTTCCTGCGCACTTCATCTGCGCATCCAAGGTAGATAATAATCTGCTAATGAAGAGGTACTTGCATAGTAGTCGGATAAACGTTTTTATTCGGATGAAATTTACTGTATGCATTTTTAGCTCACCTGAGGACAAAGTACTCAAGGTGAGCTTTTGTGATCGCCCAATGGCTGTCGTCAGTCGTGCGTCATCAACAATTTCTTTAAACATCTTCTCCTTCTAAACCGTTGGGCCAATCTTAACCAAACTTCATAGGAATGTTCGTTGGGTGATGCTCTTCAAAAGTTGTTCGAAGAAATTGATTCCATGCAGAACTTTGGTTGCCGTGGCATGAAAAAAGGGGAATTTCTGCAATTTTTCTGCAATTTTTCGGCAGCCTACTGGTTCTGGTGCCAATGGTTCTACCTGCCTTAACAATTTCTTTTGGGGAGTTTACATTGGGGTCTCAAGAGTTGGGCATCAGAACATAAATGAAATTATGTTTATGTGATGTAAAACCCTTATAAACTTAACTTGACACTTGACATTTCCCATTTTTAAATTCTTTCATGATGAAAGATAAATCCTTTGTGATTTATTTCTAAGCATATCAAATGTTCACAAAGTTTAACTCTTTAAATGCTGGGTAGTTTTGCAAAAAATATATTTATGTGTCGTCTGCTTTCCAAAACCTTTAATGTCTGCTTAAATTTGATGAGGTAGGATACTCATAGTAGCATACAGGTTAGATCACAGGACAGCCGCCAATTTACTTGGCGGCTGTCCTGGTTCCAACATGTTTTCATAATTATGATATCTGTTCCGGCACACATAAGGGTTAATGAAGGAAATGGTTACCTTTTCTCTGTCAAGTGTTTTCTATACACATTATTTGTCAAGGAGTTTTATCAATCTTGACTATTAGTAGTTTGTTAACACATTCCCACCTAATGCCACATTTTTTGTATCTTGCAGCAGATGACTTTCAAAAACCATTGTGGCAAAAGAAGAAATTTCTCCTTTTGCCACAATGCTTGTTCAATATATTCACATATCACAACAGCAGAATTGAAAGGTGTTTCACATGTTTACAAAGCTTTTCTAAAGTTGTCTGCTTTATGTAAAAAAAAATTGTCGTCTGGAGATTGTAAGCACAGATTCAGCAAATGATTTTGACTCTAACAGTTCTGAGCGAATTGCAACAAAGGACAAATAATGTGTTTATCATATAGCAATGTGACAAATTATCAACAAAAATCTTTATAGCTTGTCATTATGGTGAAATGATTGTATCCAAAGGAGGTTTTGTTTGTGATAAAGCAAACTTTCTTTTGTCACAATGTTTCTTAATGCAATAAAGTGTAAAGAAGGACTTGAAATTTTCATATAAGTGAAAAGATCAAGGCCAACTAAAACCAACAGTTAACAGGGAAAATCTAAAAATGAGGGTTCATTGCATTACTTCAGGAAGTGATTCTTGTATGTGAATGATTGACTATAGTCTTGCATTGAATCCTCAACATTATAGTTTAATTCTGTGCTGTTATGGTAGACCTATTGCTTATACATATATAGTCTTATAGAAAATAGAAAAAAAAAATCTCCAGGTTGTATTTATGAAAGTTTTTACAGGCAATGCCTTGCATCATCAGATTTCACTCCTTTGTTGTTATTGAAATTGATGTAGAAATAGATATAAATTCCTCCTGCGCATCATATCTCTCTGCTTTCAGGAAAAAATGGGCGTTAACGTATGCCAAGTTGACTGGCACAAACCTTGTGTTTTATAAAGACCAGAAATCCTCACAACCCAAATCCGGGGCACCCCACGGTAAATCAGAACAGATGCTGGCCCTCCGTGACTGCTCACTAGAGAAGGACCCCAAGGATGTGGGGAGCAAGAAAAAGAACATGATATTGGTAGGGCTCTATTTTATTTATTGCACAATTTGTAAACACCCGCAGAAGATGACTTTATAGACAATTATGAGGAATTTCTTGTTTAGAATTTCTCTTCAAAGTATTAAGGGAGCATAAAACAGAATAAAATGATTTTTTGAGGATGGGCTAATTGTCTTTGTTGCAAAGTCACTTTCTTCACTGTTTTCACTGGTAACTTGCATGAAATATGTTGATTGGCATTTAAACATTTTATTTCTTTTATTGTTGTTGTATGAATTACAGTTAGAAACAGTTATTGAGAGCATAATCAATTCAGGAAGTGTCAATATGCCTTAGTGTGCACAGTCTAAATGTGTTGAATCTCAAACTGTTGCAACGCTTTTAGATTTACATGAACATTAATTCATAAGAATACAGGTTCTAAAATTCTAATTCATAAGAATACAGGTTCTAAAAAACATTAATTCATAAGAATACAGGTTCTAAAAAACATTAATTCATAAGAATACAGGTTCTAAAAAACATTAATTCATAAGAATACAGGTTCTAAAAAACATTCATTCATAAGAATACAGGTTCTAAAAAACATTAATTCATAAGAATACAGGTTCTAAAATTCTAATTCATAAGAATACAGGTTCTAAAAACCATTAATTCATAAGAATACAGGTTCTAAAATTCTAATTCATAAGAATACAGGTTCTAAAAAACATTAATTCATAAGAATACAGGTTCTAAAAAACATTAATTCATAAGAATACAGGTTCTAAAATTCTAATTCATAAGAATACAGGTTCTAAAAAACATTAATTCATAAGAATACAGGTTCTAAAATTTGAATTCAATCTAATTATGCTTCCCGTGACTTTTTTTGGTGCATTTTGTACAAAAGTACATTTTTAAAGAAGTTGACCTTTAACTTCCAAATGCTTCATATCTTCAAACAAGCACCTATGAAGGGTGGTTTGTGGCAATACCTTAAGATTCCACTGCAAATACTTTAACAAAGGGTTGATAAGATTTGCAACTTCTTATTCATTTTTGCTCTTAGTAACCACTTTTTATTCTGCTTCCTGGGCAACTTGCCAGTGCTATTCAAGTTGAATGTAAATTAGTGAACTTTGCATGTTAAGGAGTATTGAATATCTGATAACCATCGTGAGTATTGAATATCTGATAACCATCGTTATGTTGAAATCTTGCAAGGTTAACCCTTGGAATGCTGGGTAATTTTCTAAAAATAAATGTTTGTGTCGTCTGCTTTCCAGCATGAAGTTGGTTCGGGCACTCTAAGGGTTAAGTTGTATTGAATAACAAATAATCATCATAATGTGTTCTTCCTGTTTCAGATCAACTCTCCTGATGGTCAAATCATTCTACAGTCAGATGATGATGCCAAGATACAGGAATGGTTCCTCAAACTTAATATAAAGATAAAAGAATCGGTATGTTCTAGAGAGACTCATTACTAACAGAAATATGTTTTTTTGACTTTCGCTTTGCAATTATATTTGGAATATTGTGACGAATTATCTTTGCTAGGGTTTGTTTTTTCTTCGAGTTGTTTAAGAAATTATGTACAGTCATTGGTCATAAATGATTCCACAAAACATTGCGACATCATGTAACTCATTAATGCATGTACATGTATACAAATAAATGGCTTTAAAACAGTGCACATAATAAACAAATTCCTTATGGATTCAGATAAAATGAAAATTTCTGTCACTTATATGAAGGATGTCAAGTTTCTTCAGAACTCAATCTTTGGACTGTAAACATCAATACTTTTTTGTACCATCTATTTAAGAAATCTCTATCTATCCATCCTGTTAATTTAATCAAAACTTTATGCCAAGAACATGACTGCGTAAGAAGACATGAATATATGTGCGTGGCCTGGTGGTTACGGTGGCAGACTTAGAACTCTGGGGATCCCGGGCTCAAGCCCCATCGACACCTATGGTTTCTTTGAATTGTCCTTTGGCAAGTCACTTCAGAGCCATAGCCTAATACTGGTGGATCCAGGAAAGCCATTAAATAAATAAAACATTTTTGGTATGGTGTTAAATTCCATACAAATAAAATGGCTATGTATGAATATATCCATTTCAGGGTGGAAATCCTGTTGCTGAAGCTGTTGATACACCCACGGAGCTCCTGCCCCCAGAAACACATCCGCTGAGTAAGAAACCTTCATTTAAAGGTATGATATTAATATAAGGGTGCAACAGGGTTTAGTGCTGCCCATCAGTTAACTTCTTTGCTGCCAATTTTCATTGAAAATGAATTTCTCAATGCCAATTAAATTCCTGGAAATAACAGGAAAAAAGCTGTATCTGTTTAAAGTATCATTAAATTATTACCTTGCTTAATATTAAGTTGAAACTTAAAACAAAGATTGCACATAAACTGTTTTGTACAATAACAAACTTAACGACACACAGACTGATCAGATGACCTTTGATGACATTGGCCTTGGTAACAAACAATGGAGAACCAGACGGCATGTTTCAGTCGCAGGTTGGCAACATTGGCACTCAACAACATGTCACTGATGAACCATATTGGCAGCAAAAGTGTTAATATATTTTCACTGAAAGCCAACTGTTGCAGATTACTCAAGAAGTCTTAACTTTAATAGAATCGTTTCATTTTCTACTAAAGATGAAGTATTGTCTGATATCTAATTTTGAAATACATTATACAATCTCACTTGCATTGGTGTTTTTAGATGTGATTTTTAGGTATTCACAGTATGATGTTTGAAGTGGAGCTATTTTTCAAATGGTTAGAAATGTGATTTTTTTTTACTTTTTATGTTGTGCAATACCCTATATAAACAGCAGTATTGCAAATGTTGCCCAAGTTATACTTTTTTCGCAATGTTTCAAATGTATGTATGAAAGACGACATCTTTACCTCATAAATACTGGTTTTAACAAACCAGGGGCCCGTTTTACTAAACAGTTTACGCTTAAGATTTGCGTAAGTCTAAAACAATAAGTCCTTTTATTTCAATATTTGGCAAAGCAATATTGCAAAGTGACACATAATTGGAATCGTCTCTCCGAGACGCTTCCAATGACGTGTCACATTGCAATATTGTACTTTCATTGAAGATATTATCTATGTTAATCAATTATGACTTACACACACATTTTCCGTAAGTTGTTTAGTAAAACGGGCCCCAGCAGCCCATGTTTAATATACCATTATGACAAGAAGAGGACATTGGCTTTGAGCAATTGTACTTCTCACATGAGGGTTTCTGACCATACCAATAACATTATATCATCATTCTAAATGCATATAGAGTCCTGTATTGCCCAGTGGTTAAGGTCTTTGACCTAGAACTTGGGAGTACCTGGTTCAAGCCCCTCCAATACCTCTATCTTTGTGGGAGTGCCCTTTGGCATGACAGTTCAGAGTCACAGCCTTAGATAGATGTTAAACACCTTGCCAACAAATTTTCAGTTATGTACAAAGTTAAGGTCTTTGATTTAGAACTTGGGAGTACCTGGTTCGATTCCAACCAATCCCTCTGGCTTTGTGGGAGTGCCCTTTGGCATGACAGTTCAGAGTCACAGCCTTAGATAGATGTTAAACACCTTGCCAACAAATTTTCAGTTATGTACAAAGTTAAGGTCTTTGATTTAGAACTTGGGAGTACCTGGTTCGATTCCAACCAATCCCTCTGGCTTTGTGGGAGTGCCCTTTGGCATGACAGTTCAGAGTCACAGCCTTAGATAGATGTTAAACACCTTGCCAACAAATTTTCAGTTATGTACAAAGTTAAGGTCTTTGATTTAGAACTTGGGAGTACCTGGTTCGATTCCAACCAATCCCTCTGGCTTTGTGGGAGTGCCCTTTGGCATGACAGTTCAGAGTCACAGCCTTAGATAGATGTTAAACACCTTGCCAACAAATTTTCAGTTATGTACAAAGTTACGGTCTTTGATTTAGAACTTGGGAGTACCTGGTTCGATCCCAACCAATACCTCTGGCTTTGTGGGAGTGCCCTTTGGCATGATAGTTCAGAGTCACAGCCTTAGATAGGTGTTAAACGCCTTGCCAACAAATTTTCAGTTATGTACAGAGTTAAGGTCTTTGATTTAGAACTTGGGAGTACCTGGTTAGATCCCAACCAATACCTCTGGCTTTGTGGGAGTGCCCTTTGGCAAGAAAGTTCAGAGTCATAGCCCATTATGCTACTATGTATGACGTTAAACGCCATGCCAACAAATTTTCAGTTATGTACAAGCTTTCCTGGATTTGGTGGATCCAGGAAAGCTTGAACATAACTGAAAATTCGTTGGCATGGCGTTTAGCGTCATACATAGTAGTATCTTACTGCATATGTCCAAGGTTCAGTGCAAGCCCTTCTGAATGAAATTACCATTTACTGTAGTCTTGCTCTGAACCTTCAAAGGCAGCTACTTGATATTGCATTCAATTTGGACAACATAAAGAAACGAGTTAAAACATTAGTTTATCTGAAAACATAGTAAGGTATAACTGTATAAGGATCTGTAGTTGCGTTTTAATAGTTTGCTAGTGTGCAGAAAGATGTTTTTTGTGCCAGTATGATTCTGGTTTGTTGCTATTTTATCACCTCTCAATACACAGGATCCATATTGGCCGTTATCTTGAAGATTATTGACTAGACTTTCCATGTGGGTCCTATGTGGCCTAGTGGTGACAGGCTTAGAACTTGTAGGATCCAGGGTTGGAGCCCCACCAATACCCCACCTCTGGTGTCGGGGGAGTGACCTTTGCTTTTGGCAAGTGACGTCAGAGCCCTAGCCTGGTACTGGTGGATCCAGGAGAGGGGTTACAGAACTGAAAAAATGTTGATGCAGCATTGAACACCGTAACAAAAAACACTTTCCTTGTGAGCTCTCTCATTTCTCACATATGAACAAAAATGAACTTGTTAATTATTCACACTCTTCACAGATGCACAATATAATGACATCTGTTTGATTCTCTAATGGGCTTACAAAAAGAGTGTGAAAAGGAGAAATGGAGAAAACCCTTCATTTCTGCTCTTGTGATACGTGAAAAGATTAAAAAACATTGTGGCAAAAGGAGAAATTGTTTGTGACAAGCAATTTCTTCTTTTGCCACATGCTTTTTCAAAGTTGTCTGCGGCAAGACGCAAAAATGTGGCATTTGATGGTTATGTGTTAAGAAGATTTCCACCTTTAATAGGTCGACCTGGTCATCGCAGGAACCCGTCAGACGGAGGGAGCATTGAAAGGAAAGGTAGAATAAAGGATGTCCTTACAAACTTCATGAAAAATAGAAGTGAAAAGAAAGAGCTAGTGAAGAAGGGGATTTATAAAGGTAATGCATGAACATTGATAAATCAGTGATTGTTTGTATCCCCCGGCGATGTGAGAAGTTTGGTAGCCAGTGGCTTGGAAAGACATCAGAATAATGAGGATCTTGTCCTTCAATATGAAAAGATTCTTTTTGCTGTTCATCTTTAACTTGTTAAATATTAATTTGAGAGGTATGAAAAACTGTAGATAGTTAATCATAGTTAATATCCAGGGTTTAGTGCACTACTATAGTAAGTGTTTGATGTTTCTTTCTAGTTTTGCATTTGACCCTCAAATCATTAATATGTGTGTGGCAATTGACAAGATTAGACATTTTAGATATAGCCTACTTCATCTAGATTGCTAATAAGTGATATGGCTAGACACTGCCTAGAAATGCCAGTTCATGTGCTTAAGTTTTTCTTAATGATATTTGCATTTGTGTACTTATTCCTAAATACAAAAAATACTGATATTGTTTTGTAAAAATGTACATGATGGCTTTTGAGATTTTTGATGGCTGAATTAGATTGTTTTGATAGTGGAAGTAACATTAACACATGCGATAACATTTGTTTGTAGTATTGATCAGTTGTTTGAATTCTGTCTGTCATCATGAAAAACACAATTTAAGTTCCAGAAGATCAATACTGCATAAAAATCCTGTGAAATTTAAGTTTTAGCCTGTCATTCTTTAGCAAACATAACATGTGTGGAATGATTAATCAATTTTGAGAACTTAAGCAATGTTATATAAAACATGGCATGTGTATAGAGAGACGGCAAAACCAATCAGTTAGTTACTGACAGTGTTTTTCTCTGATTGGATGTGTTTTGTTTCTTTGAGAGCTCTCTATTCACGTTTCATTCTACAACTTTATGTGGCATACATTAATACTGTCAACCAAGGGCTTTCTTAGACACTCCCTATAGAATATTTTCTTCAAATTAGGTTTAATGATAAACTTCTGCTTCTTTTAAGCCATCAAATGTTGACATTCGGTCTACTTTGAAAACTTGAGTCTTAGAGTTCATCTTTGTTTCATCTCTGTCATTTATTTCATAGACACTTTTTCAGTTCTTTTTTTGAAGAGATAGCAATTTCATTGGATAAGATCAATTGGAATGCAATGTTCAAAATATGTTTTTCTTTGAAGATGCTGTATTTGGAGCAGATTTGAAACTGATATGTGAGAGAGAGAAAACGAAGGTTCCCTGTTTTGTAACACGTGCAATTGAAGCGATAGAAAAAAGAGGTAGGTTAATATTGAATCTTTTTCAGTGAAGTGAAGATTTTGTTGGTATGACATTTTGAACATCTTCATTCCAGTCACTTAATGATTCTCATTATGATTTATTTAGTCTCTTGACTACCAAATGGTAAAATGAATACATGCATAACTGGATAATTCAAAGATCAACATTAAAAAGTTGTTATAAATTAACTCATAAGATGATTTTTCTTTTGTTATAACATTTCCATATGTCTGTCGGTACATATGTATTATACAAGATAAGGTCAATTTAACTTTATTCATATTATCTTGTTCTTGTCCCTTGGTTTTTTTTTCCATTTTCAAAATCTTAAATGGTTTATTCCACTTATTATGAAATTGTTTAAGGAGAGGTACATGTGATGACCTAACCAACTTGTTAATGCAGAAATTAGTGACCTGTCCAAAAGTGAGAACAGACGATGGCAATATTGAGTATGAGAAAAACTTACTGTGTGATTTAGTGTAGAACATATACTGAATAGAGAAATTGCATGTGACAAAGCCTTTCTTATAAGGGTTTTTAAAATTCTAATCAGGTTATATGAAAAGATTGAAAATATGTATGTTAAGTTAGAGTTAAATTACATGACAAATTCAAGTGAAAGGCATCCAATATACTAATGCTTGTTTGTTTTGACTCAGGTCTGGACCATGAGGGCATGTATAGAATCGGCGGTAATATTTCATCGATACAGAAGCTGCGATGCATGGTCGACCAAGGTTTGTTTCTTCATCTATAACATTGCTTTCTAGAAATATGCTTGGTTCTGTGACTTTTAACACCATTATGGTAGTAGTCATAAAATTTTCCACAACATTTGGTTTAAATAATCACTCAAAGTTTAAAGAGGTGTTCTTAATTATTTGTACACCTTTACAAACTATGAGAAGGATGATACATCTGGGGTCTGTGCAATTAGCTAAGAGAGATTCAGATCTCACTTACTGTTTTAAATAAAGAGCGAAGTCATATCTCAACTATCTTGTATTTTCCGAAATGACAGTTACTTTACCGAAATTTATAGGAATATGTGATTATTTTTGCTGTCTCTGTGGATGATTTATTTGAAACTATTTATCATATAAGGCAAATGAAATGCTTGATATTGATACTGTGAATTGATATTTCTTCGAGATCTGGCTTTGTATATTTGTAATTTGTTTAGAGGTAAACTGGTGCATATTGTTGGACGTCTTATTGTTTAAAGTAGATATTGTATATAACTCTTAAGAGAGAATATTGGTGAAACATGCCTGAAATCATAAGGTATTACCATTTAATTGTTTCATGGTTTTTTCACAAGTGACTATTGTGTATTTAGATAATACCAATCAATGCATTAAGACACGCCTACTCACTTTGCGATGCATACCAATGCTCCACACAGGTCATACATATATTGCATGTTGACCTCTGATCTTTGTTAGTTACATTCAACATGTTAAATAGTTACCATGTCAGTTTTTGCTTGATTGTGTTCCAGTTTAATAAAAGTTACCATATTTGTTACCCAAATACAACAGTTATCACTCATGATGATTGCTAAAGCGTCTGAAATGTGGACACCTTTTAGATCTTAAGTGTTGGGAATCTTGAACACAGATATACTACCTGAAATGTGGACACCTTTTAGATCTTAAGTGTTGGGAATCTTGTACACAGATATACTACCTGAAATGTGGACACCTTTTAGATCTTAAGTGTTGGGAATCTTGAACACAGATATACTACCTGAAATGTGGACGCCTTTTAGATCTTAAGTGTTGGGAATCTTGTACACAGATATACTACCTGAAATGTGGACACCTTTTAGATTTTAAGTGTTGGGAATCTTGAACACAGATATACTACCTGAAATGATATACACAAGTCACTTCAGAGCGCTAGCTTAGTACTGGTGTGTCCAGGAAATCCATTACATAACTGAAAAATTGTTGACACAGCATTAAACACCATACAAAAGAAAAAATTCTTATTCTTATAAATCATCTGTTTCTTAATTGTTTGTTAATTGTAGGTGAGAAGTATGATCTCAATGATCCAATGTGGGACATCAATATACTGTGTGGTACCCTGAAGCTGCTGTTCAGAGAATTGAAGGAGCCCCTGTTCACATATGCCCTCTTTGATAAATTTCTAAAGAGTTTTTGTAAGTACTTTATTGGGATTATTATCCTGTGGTCAAGTCCTAAGTTCTTAAAGTACCTAATGCTGACCCAGAATAACTATAAACCCCTGTGATTTGGATATAATATTTCACATGTTTGCTAGTTATATATTTGGATCAAAATAATGTCATACCGTATATCAAACATGTTGTTTAATATTAGATGTCTTAAAAGCATCAATGTTTATGGAGAATAATTTAACTTGCATTCAAATATTGATTACTATCTGATTCAAATGGAGGGTCAATGCATTAATAGAGTATGATATTCACAAATGTGAAGCAATTACTGCACTGAACCCTCGAAATAATCTTTGCATGAGGAAAAAAGTATAGACAAAAATATTATAGCTTATAGATATATTCTATCAAATTAGTAAGATGAACAATTATCTTTGTTCACTAAGAAAACTTAATTTTCTTCAATGCTTGGCAAGCAGTTGTTTTAACATGATTGTTTTGTCTTCAACATTATTGAAATGATTAAGAGATTAAGTGTAGAACTTGCTCTCAGTGAAAATGTTTTTCTTTTGTTATAATTGTTTTTTGTATTTTGTACAACAGAAATGTTGAAATAGTTATACAAGACAAACTCTCAGTAAAGGTTAATGACATTTACAGTTAGTTAATGTGTTTTTCAGTGAAAGAGGTTGCCAGTGAGAGATTGAAAGCTATGAAAGCCACAATTAACGAACTTCCCAAGTGCCATTATGAAACTGTCAAAGTTCTTTTTAAACATCTAAACAAGTAAGTTACAGTTCATCTTGCAAACAACGTTCTGTTCGTTTTATTTCATTCCCATGGTGACCAAGAACTGTACAACATTAATCAATTGCTCATGAAAGCAAAAGAAAGCAAACTGATTTATGGCATAATTGTAAGAACATGTTTTCTTTAATTTGCTATAATCTAGTGTTGTACCATTTACAATTGGTAGAATAAAGATGGTAGTTTATATTTAGTGACAATTTTTTGTATAAATGGTGTTATAATAGGGTTCCATTTTCTTTAGGAATGACTCTTCATATTTTTATGAACTATGTTACACATATAGATTAAAGCCCATATATCTCCTCTACTGTTTCATAACACATGTCACTATGATAAAATATTTGGTTGTTCGCTCATTTGTCTATCTTTAGGTCAAGTTGATTTTCCCCTTTTGAAATGCTGTCTTTCTTTTTATATGGCATGAAAGGATTCAATAAAAAATATTTTGTCTTAAACTCTTAACGTCTTGATGTTCAAACCTTTGAGCTTGTTGAGCAATCTTTGGGATCTTTTTGATCAGTGTCTTCATTTATAAGTGTAAGCGTAGATGAATGGGTTTTCAGATAAAGATTTGACATACATGTACATGTACTTTTCTCCTTTATTTCAGTGTAATGGACCACAGTTTAGAAAACAAAATGCACGCTCATCAACTTGCCATTGTGTTTGGACCGACGCTGATCTGGCCAGAGATTCAGTCCCAGAACCTCGCAACCAGCATGGTCTATCAGAGTAGGATTGTGGAGTTTGTCTTGTTAGAATATAATCAGATATTTAGATAAGACTCTGTAGTTATGGTACCCTATTTTTTTACCTGTTATCACATAAATAGATAGATACATTGTAGCACCATCATAATTATGAAGACTGAGACAAATTTTTGGAAGAAAAATAGCGTTTTGTTTATAGATGGCTTATCCCATTTCTAAACAATAACTACATTTTACTGCTTTATTGCAGACGACTCTGAAAAACATTATGGGAAAGGAAGACACTCCTCTGCACGAGCAATTTTCTTGACCCACAATTTATTTTACCCTATCAGAAGATTATTTTCCAATTTCATCACATTTTGAAATTTAAAATTTGGTGTTTGGTAAAGGTTCAAGATGTCCACTGATAGAACCTTTTGGATGAAAAAGAGTGTTATGCACATGAATGGTTTATAATGAACTAAGGCCACATTTCAACCACAGTGGGTCAGTTTGCGGTTTATTTACATTCCATATTTAACCTATTCCCCTTAATTGGGATATTCCAATAATAATGTATCATGATAAAATAAGAATTTGCTGATGATAAGTTATTTCTACTTTTGGCACTATTGTTTATAAAGTATTCTGTATAGGTGTGTTAAAAAGTATTGTGTATATATGTGTTAAGATATGTACATACGCTCAAAAGGTTAATGAAAATGGCCGGATGCATGCGAGATTGTTTGGAATCTGTTCATTTATGCATTCCATGTTAAAAGCCTCTCTCCAGGAGTAAATTGCAGCACTTGAAACTTTTTACAATGATATTCATTGTTAAAGCTTTCCTGTTCTAGATTTTATAGTTGCTGCAGACCTCTAAGTAAACTTTCTGATAATTATGAAATGTTATGAAATAAGAAGCTAGATTTGTGAAAGAACATTCCTTTTAGTGCTATTGTTTCTGAAGATGATGTGAACTAATCATATGAAATGAGAAAAATGTCCTAGGGAGGAATAACTTGTATCTCTATCCCCCCACAATATAAATAACATGCAATCTCCAGCAAGTGTGTAGAATTAAGGATTGTTTTGTAAATAGTGTCGACTGTATGCACCCAGTCTCAATTGACATAATGAGAGGTCAAGATAAGAAGCAAATTTGCCTTTCTTAAATTAGCTTACTATTTTGATAGTTCTCTTAACCCTATATTGTGGGTATTCATTAGAATTGACTCAACAAGACAGTTCTAATGAGTGCCCACAAAAAAGGATTTGTCAAACAATCTTTGAACTGTTGTGTGTTAAAAGACCATTATACCACTTTGTATCCTGACAACTGTTCATATTACATGTTTGTGTTCAAAATTATCAGGAACCTAATTGTATAATTATAGCAGTGTTTTGTTTTTCTGTTATTCTTGAGTGATAGCTTGTTTTATTTTGTTGCTAACTTTTATTCAAGTTCCTTATTTTCAAGTACCGGTAGATGACTTGAATTTAATGTAATTATTGAATAATTAATTATTGTAATTATTGAAGCCAATTTTTTCTTGATACAGCGGTTAAGATTATGGGGTGTTGTAAGGTCTGTTACATCCATATTTCAGGAACAAAAGGCTAATCCTGTTTTGTTGTTATTCATTAGAATCATATCATTGATTTGACGATTTTAATGAGTACCCACAACAGTCGATTTAGAGAAGCATTTAAGGAGTTTGATAGGAAATTAAGCTGATTATCTGGTCTTCTCTTAATTTTTGCAAATTCTCTGTTAACAAATACTTTTTCTGTTGACTGTATGGGAGAAAAGGTGAATTATTCCGATTAGGTCAATCACTCACTCTTTGTTGATTTATAAATTCCAAATGAATGTATCAAGTTTTCTTTTTTACATTCATGATTCAATCTGACTAGAGGAAAACATATATAATAGCCTTTTTTGTGGATTTAAATATTTTTGTAAAAAATTCTCTCCTCTCAAAAATATCTTGCTATAGTTTGTGCCTTTAGCCCAAAAAAATGACGTGTGTTCAATTTCAATTTCTTAGGTTTTGACAAATACCATGTAGTTGATCTCATTGCTCAATTGCTTTACTAACATCGATAACCCATTACTCTTTATATACTCATTGAAGCCGGATATCTTAGATCATGACAAATATGTTGTGTACAAGTAATTTCTTGAAATGATAATTTCTTCTCCTTGTTACTATGGGTCTTACCTAAAAGTACAGGCTTTAACACATTACCACCTTACGCAATATTTTTGCGTCTTGCAGCGGGCAACTTTCAAAAAGCAGTTGGGCAAAAGGAGAAATTGCTTGTCAATTTCTCCTTTTGCCAATATTCTTTTTTAATCTATTCACTTATCACAACAGCAGAACTGAAAGGTTTTTCACATGTTTACAAAGCTTTTCTAAAGTCGTCTACTTCAACATTAATTTAGCTCTTAACCCATTACCAAACAAAGTCATTTAACCACTTTGCTCCAGACAACTCTAGAAAACATTGTGGGAAAACAAGAAATTGCTCTTTTATGAGCAATTTCTCCTTTTCCAATAATGTTTTCTACCCTTCCTGAAGACTATTTTTCAATTACATCGCATTTGAAATGACGTCTGCAAACTCTTTCATTTTTGGACAGTCGAAAATTTGACATTTGGTAAAGGGTTAATCTATTCCAGACACACTTTGGGAAATACTGTTATATAGATAGACTGGATTTCCCTGAAATTGTGCAGTTTTCATTGATCATATGATCCAAAATAGAATGGATGGATGTTTTAGGCTAAATTAAGATTTGCTATCAATAGTAATTGTTCATGCCTTAGAATATGCTAGAACAGATATCTTTATGTTATGAGAAATTTTTATCATATTTTTCATTCTGTAAATTAGAACCTTTAAACTGTTTTTGCTTGCAATTTGAACTTTTAAAAAAAACTGTATAAGTGTACGAGGTAACATCATCTATATCTGTATCTTAATTGGCATTGTTTTTTTTTTTTAAAGAACAGCTTAGATGAAAAATATTTTGATTAAACAAATGAAAAGGGGCTGATGAGTATTTTATGTAATTGTTACAGTTAAACACTAACAATTCAAACTATTTAAGTGTTTATGAAACTACTGTATTATGAAGTTTTTTGTCAATTTATATGAAATGGATATTATATATTGTACCCAATGCATAATGTTGTTCTGTTATATAAGAGCTGAAATTCTTGTTATACATGCATTCATCTATGGAGAATTATTTTTATATGAGTTTGTTTTGAGTGTACATTTCAATTTGATTTAATTGGCCTCAATATCTATAAATTGGCGTAAAATATCATTTCCAGACAGGATGCTAGGCATGCAGCCTCTTTTGATCTTAGTATATGTATTACATGTTTATGAGACTCTGCCATTGATAATGCTATACAGTAACATTCTTGTTAGTCATTTTCTACAAGGATGCTTGGTAAATGGTTTATTAATTGTTTGTAGAGTCTTGCATGGCCCAGTCGGGGGTTAGATGATGAACTAAAAACTTAGGAGTCACTGGTACGAGACCCATTGACACATCGGGTGTCGTGGGAGTGGCCTTTGGCAAGTTACTTCTGACCCCTAGTCGAGTACTGGTGAATCTGGGGAAAGTGGTGACATAAATGAAAAATTATTGACACTGCGTTTAACACCATTCAATTGTTATTGTTTGTTTTTTCCTTGCCATCAAAATTAAGCAGATATTTAAGGTTTTGGAAAGAAGACAACACAAAAATCAATTTTTAGAAAATTACCCAGCATTCTAAGGGTCCAGACATTGGTGTTTATCTTTTTCGAAAAACCATTACTGGTATCTACATCATCTTACCAACAAGTCAGTTACCTGTATAATGGGCACCATTACTAGTTACCTGTGTTACCACCATTATTACAGGGTTTGAAAATGATATGAAGTTTGGGAAAGAATTGGACTCTTATTTTAAGATCTTGTCGACTTCACATTTATATGTGTATAAACGTACTCATAAAACACATCAAGTTAATATAAATGTATGTGTTTATACATCCTTAACAACACTTCATGTTTATATAAATGTATGTGCATATACATACTTATATAACACTTCATGTTTATATAAATGTAAGAAATTATGCATTCTAAACAACACTTCCAGTTTATATAAATTTATGTGCATGTACTTACTTATATAACACTTCATGTTTATATAAATGTGTGTGTATATATGCACTCATATAACACTCAATAGGGTATTTGTGTACAAACCTAATATGTTCAAGCATTCCAATGTTGTTGATATTTTTAATGCCTTTAACCAATACCCTCCTTTAGAAATGTGTGGCTGCTACTTATGGAAGACATCATTACTCTATATGAAAAATAAAGGTTTGCTTTAAATATGGGATAGAAAGAAAAAAAAGAGAGACTTAAAAACAAAATAATTGTTATAGCGTTCCATAATTCCACAGCAGAAATGTGTAAGACTATCCCTGTGCTTTCTTTAAACCATTTCCCTCATATGGTACAGCGGTTTTTTTCTAAATTAAATCAATGACCAAAACTCAAAAATCAATTGGTTTTTCTATAGAAAAATGATTAAAATGAATGAAAGAAAAGAGTTTTGGGGAAATTTTATGAGATTTTTGAGGCCAAAAATGATTACTGATGGTAATTTGTGCCTGGTCAAACTCAAAGCAACATTAGCCAATATGATAAAATGGCTATAATCTCTATGATGATGGGTACAACAAAAGGATGATTTCGCGTGGGTTCAAATCCTGAGAGGGATATGGATTTTCATGAGAGGCAGTCTCCCGACTGACTTACGGAATGCCGATGGTTCTACCCACCTTGACCAGCCCTTGTGGGCAGTTGAGTATGGGGTCTTCCTCCATCATTAAGAGTCGGGCATCGCTACATAACTGAAATAATGTTGATGTGATGTAAAACCCATAAAAAAAAAATAAAAGGATGATTTCAGCATCAGCTTCAGGCAGCTTAAAAAACACATTTTCAAGGCATATGACTTGCATATTAATTAAAATGCTTGATTGGCATTAATATCATCGAAGCCAATGAGAACTAGTTCATTCTTTCAGAAATATATTGGGTTATGTTATACATCAGAAACTTTGGGAAAAGGTACAAACTGAATCACTTGATAATATCCCATACGGATAAATTATTTGTATTTCTCATTTTGAACTTTAGTCCACAAATGAAATAGTGACAAATGGATTGGATGATTGAATTGTCTGAACTCCTTCCATCTTTTGTCACAATGGTTTGCTGTTTTCTATTGCAAGTGTGTTCATATGATATTTTGTAGATAAATCAACAAATCAATTATTTCTTTCCTCCTCACAGGGGTAATTTTGGGATTGGAGGAAGAGATTTGACAAAAGAAGAAATTTTGCAGTTTTTTTTCCTTTATCACAAAGTATTATTTTTCATACTTTTTTTCTGTTGTTTATTCTTATTCATCTGGAAAAGTTGCTAAAACTGTTGTTAGGTAAAGGATTTCAGAACACTTACACAAGGAGTTGAATTAAATTATATAAAAATCCAAGATCACCAAGTTTTTTGCTCTAAATCATTTCCCCATATTAACACTTGCTATAGTCTTGCAATAAACCTTCGAATAACACAATAATAAATTCTCCAGTAAAGAACTTGAGAAACCATTGCTACTAAGGAAATACTGTCTATTACCTGATGCTCACAGCACACATACCCTTGTTCCAATGTTTTCTCAAAAAGATGTATTTTCAAAATGGTAGTTTCTGTTGTAAGTTTAGCACTAGTGCCATCTGTTGATGCTTTGAAGCTGGACAATTTTCAAATTTTACATATGGGGTAATGCTTCAGTTAGATTTGATGAACACTGATGAAGATGTAGTGAATGTTATTTATCCAACAGAATTTTATTTCAATTGATTGGCTAGTACAATTTGTATTTGACAATCAATTATTTCTTTTGAAAATTCATATGTGTAATTGACAGATTTAAGTATTACATTTGGAATTCCTTCTGTTGAATGAAGTTATTTGCTGCTGGCATTTTAGAATGAAATATGTTTGTGTAATTTAATTGGAGAAACAATGCATTGCTTGCCAACTGCCAAACATTGGAAGATAAGACAATGCCTATAAGATTATGTCCTTGTACAAATGATACGTTGCCTAACATTGGAGGCAAGGGCATTGCCTTTAATATGTTTATGTCCTTGGAAAAATGTTTCATTGCCAAACATTGGAATATAGGACAAGGCCTATAAGATTATGTACTTGGAGAAATGATACATTGCCAAACATTGGAAGAAAGGACAATGCCTATATGGCATGTTTATGTACTTTAAGAAATGATACATTGCCAAACATTGGAAGAAAGGGCAATGCAAGAGTTCAGTGCAAGACTAAAGTAAGTGGTTCATAATCATGAAGCACTTACTATAGTCTTGCACTGAACCCTCAAATTTCTGTAATGGTTAGAATGATACTGATGTAGTTATGAAATGTGTTTGACACAAAGCATTGAAATCATGTTATAGTATATTTATTATAATCATTTTAATAATGTATAAGGAAAGAGTACAATAAAAGATATCTGTTGAAGCTGGATTGTTTGTTCAGTTTTAACTTGTTTATAGAGATTCACCCTTTATCCCCTTTCTTTGTCGCACAGACAGTGGTGTAGAGATAGAGTGTTAGCCTCTTGTACGGAGGGTCCTGGGTTTGATCCCCAAAGAAAAGGTGAAAATTGTCGGTAGTAGCTCTCAATTAGGCACAAGTAATGCTTTTGTATCCAGGAAGCAGTCATCGAGATTGGATTTAATTCAGTTCAGACTTAATGCTTTCTTTATAACACCTGTCACTGATACATCTGCTACAGAAGCCTAGTTTAATTTATATGGCTGTTACATCTTTTCAACACTATTTCAGTTATGTTGTGATGTGTGACTCTTGATGATGGAGACGAATCCAAACTCAACTACCCTTGGTCATTTATCTATTTATATGGGTTTAACATTGTGTCGTCATTGATTCAGTTATGTTGCAATGCAATGATGGAGGAAGACCCCATACTCAATTGGCTGGGCTGGTCAGGCCAGGAAGAACCATCAGTATTCCGTAAGTCATTTGGTAAGTACAGTGACATCTCGTGTATCAGAACACCTCTGTTCCCAACAGAATTTCCGGATTAACAAGTCATCCGGACTAATGAAGCAAGTCCTGGTCTTTTACACATTAAGACAGAATGGTCTATATGCACGTATATACTTAAAACCCTTTACCAAACGCCAAATTTGATGAAATTAAAAAATAATCTGATATGGCAGAAAACATTGTGGGAAAAGGAGAAATTGCTTGTGACAAGCAATTTCTCCTTTACCCACAATGTTTTCAAAACTCGTCTGCAACAACCTTGTTAAATGTTGTTATTGTTTGGTAATTGGTTAGGCAAATTACTACAAATAATTCCGTTCCCTTACAATTTCGTTAAGATTTCGAGACATCCGGATAAACAAGGTTTCACTGTAGTCGCCTCTAATGAGCATCCAAAAGCAATCCCCTAATTTGAACCAATGTGGACAAGGGCCATTTTTCAGACAGTACATCGTAGTCAATCCCTTTAAGCAAAGGAAACTGGCAGTATACATAAATATCTATGATCTTTATTTCATCATAACTCTTTCAATTAAGCCAATCATTACAATACATCTTTATTTTTCAGTACATTTGCATAGTGAGGACAAATTGACCCTTCTATAACCGCAGCATAGCCACACACCCATCAGCAACCACATGACTTTTTTGCTACACTAGATAAAATAGAAAATGGCCACCGATTAAGATCAACATCATGGAGATTTGAATTGTATTCAGAAGGCTCAATTCAAGCCAGTAAACAGAATATAAAGCATTCAGTACAACGTCATAGCTAGCGCTTTAAATTTGTGAAGGACTGACTGTGAATCCTTGATATAAGGTTTGAATCAAGCAAGTATCATGTTTATTTATATGGGTTTTTCTTTCAGATAAACATTTCAGTTATGCTGCAGCGGTCAACTCTTCATGCTTGAGGAAGACCTCATACTCAACCACCGATAAGGGCTGGTCAAGCCCAGTAGAACCATTGGAGACCACCTCTTATGAAAATCCAAATGCCTTTACCAAGATTTTAACTAACCCCATGAGGGCCATGTGTTTCCAGTTCTGTATCAAAACCACTAGGCCACAAGTATGCTGTACCACCAACCTTTGGTAGCTTAGCAAAATGTCTGCAACATACCATGCCTTCAATTATTATGTCACATATACATTTAGATCTATGCATCAGCAATAATAACAAAAACAGAAACTGTTTATTCACATTTTTTATTAGACTTTGAACCATTGTTTCAAAGAAAATAAGATCGTATTCTCTTTATTTACATAATTCTATCTAAGCAGATATTATATGAGACATTGTCAATATGGCAAATTAACCAAACAAAACTCTTCATAAACTGGAGATGTCATCAGTCTATAACTATCAACTCAATTTGTAAAAGAAATGCACAGGATAATTGCAGACAAAATTGTCCTTTGCAATAAATCATTGTGACAAAAAACAAATTGCTCCTATTAAACAACATCTTTTTTTGTTGAAGTGGTTTCTGAAATAATTCACATAAAATGTAGCAACATGAGTTTATTTGGTTAAAGAAATAAATACATTCACCTGACACACTCCTCTTATAAGAATCATAGGGGTCTACATGTATATTTATCCTGGGGGTTAGTACCATGTAGTCAACTTAATTACTATAATATATTACATAGAACTGACCCAAGGATAAATATAGACCCCTATGATCTGAACAACTGACTTATAACTATTTCTTGACCTGTATGCGTTCACCCCTCCAAAGTATGCTTGGGTTTTATATAGCCTCAACACTACCATTTTACTAATCATCTTATGGTAAGACTTCAAATTTCAAAACATCATTCATTCTGATTACAATAGTGGGCTAGGCAATATTGCATAGTAACACGTCATTGGAATCTTCTCTCCAAAACGCTTCCAAAGATGTGTCACATGACAATATTGTGTTTTTCATTCAAGATACTGTCCACTCTTATCTGTTTCAACTTATGCAAATATTTTCCCTAAGTTATTTAGTATAATGTTACTCTGGTTCATCATCAAAGGAGGAAGACAACAAAGCTTAATTATTGATAAGGTCTGGTCAAGCTGATTGGAACAATAATCTGAACCAATGCAGTGATGGACCATTTGATTTCAGAGTGCTAAATGCAACCAGTTACTCAGAAATGGAGATAATGCTTGTAACAGAAAATGCATAGTCCCAGTAGAATCAATCCTTTCTCTAAATATACCTATACACATACTATCAAATACATATACTCCTGGGTAGCGTTTTAATAGTTTTATGCATAAAATGTGCCTAAGTACAAAAAACAATCCCTCTCATTTGATTTGAAATAAGCATCATTGCAAAGCAACACATCATTGGTACTTTCTCTCTAGGAGTCTTTCAATAATGTGTCACATGACAATAACAATTTCTTTTTAATTTAAGGTTCTATCTGTGTACATCTGCTTTGATGTACGCATATCATTGAGTAAAATAGTACCCTTCTGAGTTGACTAAACAATCTTGATACACTTGCGACAAATGCAGAAATGGCTCTATGTGAGCAACTATTGCTTTTCTCAAAATGGTTTCTGCTATATAACTTAAAGAAGGCATTAGTTTTCAATCTTTTCTCGACTGCATAGTGTATTGTTTTTATTAAATTGGATCAGTCACAAATTTCCATATGTACAAATTGGTCTAAAGGAACAACTATATAAAACTCTCATATAACATTTTAACTACAATGACATTCTAATAACAATATTTCTCACAGCCACTGTCATGTGACCTAGATACTTCATGATAATGAGTTGACAATGACCTCTTTTCCGCCAAAATGTATGATAATACTACTTGAAGAAAATGTAGAATTTAACCGGTGTAACTAGGTATGACAACTAAATTCTAACAACAACTAGATACCATTTCAATAACATCTCTATCACTTCCACAATAAAAAATATCTGGCAACAAACACTTTTTTTCACATTGCTTCTAAATGGAAGCAGTTCAACAACACTATTTTGGTTTATTATTTTCAAACAGTATATTTTATGAATTTCTTTGTCAAAATGCTCACTTCCCATAACTAAAACCCCAAGGTGTAGCTGGTTGATGTTTTATGTTAGGGTAATGAACTTAACCATCACATCATATTAACCCTGAAGCTTTAAAAGACTTTTTGACAAAAAAAGGAAATTAATTTCCATGCTTTGCAGTGATTTGTGCGGCAAACATGCTGAACTTTCTAAATGACATCTGCTGTTGTTTTCAATTTGGACCAGTCACAAAGTCACATGTATGAGCTTCAGAGAGAATGAGTCTACTGTTCCCTCCAATGGGTTTTTGTGACTGGACCAAATTTAAAGCATACAACAAAACACAAAGCAGGGAAAATAATCACTTTCACAATCTTTGGAAGAAACCATTGTGACATAAAGATAAATTGCTCAGCATGACCAATCGATTTCTTAACCCTTATACCGCTGGGTTATTCTTTAAAAAATAGATTTTTGTGTTGTATGCTTTCCAAAACCTAAAATATCTGCTTGATTTTGTTAAGGAAAGAGTACCAAACAGGTTAGATCACAGGCCAGCCGCCAATTTACTTGGCAGCTGGCCTGGATCTTACCTGTTGGCAAAAGCATGAAGTCGGTTCCAGCACTTTAAGGGTTAAGATTTATGTAAATGTGAATCACAAAATCATGGAAGGTTAACAGACTTCGATAGGGTTACACTTGACTTAAACCACAACTCCATTTGAACAATACAAAATATTATTCCTGTATAGAATACCATTTTGAATATATCAACTAACAAACCAAACATTACTATCACAGAATAAATCAAAATTGCTACATTATCCCTATAATTCACTGCTTCACAACACATTCTGTCTCTTGCCTTTCATTTAATCACTTGCTGACCATATTAATAAACATACATTGAATTCTCATCAAAGAACTATATGGCAAAGGTCTTTTTTTTTTATCAGAAAGAGCATAGCCCACCTTTGTCATAATACTTTCCTCGACTATCCAGGATGTCCTGTTTATCATACATTTACTGTAAGGACATGATGAATAAAGTCTTATAAAAATCACAAAAATTGTCTTTAGTTTTCAAACCCATAGCTTTGTACAACTCAAGGCTTCAAAGCAAGACTATATTAATGCCTTCACAAATGTGAATCACTTACTATAGTCTTGCATAGAACCTACAAAAACAATTCTAGATCATCTCAACAATTCACAATGTCACCATTTAATTTACAATTATAAAGTAATTCTAAAATTGGTCCTATATAATTGCCCTATATCATAGCACTGTAATTTGTACGAAAACTGTGGCAAAATGAAAATTTGCTAGTAAAAGTATAATTGTAGTTTCCCACAGCTTTCTTACAATATACCTGCTTCATTCACTTGAAAACATTATTGTGAAAGTGGAAAAAACTCCTTCATTTTCCTGACACCTCACTATTACTCTACTTATCTTATCATTTTTTTCAACAAACAAATTCAATCTGTATTTGACAAACATTTTACTTTAATTTAGATTTCGACCATTCTCCCATATTGGAATTTGTGACAAGTTCCTACTAAAAGCAATAGCATAATTATAATACTGGGTTTAAACCATTGTGATTAAAGGGTATATTGTTCATAATGAACAGTTTATACTTTTATCAGAGTGATTTCTGAAGACTTCTGGAGAAGATATATTAAAGTGAAGTATAATTGAGAAAGTTAATAAGGAAATTTAGACCAGTCATAAATTCCAATATGGAAAAGGCTTTTTGAACCATTGACTATTCATCTATAAAATCTGGTATTTGATTCCAGAACTAATAGATCTTGATTTCGCAACAGAATTACTATCAAAAGTCATGGTCCATTTTTATGTCTAATTTTTCTTGAATACTGAAAAGGGTTTAAATAAAATAGCAAAACAATTTGTGTTCTTTAACTTCTATAAATTTCAACTGTTAACATAACAACATTTCATATGCAGTTTCTTTCCCTCCCCGAGTTAATCCAGTCATTACTCTCATTCTATATGAGGATTCCTGGTTTCCCACCAAATTGTATTTGCACAGCACCATGGTGTAGCTTCCTGCCGCTCCTTCTTGACTAGAGGACAACTTTCATTGGCTTTCCATCCCCATGTGACACCATGATTGGCTATCCCAAACCATGTGATTCACCGAATGTCAATGATTGGTTATCCCAAACCATGTGATTCACTGGATGACAATGATTGGCTATCCCTCATCATGTGACACATTCAAAGGCAGTGATTGGCTACCTTGCATATCATGTGACAATGACTGACTGTCGGTAACACCCCAAACATAATGTGACAAGCTGATTGACAAATGATTGGTTACCCATCACCATGTGGCACATTGTCTGGATGATTGTATCATCACTAAATCTAACAACCAAAGGCAGTTAGTTACATTACTTCAAACTAGACCAAGTAGTGTCTGTTTCACTCATGAATTTTCAGTCTTTCTTAGGTTTGTCATCATACTGAAAAGAAAAAGGTCCATTATTATTTAGAAGGCTTATAAAAAATGTATGGAATATTGTCAAACAGCATGGAAACCTCTCACCAACTTAGGGCTTCTGCAAATTCAACAGCTATCTATTGACATAATAAATTGCACACAAAAGTATTTCCTCCTTTTTGATAGTACAATGTATTTAATTTATTCAGTACAAACAAAATTCATATTGAGTTACACACCATGTTACCAATGTTTGAGTTATGCTATGGTTTTTCAGGCTTGTGTTCTAAAGTGTCTTGACAAAGGGGACTTCTGCAAAACCAGAGGTAACAGCGGGATTTGAAACTGGGACCCTTGAGTCCTAAGGTTGCCCTTTAACCAAATTACTGATTTATATATTCCAAAATCTGTACATAAAAACCCCTGATATATCCCTTACAATGACTTCTGGTCCCATGATACACGAACAATGTTTTACCTTGACCCCTTGATTAATGCTGACTTGGGGGGAGGGGAACTTTTTAATCCATATATTTGGAATTGTGAATGGCAGAAATAGTGATCTTTAGGGATCATATCCCGTAACACGGGTCATATACTATATAAGTTTGGGGTCAAGGAAAACCCTTCAGTAAGAAAATACATTAGTCATATCCTTTTTAAAAAGTTCATATGTAGTAATTTAAGGAACACTTACAGTTGCTAACTGTCTACCAATATTGCCCATTGTCACGCCTCCAGAGAAAAATATACATGGCAGCCATGATCTTACAAACAGAAAATCTGCTTTGGAATATCTGGAAGAAGAAAACAAGAAAAATATATTAAAAACAGCAATTGGAACAAAACAAGATAACCTTATAGCACTCAGCTAAGCAGCGTCCTGCATGGCCTAGTGGTCAAGATTATGGGTGCTGGTTGTGTAGAAATACTCTTTAGCATGGCACTTCACAGCCCTAACCTAGAACTTGAGATTCCCAGGGAAATAGTGATATAATTAAAAAAAATTGACATGGCTCTAAAGACAAATCAGCCAATAAGACATGGAGTTCCCCAGGGTTCTTCACTCCTTTGTTTAATCAACTGGTGAAGTGGACCAGTAACTATGTAGAACAGCTGCTCCTATTTAATTTAAAAAGGTCCTTGACAAAACTCACTAAGTACATGTTAATAGGTATTAAAATATATTTTCTTACTTCCATGACAGGTTTATTTCATAGATCTATTATATTATATTAAATACCAAATTTGCAATTACTCTTGATTTGTTTGTAATTCGCTCAGATTATTTTTACAAGACACACATTAACAATTTAATGTGACAATCTCAAAAGCGAAATTAAAAACTTCAGAAAAATCTGGTTTTGTTCAAATCATACTCATTGGAATTGTTTTTACAATACTAATACATAACCATACTTTATAAGGTTAAGGGAAAATAAAGTATGTTTATTGAATCCATGATTGTAATAAGCACACTTACTTGTAAATACCCTGATAGACTAAAAACTGTGTAAGTATGGTGGCAAGCATAGCTATCCCTACACCCAGTCCAAATCCGCTCTTCGTTCTGTCAAACAACCACCACAACCCTATAGACATGGCCGCCAATGTCAGAGACATGTGTAAATTGTTTTGAAAATCAAGTTTCTAGGAGAGAGTTAAGGTAGAAATACAACTGCACAGTTCATCAAGACCGTCTTGCAATGAAGACACAAAAATATGTATTAAGAATTGTTTTTCTTTCCTTGTTGAAATCAATTAAAGTTTGGGTAAAAGGAAGAAATTACTCCTTCATCCAAATTCTCAATATCCTGTTCTTAGACTTGTTTTTTAATACCTCAAATTCAAAAAGGCAAAGAAAGACAAAAGTTAACAGAAGGTAAATATTGTTTGTAAAATCCACTGTGGTTACAGAAAAAGCTGCTTGTAACAAATCACAATGGCTTCTTATGTGCTCTGTTGTCTGCAGGTCGGATAAAATGAAACATGATGATAAAAGGAAGGTTGGATAAAGCGAGACATTGTGAAATCTATTATAAAAGGATACAGCACTGGCGTGGTTAATTCCTACAAAGACAGCTACACATCGCATCACTTTACACCATTCCCCTTTATACTTAAGAGGTTCTTCAAGGCGCTTGTCTAGAAATGGATATAACAACCCAACCATTGCTGAAAATTAGAAAAGAATATAATTCAGTGAATACCTTTGAATGAAAGGTAGGTTCAGGGCTTTTTAACAAATTATATAACAGGGGCCTATAAAAGGCTACTTTCCAATTGGAAATTCCTGTAAATAAGATCATGCAGTTTTCCCAAAAATTCGAAGTCATACCAGCTTTGATATATCATAACGCTTATAAATTTCCTCATGGATAAAAAAGCAAATAAGTAACAATATCATTCCTTCTAAAGTCTGTTGAAAAGTTTCTGTGGAAAGGTTCGATTTTATAGGAATTTTCTTCAAATTCTCGTGGTCACAAGAACCACCCCAGATTATGCAGTTACTGGTTTGTACTACATGCAAAACAGATGGTCAAAGACACACTGAACCAGCGTTGCTCAACCGATTATCATTTACAAGGGGTTACTCGAATCACCGAAATACCGTAATACCACCGAAACACCCCTGGGATATAGGCTAACGAGAGTTTTCAAATTTTATTATAATACCTTTTACCTATATAATACCCTTACATAAAAGGATGTAAGAGGTACATCAAGCTGAGTGATTCCTTTTTCAAATATCATTTTTGATGTATTTAAGGAAATTATCGAGTACAAAAAAATAAAGTTTATACAACTTGCCTTTACTAACGTATTACCTTAGTACTTATATTTATGCATGTTCCGCATGTAATTTGAGCCTTGTGCTAATTAATTTATAATTTGCAAGACCACTTTTTTAACATTAGCTGTGAACATGCTGTCATCTGTGAACTCACTTGTGCATGTGTTTGGATCAAAAGCTTCAATGAATTTACCTAATGAGCTATTTTTCATAATTACATCAGCTTATACATGCCATTGTAACTGAAGAAAGTCAAAAAAAAGGGTATTCCTGTATTACCAAAGGGTGTTTCGGTGTTCAGAGGTTGAAAATTCCACTCGCCCGCTCGCATTTGCGAGTGAACTTCGAGGTCGGACGAGCGGAAATTGGACAACGCAAGCCCTGCAGGGCGAGTGCTTTTTTTCAGTTCGGGGATAGAAATCAAGAGCTGATACTGAGAAGTGAACTTATGATACGCAAGCAGAAAGCGCTTAAAATTTGACAGACAATCATAAGAAATCTGTCAATATATAAAACCGCATCGCTGAGGTAAACAACTGATGACGTCACGGGCACTGTGTTTACTCGGATGCATTCGATTTGTGAAACACGGAGAATATAATACAATTCAAAACGGTCGATCAATACCGCATTTTATTGCGAAGTCGGTAGTTTTAAAAGTGAAACCTACGCACACAATTATTTGGAAATTAAACTTTATATATTTCGTGTCTGCTCTCAAAAAACACCTTTCATTGTTTGCATGGCGAAATGGTGAAATTTATGATCGCTCTGATTCATGGTAAGTAAACCTTGGTTACCAAACAAGCAGCCCTTATATTTTCGTCTGCAAAAATGGAAGGATCGGTACTCAAATTTTCAATTTCAGATAAATTTATAGTCATTCAAAAATTTTCTGTTCACAGTAAATGGTAGTAAGACAAGTTCATCAAAAGATGTGAAGAAATTTCAATAAATGATAAAGTTGACTAAACAATGTTTTAATTTTATTTCCACAATTTTATTCACATTCAATAAAACAGGCAAGGTCAGCAGAGTCATCCGGGTTTTTTTTTTCTCCTGAAAATGCAGGGCAAGTGGCTATGGTTGCAGGGCGAGTGAATTCCATGAACCACTTGCCCTATAGGGCGAGTGGCTCTAAAAATATTTTTCAATACCTGGTGTTACTATGATTTTAACAGGTATTCCGGTGTTTCGGTGGTATTACGGTATTTCGGTGAATTGTGTAACTGATTTACAAGTACTAACCTGCCGTCATTCCACACGCAGGCAGCACCCACCATGATGATTCATAATGGTCAAACTTTCCTGGTTCCTGGCCAGGCTCCAACAGTTCTCTGTGTACTTGAAGTGAGTTGAGTAACAGTGAGAAAAATACGCCGAAACAGAACAGAATGGCCCCTCTCACCAGCAGTTGCATAGCTGTAGCCATTGCTTATCACAGATATTCTGCAAAAAGAAAAATATTTTTTCTAACCATAAATTTATCAAACGCTAAATTTTCGACTATCCAAAATTGAAAGAGTTCGCATACGACATTTCAAAAGGTGATGTAATTGAAAAATAATCTTCTGATAGGGCAGAAAACATTGTTGGAAACACAATGTTTTCTAAAGTTCTCTACAACAAAGTTGTTTATATAGTTGTTATTGTTTAGGAAAGGGATAATCCAGCATGACAGTGTTCTCAATAAGAATTGGTTGAACAGGCATTAACAAAATCTGAACAGGCCACTTGGAGGAGGGGTCCATGTTTTTTTTTTAACATCTCTCTTCGAATTTGAACCGACCATAACATTTATAAGCGGTTATTTTGGCATGCGGCCTATTCTTATTGAGAACACCGCATTAAATGTACTTGGTATTCATTTTCCTTCTTGCACTTAATAATGAAAAAGTGAAGTCTATATAACTTGCTGTTAGTAATGTATTACCATAAAACTTATGTTAAATCATGTTCCCCATATAAGATGAACTCTATAAAAACACTAATTCTAGTTGCAATATATTTATCATTCATACTTGATAATTATATTAAATAAGCCAATACTGATCTTTTAAAAAAATTGCTCAGCTTAATATACATTTGACATCCTTTTATGTACCCCATACAGTAATATTATAGGTATTATAAGAAATATAGATAACTCTTGTTATGCCTTTATTTCAGGAGTATTCCGGAGTTCCATTGGTATTACTGTATTTCGGTGATTCATGTAACCCTTTATTTACTCAATTACAATCAACATTTGAACAAATGCTACATACGGAACACAATCTGTGGAGAAAGCCCTTCCACAATCACATGTTGCCAAAAATTAGGTCTTCAACACTGACACTGATAATTTGTCATGTCCTTGCACAGATTACTTTAGATTCATTCAACACACATAACCTTTTATAACTAGAGTTTAAAGGCAAGCAAAGAACCTCTAAATTATGGTCTATATTTCTTAGTATCTTTAAATATTTTTCTAATGTCTTATGAAAACATTTCTTGAACAAAAAGCTTCCATTTCAAATCAAAGCTACTTGAGAGTTGCCAATTTCTAACGATATGCAGACAAAGGGATGAACTGGTTTTATCTTAAATTTAAGAATTTGACATTGGTGATAAAGACTGACACGCAGTACATAACTTTGTCAACAAAGTGAATCTAGATTAGTCTCAAGCCTCATAACATTACAAGTGAAAAGCCATTGACACAAAATGATGAACACTAGAGTAACTCTTAACCCTTATAATGCTGGAACCGACATAATGCTTATGCCATCAGGTTAGATCCAGGCCAGCCGCTAATTTTTCTTGACAGCTGGTGTGTGATCCAACCTGTTTGCTACTCTGAGTATATTTCCTCAAAATTAAGCAGATATTTAAGGTTTTGGTAACCAGATAACAAAAAAATCCATTTTGCGAGATTACCCAAAATTCTAAGACTAAGTGTTAAAAATCTGCCTCACATGATAACAAATGGATCTTTGCTGGTATTTGAAGACATCACATATGTCCAAAAATTATTCAGATGCCTCTAGAAATGTTATCAAAGATCAACGTATTTGCAATGAGATGGGATAATTCAATGTCTAAACATATCTCTTTATTGATAAAAGAATATATGGCAACAAAATTGTCCTACTTCATTTCAAAATATGTACACATCTCGGAAATTGTCTTGCTGTGCATTTGTAACAATGTCGAAATGTATGATGTTAGCTGGTGTCTTGCTGGCTTATGTCAAGCACAGAAAGTTTGTAATATCACTTTTACAGCTCTATTCATGGAAGGAAACTGCAAATGTATGCATTGGTAAAAACGAGCTTAAATGCTACATTAAACCTTTGAAAATGTTATTGAATGAATTATCATATCCTAGATTGACAGGGTTTCTTTGAAATGTCATACAAAGCCAGACAAGTTTCGGTTTCATTTCTCTCTTCGATATCAACATCGACTCCTTCTGGCAAACCCAAATTCCTAAAACGTGAAGATTTCACCAACCAGTTGTTGATCAATAATTAAAGAAGAGCATGAACAGGAAGTCCAACTAAATTATCTATAGTTTGGCTTATTCTTGTTGAACCAAATTCGACGAGATAAAGCCAAGAATCTAAAGTAACCGACCCCCAAATAAGTGTATCCCGTACTTTCACAGAAGCCAGGTAGCACACGACCTGAAACAAAGCATTAACTGAGATATTTAAGGGAAATCGAGAAATATTAAACACACACTTACTTGGTTATAAAGTTATAGTATCGAGAGCGGCTACTGAACCTGACTTATTATCACATCTGAAGATAAAAACTTGTTTATAAAGTACGAACAAACTCTCAGTCGTGTGTTGTATTTTCACCAGCTGATAGCCTGATCAGTCACATGACCACAACACGAATGGTCTCATGAGTATCAGCCAATCAGATGACAGTATAACTCCAGTGGTTGTAAAACCGACCAATGGAAACACAGTTACGCGGTCTGTGACTGTAAAATCAATGAATACACAACGAGGTCGTTTGTCTATAAATAGACATAGAACACGCCATCCCTTGTTCATTGACCGCATTTTAAATTTATCGACCGGCACATGTAGAAATGGGTATTCTTTTGCTTTCCTATATTTTGTTCTGCTTGAATGATAACAAACAAAATATGCACGTCGAAAACGAAACGGATTGTACTGAAAAAATTATTGATTTTCTATGTCAAGGTGGATTCATGTTATTTGAGACAAAGTACTAGTCATAGATAGATCATACCTTATGTACTTTTTTCAGACCCCATAAACTGTACATTTAGGGCGATTGACGGTCCCCTTATTACATATGCAACCTTCAAACTTACAATGCTCGCGCTATCTCTTTACGATTGCTCTTGGAATGTATTTACACAGCACCATGATACATGCCAAAACACAAATTATCCCACAAACAAAGACATGTATACAAAATAAACATGTTTATGAGGACTTTTAACCAGCACTGTAAGATGTCCACAAATTCTGATTATATATCCGGTCTAGTCATAATTTATGGAAATCTGATAACATTAGTTTTAATGATATACATGTATTAATGGCGTTTACGCTTTTTTGTGTTTTTTCATGAAAATTATTTTTCATGAAAAATAGGAAAGGGGTAGTGGGGTTTCTTTTTTTTATGGGGGGGGGGAGGGACAAACATTTATAGTTGAGTCTGTTCTAACTTCTTTTGTTTTGGCAGCTCTTCAAAGTCTGACGTTTGGTTTGGGCTTCTGGTGGCTGATTCCACTTTCTGCTTGCAGACAATAACTGCTGAGGAGTGCGTGGATGGCACTTGCTGTTTTGTATTCAACATTATCTTTCCAGAGCAGTCTCTCATTGGTCACATATCCGAGATTCGTTTATGTTATATTGTTATTCCCGGGTTATATATCAATCGATGAAGAAATACCCCATACTAAAATGCCCATAAGGGCTTGCCTAGCCGGGATGAACCATCAGCTTTCCTCTATCACTGTATCAGTCGACAGACTCTCTCTGATGAAAATCCACATCTACACAGAGACATAGATAACACGTTATCTAATTCTCTGATCTACAGTAAGAGTGCCAGACGCATTTAGATCTGCGATGTTTAAATGGTTAGCCTGGGGGACAAGAGACCGCCTTACTCGGGTCCGATCATCGATGGCGATCATCCACTTCAGCTTTGAGTGTCCTTCGGCAAGACACAATTCCTAGCCTAGTACTAGCTGGACGTGCAGGGCACAATACTATATTGTTTTAGACAGAGCTATGTACATTAATTGGTAGAAAAAGAAAGCTTTGCCAATGGCGGTTCCTGGATGACAATGGTATTGGTTCATGTCGTGAGGCATTGCACGTATATTGAAAACTCAGAAAAGACGAGAATATCAAACCGTTTACTCAATGACTTAAAGCTCACATATTTTAGGCTACTACATGAGTGACGAGTCATATAAAACCACTGAGTAAAGAGTGCTCCCAGTACACAAGTAGCCCCTTTGTAACACTAGTTTCTACCATATGTCTTAACCCATTACCAAACAATAACGACATTTAACCACTTTGTTGCAGACGACTCTTGAAAACATTGTGGGAAAGGGAGGAATTAATCTGAACGAGCAATTTCTCCTTATCCCACAATGTTTTCTGCCCTATCAGAAGATTATCTTTCAATTTCATCATATTTTCAAGTGTCGTCTGCAAACTCTTTCAATTTGGGACGATCGAAAATTTGGCATTTGGGAAAGGGTTACGGTACGCTGGTTGGCTCGTGCTATTTTATCATATGTCGTCTACTATTGCTTTCGATTCTGATTAAAAAGAGTCAATAGAAGAGGCCCAGGACGATCTCAGACACATGTTATCCACACTGCACGTGGCGGCCTTTAAACAGTCTCCCTTCCCTTAATCATTCATACACCTTTCAAGCGACTTTTATGTGTCAGGAATAGTCTATTGGCTGATAGGGCCCCTGTCATTTTGACTGTCATTTTCACTCTTATCCCCTCCCTCCCTCTCTCTTTTCATTCACACTTGCCACAATAACATGGTATAGTAATCCCGAGTTTCGCCTTCTGATGCTTAGTTTTGCAAGTAAAAAATGAGCTGATGGAACACCAGGTACGTAGCTAGCTGTACAATAGAAACGCAATTGCGTACACATTGTCCAGGAAAATGAAAGTCATAAAAAGTCAAAAAATGCAACATTTCGAATACCATGATCATCACTCGCCAGTCACAGTAAACTGTGTGAGGTTAAACATATTTTTACATGCAAATCCGGCCCCCAGATGCCACGATTATTCCTCTGAATTTCATTTTATTTAGAGGGGCGGGGGGCATGCGTAAAAAGTGCGTAGAATTACAATTAGTTAAAGGTCTACCTACGCCCCTGAACACTGTTGTGTTTCTTGTATAGATGATAGTCCTGCTTTGATTGCATACTGCAGGACAATTTGTTTGGGACATGTATGAAACACAATTGCTGTGCCTCGGCCAGATTTGACAATGAGTTAGCCTGGGGCCTTGCCCACCCGTACACCCCGAACTAGGACAATGGGCCAGGACCCCAAGCTAACAATTAGTGTGCTGATTTTCGATCGGTACTAGTACAATTTGCTCCATAGTAAAAGAAAAATTGAGGTTGGGTGTCCATCTTATTACAGTTTTTGAGAGTGAAATGGACCAACTTGATATTTCAGCATATAGCTTAGGGTAGAAAACACTATTATCTAATTAGCAGAGGATTGAATATACATGGATTTGAACAATCGATGTAAAACAAAAGAAATACGGTGAATACGGTGAATATGGTGGTTTATTATTGAAGTCAATGGGAATTTTAGATTTCAAAAGTAACAGGTGTGTGACCAAGTAAGTATCGCGTTCGAGGTAGTCCGAATGATCCAGACGTAGATATTTCACTCTACGTCTGGTAGCCTGGGGTCCTGGCCCATGCTAACCCACATGTATATCTATTTACATTAAATCCGAGATGCCCTTCCCCTCATATGAATTTTGTCAATTGCCAAAGTATTGCAACAGTTGATTTCAATTGAATACGTAGATATTCATTCATTGAGTAAAGATATTTGTGACTCTATTGCGAGAATCTAGAAAACACTCAAACCATCAGAGAATTTTTTTATGGAAACTTTAGCCACACAAAAACCCTTTAGCTTATCATTTCTGATGGCGGATTCTATGGGAAAATGGACTCTCAATTTGATATTTTCTTGAATTATAGAAATCTGCAGTATGGGTCTAATCTGAAGTATAAATCTTGAAACTATTTCAAAGTATACTGTTTGCAGGTTGGGCGAGCGCGAATGGAAACAAATCAGAGACATAGATAACAGCTATGTCTTTTAAACAAAGTATTCAAAAGCTTAAATAAGCTACATAAACAGCTTTGGGCATGTTATAAAGGGGGAGTATCGAATATTACATCTTTCGGGTTGTTGGTCTACTATATATGAAACGCCAAGTTTTATTACCCCAGACGGGAGCGACGCGCGTAACACAGAGACACTATTCCAGACACCGCCGTACATCACACAACACGTGCCTTACCCTTTATCCTGTTAATAGCATCATAGTTTTGTCCTCAAAGAATACGCATTTGACATAGATTTTTATTTCTAAAGTACAACTGTACATTGATATTAATCAAATTAACAGATTTAAGAGCAAGTTTCTTCTGAATATCATCTATGTTTGCAGCGAAATGGTAGTCGTCAAAACCAAATCCTTTTGTACCAATACAATATCGATTACTTTCTTCATATAGTTAATAGTTTGTATTTTACCTAATCGATAAGTTTGTGTGTTTAATTGCAGTTTGAATTTTAGAATGGTAACGACCTTGTCTGGGAAACTTGAAAATTGAAGGGTAACTAAATGTTGAAAGCTTACAAAACTGATGATGTTAGATCGGTCGTTATTGCAGCTTGATACCTTACCTTTGGATTCAATATTTTTTGAAAATTAAAATGGTACGAGAAAAGGTATTGCCCAATGCTTTCATGCATGGAATGAGTCGGACAAACCGATTTTATTTTGATTATGAATAGATTGGTTAATGAACTATTTGTTTGTTAAATTGGACCAGTAAAACATTTAGAAAAAAAGATAAAAAAAAAAAATTCAAAATATGCACTACAACCATAACCCAATGTATCATTTCATAAGTATAGATATGAACATAAGAATATACGCGTTCAAATTGAGACCGTTTTGGGTGCCATATCACAACTGATTCAAGTGTAGGTACTCATAAATGTTATGAATGTTTCGTCACTTTTAAACCTACTTAAATTTTCAATTTGCCACTTATGAATTGTGTTTATGACGGAAAATATTAGGACATTCGTATTGATCAGACGGAAAATATTTGGACATTCGTATTGATCAAACCAAGAACAAGCTTCCCTGTCCCTCTTCAAATCTTGAAATATGTGCGGAAAATAAATGAATTTTAATTAAAATCGTTTAAGTGGCTATCCAAGTTCAACAACATTAATAGTGGCATTTCAGTGAACAATTACGGTTTCAAGTAGCTAAGCATTAGATTCAAGGAAATAGACTGGAGAAAGACTTCTTGACAAATCGATGACCCAAACGGCCTAGTTTTGTCTACTTCTTTGTGGCCTTGATGCGTTATTCAAATGTATCACAATTTTCGGGTTGTTTCTCTCAGTATATAAAGAAATCTACGTGAACCAATGATGAATTTACTTTCAACACAATTAGAAATCTTAAGGTATCACACATTAAATGGTTCCGAAATACTTCGGACGTACCTGTATATCTTTCACGATGACTGTAATTCTATTCGGATTCTATTCGGACACCTTTACAGTCATCGTGAAAGATATACGTCCGAAAATTTTGTTTTGTTTTTTTCCTTTGAATTGTCATACAACAACCCATTTATTCAAATTAAATTACAATAACATTTACATCATATAAATATATATATACAGTATAGTGTTTTCTAAAATTGGCATTTGACATAATCAAATTTGTTCTCAAGTCTAAAAAAGCACTAAGAAGGAGTTGAGTAGACGAAGAAGAAGAGAATGGGAATATAACACAAATATTCACAAAGGATTGTTTTCGAAATAAGTGTGGCGAAGCAAATCGCTTCAAACCAAAAATGTTGATTTTGTTTTTATCAATTTAATCAGGGAGGCGTTGATGTTCAATTTTTAGCATCGTGATATGGAGTTGACAAACAGTCCGAATGAATGTTGAGTTTACCTATTTTATGTAAGGGATGCTTTATCAAAATTGAATCTAAAGTGTCTTTTCCTTCGACAATGGATTTCATCAAATGACTCTGCTTTGGTTTAAAAATGAATTCATATTTCCCGTCGATCAAATGTTAACAATCGTTCAGGTTTTTGTTTTTTCTGTAAATCACCGCAAATGGAAGCAATAAGCAATCTTATTGGTCAATCCCACCTTTTTTCTGATTGGTGCCCATATTTTTCCTCGACGCCGATTGGACCCCTCACACACAGAGGGGGGAATGCAATCTGAACACATCGGGTTTCCAATAGAAAACACCTCTGAAATAATAGGGATGACGCCATATTGTTTCCCGCGAGAATGACGTCACTATCTTTCGTTTCTAAAAATAGATCTTGAATGTAAAATCCAAAAAGTCGTTAAACTTGATTGAGGAAACAAGTATACATGTCACAACAACAAGTTCGCCATTTGGTATGAGTTACTGATCAAAAGTGATTAAAAAGGATGTCCAACACTTCCATACACATTGAACTACTTAACATGCACGCTTAGAAAAGGTGTTCATTGGCGGATGCCGATTTACCCGAAAAATTGTAACCCTACACTTATATCCGAGCATTCGGAACACCTCGGCCATTTCTTAAGTATATCTACCGACTTGTGACGGGGATTGCCGAGTTGATACGATTGATATCCGAGGTGTATTTCACAGCTTACGGAAATACCCGAGTAGTTCCGATTGGGGGGAATGCTGGCGCGTTTTTATCGCAGGGCGCCTCAGGATCATCCGAGTTACGTTCGAGGATGAAAGCCGAATCATTCCAAACCCGAAAATCACATGACCACTGTACAAGATGGCGGACCGTAAGAGTGTTTTCGCTGGAAGACCAAGAACTGGCTCAAACAAACCAACTGTAGACGCAGATGGCAATGAAGTAGAAGTAAATAATGATCATTCGCTTAGTATTTGAACACGACCGAATGAGAGAAAGTCGTTGTGGGTCAGACGTTGGGACAGGGCCCGGCTCAGGCCGAAAGATACCCGGCTAAAGGGGTGGGGCGTTTTTAGTTTTTACCTCTGGTACCTGGCGAAGACAAATTCCTATGACCACTGACTTGAGTCAAAGAACAGAACACTGATTCAGAGTTATGTTCAAACTTACAACAATTCAAACTCTAGACATCACTCCACCAATTGAGATAAGTCACTGACGTCGGATCCCATAATAAACAAATAATACCTGTTATTTATAATAAGTCTACCTCAAAGTACTCGAAGTACCCATAGTAGAATCCTCAGTTACTTGAACAATGTGGCTCAAAAACTTTATAATTTAAGCTTTATAGACAAAGGTATTTATTTATCAGGATCTGGTGGCAGTACGAATAGAAATATGAACTCAAATTCAGTAATAACAAACATAACAATATAATATTAATTATACATAAAACAGAACTAAAATCAACTACTGCAGCCAAATATCTAGGTGTCACAATAAGTAACGATCTCAACTGGTCTACTCACATAAACAACATAACAGCAAAAGCAAATAACTCCCATAGATTTATTAAAAGAAACATTAGGACCGGTAATAAAAAAGTTAAGACTAAAGCATAATTTTTTATTATGACACCTATGTTAGACCCCAACATGAATACTGCTCTAAAATCTGGCAACCATGGCGAAAAACCCACACATTGTCCAGAGAGCAGCTGCCCGCTATGTCTGTAACAACTACGACCAAACAAGCAGTGTTACCCTTATGTTAGAATCCCTAAACTGGAACTCGTTACATTATCGGCACATCCAGTCATCCCTCCTTTACTTTTACAAAATCAAAAATAATTTAGTATGCGTCGATCACAATCATCTTACTCCTACACGAAATCTGAACTATTTGATCTTACAGTCCCGAAATCTGAACCAGTTGATCCCACAGTCCCGCACCCAGTACCACTCAAATTCCTATTTTCCCAGGACAATATGGCTTTGGGATAGCCTTCCCATTTTTATACAGTGTAGCCCCAGTCTTGAATCTTTTAGATCAAAACTGGCCACTGTAACCCTATTGTAAAGAACTAATTGTTTTTAAACTTAGCACCTGCAGATCTTTTTTTTAACCTTTTAGACACCTAACAATTTCCTGATGATGGCGGTGTTCCCTTCCAATAATAATCGTGAATGATTGTTGGAAGTATCGTATAGAACTAGAAATACTGGTTGGATAATGGGTTTAAGGCTGTGTAGGGGATGCCCTATTGTTTGAAAGCTCGTCATCCGGAATGCATTATTGTAATAAGTAATAAGTCCACCATAAAGTACTTGATGTACTCATATCTGTGTAACGTTCATTGAACTTTTATGCAAATTAGGAACCTAATGCATTGTTTAAGAGAACATGCAGGTATATATATATAGACAACACATCCGCTCAGTGTACGACAGTGTTTTTCACTGATCCGATGTGTTTGTGTCTTTAAGAGGTTCATTTTCTCGGTTCATTACATTGGTGGCAGTGGTGGGATTAAGACTTCTCCTTCTATCGGAGTTGCCTTCCCCACATGTCTCCCAAGGGCCAAGACTCGGGATGAGTCTTCTCGGAATTGGGAGTTATGTAATGTTCGTTAAACGTTAATGCAAATGAGGGACCTTATGCATTGTTTGAGAGAACATGCTGGTATATATATAGACAACACAACCGCTTAGTGTACGACAGTGTTTTTCGCTGAATGGATGTGTTTGTGTCTTTGAGAGGTTCATTTGCTCGGTTCGTTACATCTGTAAATCACTTAGATAATCTAAAGAGGGAAAACATAACTAAGGGCCTAAGGATTATGTGAATAATGTTTACATCTGGCTCAAAAACTATATGAACTATATATGAGATAACAACGTTGTCAGTCTAAAAAGAGTGCACATACATTTTAAATTGAACAATTTGAATATGGGTTTATACCAGGGTTGTTTTGAATGGAAGGACAGGATTAACTTGCTTGGGTTTATTCAGCCTGGTTATGTTTAAGTATGATTTAGGTCCAAACTAAAAGGCTATTGACCATTTTCCTAATATAGTCACAATAGATGTAAAATAGATAAGTTTAAACTTAATATTGTCATTATAGCTTATTCTTGTATACCAGCAATCAGGATCCACTCCATCGTATGTAAGATGCATTACTGAAAACTCAAAAAAGAACAAAATGTCTTGTAGCATATTTATCTTCCAATTACAATGCAACTGTAAGGAAGCTATTTACAAAATTAAAAAAAAATAGGACTATTTATGTCATCTTCCTGGTTTCCATTTATAATGTTTTTAATCAAGAAATTTCTAAAAAGACCATCTTTGCTTATGGATTTCACTTTTAGGAGTGGCAAAACAATTGTCAACTTTGCCCCGCTTTTCTAAAAGCCTAAACGGACCCGCGAAATTTTACTGAAATTTACTATATAACCATTATATGGTGCAGAAAATGATTCAACATTTACAGACAAGGAAATTGAAATCAGATATCGCCACCCCTAACTTAAACCTTCAAATGATTTAGAAATGTCTTTTTTTTTTTATTTCAGTTTGATGTACGAGAAGATGAGGAACAAAATGTGAAGCTAAACCAGACAATTGAACTGTTGTTAGCCGCAGGATACTTTAGGGCCAGGATAAAGGGTCTCTCTCCTTTTGATAAGGTATGCTGTGAAATCCTTCTTACGGCTCTTAAGAGAAATAGGGGAATAGCTGGAATATCGCCCAAAATACTGTTTTGCTATATAAATTGAGTGATGTATATAATAGTACTTTTTGTTTCAACATAGCAGAGCACTTTATGATCATGGCTTTATAACACCTGCTTTATTTATAATTGATGTGTCGAACTCAAATTCTCATAATTAATGGGCCAACAATTTTACAACTTTGTTTTCATTCAAGATCTATCGAAAATTACCAAATCCCTCTCTCAAAAAAAACAACAACAACAGGAGTACCTGTTTCATAAAGTAAGGTGATACACACAAACTATGATGCTACAACAGCAACTGAGAGTGAGGCATTGGCATTCGTTTTCATTGGTCCCAGATGTTTAACGAAATTTTTTTGTGTGGGAATTCTCGATTGACCTCCTTTTAACTCTAATTTAAACCTCATCAAGTTTACACTTCTTAACCCTGATAGTGCTATAACCTAGTTCATGTGTATGCAAACAGTTTAGATCCAGGCCAGAATTGCTGGTAAATTGCCGTTTGCCTGTGATCTAACCTGTTTGCTACTCTGAGGATCTTTCCTCATCAAGTTTAAGCAGATTTTTAAGGTTTTGAAAAGCAGAAAACACAAAGATCTGTTTTTAGAAAATAACCCAGCATTCAAAGGGTTAAAGCATTATTTGATCTAATTTTCTGTATGCAGGTTGTTGGTGGGATGACGTGGTGTATAACGACATGTAACATTGATATTGATGTGGATTTACTCTTCCAAGAAAACTCCACCATAGGACAGAAAATGTAAGTTCTGACTATTGTTTTCATCATTACATGGACATTTATCTTTACGCTTTTTAAACTTTAATAAGGTTATTTTACTATTTTCTGTTGGTATGGACAATTGGCAAATTGTCTCATGAGGGATTGATTAAAGCTTTGTGATTTGAGTCTGTTACAATATGATAAAGGAATGAATGGCTTATGATGGTGATACTGTTACTTAGTTTTAACAAAGAAAATGCTTCTGCAGATTTTTATAAATATTATTGATATTGAAATAATCATATAAATGTCCTGTTTTAATGTTTCTTTATAGTAAATTATTGTGATGGTTAGCTATTTAACGATGAATGAAAGCCTCAAGCTGGTCTGTGTATATGGGTTTGGTTTGATCAAGTCATCTGAGACTATTCTTTTCATAAAAAATCTAAATCCATCAGTATTGTGAATTGAAAGGGTTATTCAAAAGGAATCAGCAGCAACATGAGTAAAAATAAAAACATTAATTCCCAATAAAATAATATATTGTTTTTGCTTTTACAAGAACAATTGCTGATTTTATTGATTTTTGTTTATCAAGCTTTCTTTATAAGTACACAAGACAACAAATATTGTTGATGTTATAGCCTAATATCAAGTATTCAGATAAATTTTAGAGCCTTCTTCAGTGCACCCACAAAGGCTATGTTTGCTGCATTAAACATTTTTTTTCTAAGAGCACGAACACAGCAGATTGGGACCTTTTCACTATTGTTTAATTCTAGTGCGCTAACAGAGAAAATTGTTGCTGTTTTACCCAAGATGAAGTGTCCACACAGGATTGAGCCTCATCAGATCCAGGGTTTGGATTTTATCCATATCTACCCTGTAGTTCAGGTCAGTATTATAAAGGCCAACCTCTGATGTAGGGTTTAAGCCCTGATTATCACTTGGCCCCTCTCTGTGTGGGTTCATGTGCCAATGCCAGCATTTCGATTTTCATGAGTGGTAGTCTCCCGCAGTTAAGTATGGGGTCTTCTGGCATCAGTTAGATTCGGGCATCACAACATAACTGAAATAGGGTTCATGAAGCAAATAGTATTTTTCATTCTCATGCTAAACCAGCTTGTTTTAACCCATTGCCACATAGTAAGCTCTGTTAAAGGGCTTCAGTGAGGACAGCAGCAGAATGTAACTATGAAGTATTCATACCAAATGTTTTCTTTGCGAGTTTTTGATGAAACAATTGTAATGAAAGGAGAAATTGCTCATGATGAGCAATTTCTCCTTTTGTTACAATTGTTCAAATTTCCATTGATGCATGAAAATGAGAAGATAAATCGTCATAAATTTGTTTTCCTATGCAGATAAAAGTTGCAATTATTTGATTACATTATAGAATTTCAATTTAATCACCAGCTTTAAACTTTTGAAGATTGGAAGCATTTTAGGTATCAGACTTAACCAGTTTTGATTCAACCTGTCAAAGTTATAGCAAGGACATTTCATGATCGATAAGATCTGTTTTACAGAATGAAATATTTTCTGAAAGTCTGCAAATTTTATGATGGTTCCAATGATGATTCTAGAACATTCATTTTACTTTAGGATATGGGGCCCGTTTTACTAAACAACTTACGGAAAATGTTTGCGTAAGTCATAATTTATTAACATGGATAATATCTTCAATGAAAGTACAATATTGCAATGTGACACGTCATTGGAAGCGTCTCTGAGAGACGATTCCAATGATGTGTTACTTTGCAATATTGCTTTGCCAAATATTGAAAAAAAAGGACTTGTTGTTTTAGACTTACGCAAATCTTAAGCGTAAACTGTTTAGTAAAACGGGCCCCTGGTCTACCAATTACATGTTCATGTATGTTGTTTATTTGTTTCAGTGGTTGGTGAAGCGTGCGATCGAGACCCGCGAAGAGCTTGGAGACTACATCCGTAATTTTTCAGTGTCACAGTTTAAAAGAGACCACAAGACACCAGAGGTAATGTTTTAGAACTTTTCAAATCTTAATTAGGTTGGGTTGTAACACCATTTTCAACAGAAGTTGTCATATGTTGTGATCACTGCTTCTTTGTCATTTGTTCCCTTTTTCATTGGACCCATTACCTTACAATAACGACATTTTACCACTTTGTTGCTGGCAACTCTGGGGAACATTTTGATGAAAGGAGAAATTGCTTATGATGAGCAATTTTTCCTTTTTCCACAATGTTTTCTGCCCTTTTTGAAATACCGTCTGCAAACTCTTTCAATTTGGGGCGTCTAAGATTTGGCAATTGATAAACGGTTAAAGAAAGATTTAAATGGAGGAGTCTTTGTAATACTTTAGATTAAATCAGGGTACAGAGGAGATTTGGATGCCTCAGTTTGACTCAGGAAGAATTGTCCATATTTGAAGTTAAGAAATGCAGTGTTTGCTCATCATTGGAATATTTTCCCTATCATATACAATGTGATAGCCAAGTAAGAATTTATAGAGGTCAAGACCATGTATGGTATATTAAAGTTTTGTTCAGGCAGTGTTTTAATACATATTATGAGTGCTCAGTGCATGATAATAGCAAGTGCTTCATATTTATGAATCACTTGCTATAATCTTGCATTAAACCCTCAATATGAGAATTCATATACAGTAAAATCTGTGTACAACAGCCAGTGAAGGGAAGTACCCAAAATGGCCGCTGTGCACAGACTGGCTGTGGTTCACAATATTAGCAGTACATGCAAAAATCAGCATTGCTAAAACCATTTATCCTTTGCAAAGGATTAATCCACACTTGATCCTAAAAAACCCTAAAAACAATGATGTTAGATAAGTTTTAAAACACAAATAAAGAAAGGGTAAGTGATTCATTTTGAGTTTCCTATCATTGCTGATCATGTAACAAATATACTCTTCAATTTTAGACATCATTTTAACATCCAACCATAAAACCATTGAATGTCATATTCAAGGGAATCATTCGCAAATTTTAAAAGTTTTTCGAACAGAAGAGGTCAGGACAAATTAATCGGCATAGAGAAGCATCTAAAAACCACTTGTAACAATGTTTGACTGTCTTTTCACAAGGATAGCCACATTCAAATTCGTCCATAATGTTCTGTTTGCATATGGCTACCCATTCTATCGGGATGCATCCATTACCAAACTCGTTACCAATAACACGAGAAGTATATCCTGATTCTAACACAAAAAAAACCCAACTCGAACTAGTTCCTCCTTGGAGATTATTTTGCCTTTTGTGCCAACATGATGGTGAAGAATGGGAGAAAAAAGAATATCTGTATCGTTTCGGAGGCATTAATATGCTTTGTTTGTGAAACACATATTTAACTCTCCAAATTACTTATAAAACTTAATTCAGTTGCACTACTTAAAAAAGAAAACACCTGCCGTACTAGGAAAACAATTTCTGCAAATATCTTGAGCCTAATAAGCATAAAAAAATTCCCCCTAAATAAGCGTGTACAAACTATGACATATTATGTAATCTATTGACAAAGTATACACATAGGTTTAAATCATCCCTGAGGTCACAGTTTGTGTACTGATTAGGCCTCGTGTTATCGACTTTCTTTGTTTGCACGTGCTCACTTTTGTTAGAGTTGTGAAACTTTCGTGCTGCATGTAAAGTGGCCGTTGCGCAGGTGTGATATACAGTACAAATAAACCAATTAGTGTGGCCGTTGGCTGCATTGCACAGACTCCCGTTATGTGCAGTGTATTTAAAGAAGGAAAATGCACGGGCGGGCCTGAGCTGGCCGTTGTTGACATATCGTATGTTGTTCAGGTATGACCGCTCCCTCAGATTTGACTGTATGCCTATTCATTAGATTGGTCTCTCCAAGACAATCCTTATAAGTAACAAGATCAGAGAAAAAATAAAGAAGTTGGGATAGGAAATTCACTGCAATCCTTAAGATAAGGGTAGGCATCAGCTGATAGTGTACAGGACTGGAAATTGCATTGCCCTTTTTCACATGGGTGTAAAGCCCGGTGATGGCATTTTGATTTACATGAGAGGTGGTTTTACAGTTGACTTATGGAATGGTGATGGTTCTACTTGTCTCCATGTGCAGTCATGGTCTTCTTCCATAATTATGAGCAAATCACAACATATCTGAAATAATGTTTAATGCATGACAAAACCCATGAATAGATAAAATCAGAAAAAAGTGAATTTGTCAGAACACAAATAATAAGTGCAAATGAATTGTTGAATCATAACATTTCAACCCTCAGATAAAAAAAAATTGTTATTGTACTAAGAATTTCTACTTTTCCAAATTATTTTGGTTCATTCAACAGATCTGTATGTGTTATTAAGATAACTGCAGTAAATCAGTCACAATGTCAGCTTACCCTTCCTCAAACCAGATGATGTCAACACTGTTCCCCTTTTGGAAATGTGACTGGTCCAAATTGAATGTTACTGCAGACATAAAGAAAAAAAAGCAGAATAAAAAAGAAAAACCTATATGATATTTATAGAAATCATTGTGACAAGAATGATATATTGCTTGTAAGGGTAAAAGACATCTTTAACCCTTTACCAAATGTCAAATTTTTCGACTGTCCAAAATTAAAAGAGTTTGCAGACAACATTCCAAATTGTGATGAAATTGGAAAATAATCTCCTGATAGGGCAGAAAACATTGTGGGAAAAGGAACAATTGCTTGTCTCGAGCAATTTTTCCCGTTCCTACAATATTTTCCAGAGTCGTCTGCAACAAAGTGGTTAAATGTCGTTATTGTTGGGTAATGTGTAATGAGGTTAATATTTCAATCCCAACATTATCAGTCTGAGGTTATCTTAGATTGGTAAGTAAACTTATTAACATGTGACGTCTGCTTCTCAGGGTCATGGGTAATAATGGTATTTTTTTATTGGTCCAAATTCAAAACAACAGCAGAGGGCAATTGTTAAGTGTGAAAAAACAGATTCATCTTTCATTTTGAGTAGAAATCATTTGGACAAGAGGGGAAATTAGCCCACTAAGAGCAATTTCTTTTTTTGTAACTGGTTTATGAAATCCGTTTGTAACAGTTTTAAAGATCCGTTTGTAACAATGATTTATAAGTTCCTTTGTAACAATGATTTAGAAGATCCACTTGTAACAGTGGTTTGTAAGATCCTTTTTGTAATAATGGTCAATGGTTTATAAGATCCTTTTATGCCAATGGGTAATAAGATCCTGTTGTAACAGCAGTTTATAATGTCTCCTCTGTAGATGTTTTAAAGTGAGGCCACATGGAACAAAGGGTCAAGGTTATGGTCTGTGTCATTGTCTGGGTCATGACATATTGTTATCAGACTTAAACACTTACTCCATGGCACAGGACTATATATATATTAAACTTAATTCATGAAGATATATTGTGATTGGGTATAAAGCTTTCAATATTTCATACGTCAATGTAAATTGCTTATTAAATTTGGTAGGATTCCCCATCAATAAAAGTTATAAAATAACTGATAACAGATGTAATCCACATAAAGTATTTTTCTTTTCTTAAAAGAGTTCAATGCAATCTATATGTACATGTAAAGTCTCCTATCAAATTTCGTGCCAAGATTCAAAAAGTTCATAAAGGACGTTCAACTACATCATTTATACATGTTTATATGATATGACCCCCCCCCCCACCACACCACCACCAACAAAACAAAACCATTTTTGATAAAGTGAAAAAATGAAAAATGTTATATGGTGCCCTGTTGTTGGTCTGTTAAATGCCCTGGTAACAGGATGATAATAGATTTTTACAGAAGCTATTGCGAAAAACAGTAAAATAAAATGCCATCACAAAACAATCATTTGCATTCTTAATTTCTGAGTGCATGTTGTCTGCTGTTGTTATGGAGTCGAACCAGTCCCATAATTCCACATGAAGGAGTGGGTTAACTGTGGGAGGAGTTAATCTATTTATTGACCAATCAGAAAGCTAAAACTGCACTTCAAGTTCAAGTTGAGATAGATTACCAGGTCAGGTTTTGGTGTACCAAGTTGATACGTAAAAGGAGGATAAAAACCTTGAACTCTTTATATCATTATGACACACTTTATCAGTTTACATTTGAATAACATAGCTTAAAGGTCATATTTCCCGATAAACAAAATTTTCTTTAATTATGGTTTTTGAATTAGGTTATGGTTTCGTTATGACGGAGGTAATGATTTTTTTCTCATACAGAAGCGAAAAATGTTGTTTTTGACTACTTTTATTCACCTTTATCGATTTTTGTGAATGACTTATCTCCCTTGTTGTGACGTCATTTGTGCTTCAAAGTCATATGAACTATCAGTAAGACGAATCTAGTTCTCAGTAACGACGGTGTTTTTGCACAAATTTCGGACATTTTAAGTGTTGAATTGTGTTTTGGGAAACGTAAATTGGATATTGAATATGGTATTTTGACAGGTCTTCTGGTGTTATTCTGCTTTTGGTCGCAGGGATGCGAGTTTCTCCCGTTTTCCGACGAACATAAAAGCTGCAAAAAGTTTCGATAAGTAAACTGGACCGTGTTTACTTTACAAATAAGCAAAAGATATATTCCCCAAACAAGAACAGTAGGCTGTGTTACTTTCACTTCGAAGACGGCAAGTTAACGCATTGTTAGGCGTTTCCAGAGAATTGATTTTATTGATCTTTAAATGATCGGACTCAATTCAAAGTAATTTATACAGGTGAAGACGCTTCAAATTCATTCTACTTATTGAGTAACCGTTATATTTCCCTTATTTCAAACACACCGACAACATTCACTAGTCTTGTTAGATCTTTGTATAGAATTTGCACTGTGTAAATGTAGATAAATTCAAGAAAAGGATAAATCACGTTGATTACACCTTTTTTGAAAGTTAATTTCCTTGAATGACTCTCTTACTCGCCAAGTGAGTTTTGTTTGGAACAGATTAACTATGCTACATACTTAGTTAGGAATACTTAATTAGGCTGCTTTACGATTATATTACGTAAGAATTCAAAGGGTTGAAAGAATATGTAAATTTCATCCAACATCATAAGTTAGTGTATATCCATGTATTTGGGTTTTAAACGCTTAAAGGCATCTTGTTCTTATTTGCAAATCTTGTTTTATGTTTTAACATAATCGGAGAAACGTTGCCATTGTACATAAATGAGACAAAATGAAAAATGTACGTTGATTGCTATGATAACAAACTGATTAAAACAAGCAAGTTTCTTTTATCTGCCGTTGTCTTTGAATGAAAATTCAAAATAATGAATATTTGATATCCGCAAACTGTCTCTGAACTCATCAACGCAAATGATAATGGGTTCGATCTTTACTTAAGCGTCTGCTTTTCGGAATTATTTAAATCACACACGTCATTTTTTTGCCATTGGTAATATTGGTTTAAATGACGTATGTCACACTGAAATGCAGGTGTTCAAACATGATTATTACAAATTTATATTGATAATTTAGTAATAAGATCACTAAATATATAATTCAAACATTTGAACATAATCTCTTTGTTTACAATTTAATTGATTATTGTCAGTTTACCTCACATACAAAGGGTCAATCAACAAACATCGGACATTACAAGGATTAAGGGTCATGATGCAAATTAACACCAATCTGCCACATTTGCACAGTATGTTTCAAGTCTCAAGTCCTTTATTGTTTAGGCGAAAGATAGCCTCTGGCGTTAATCTCTTAAATATCTCTGTTGTTAATTAACAGGTCTGACACGTTCTGCTATTCCAGACATGAAATAACAAGCGTCAAATCTCACACTTTCAATGCGCGGCAATTAAATTTATCTAAAAAATCCATTGTTAAGATATAACCAATTAAGACCAAACTCTGGATGTTTGGATTGATAAGGTGTGTCAGGACATATTTATCTCTCAATGTGACTTACGTCTGATACTTTGTCGTTATGTCGTTATGATATCCAAAGAAGTGGACATGTTGTCTTTTCTATTAGAATAGTTTGACACTTCAATAAGTATATGATAATCAGTATTCACCAAAACGGTATTAACTCTATGTTTTCAACAAAAACAACGTTTTAACATCAAAATCAAGTTTTGTCAAATTGATATTTAAATTCCAAAATCATAACAAATAAATTCAAATATTGTTTATTTAAGGTTGTTAGTAAAATAAACTATGACGATTTTTTTGTTGTAGCTGTTAATTATTAAACCTGTCCGAAAATTAAATGCTCAATATGTCAAGGCTACTTACACGAGAGAAAACGAACATAAATGTAAAGTGAATATGAAGAACAATTTTTAAGTCAAAACAGTTGATCTAGAAAGACGACATCGGAATCAATTTCGAAATCATAGACCTTTTACTGGGGGTGGAGTTACTGGAAAGTTGCCGGATGATTTTAACAAATACTCTTGAATGTGCCAGTGTTTAGTTTTGAAATTTGGATGTGTGGTGAAAATGTGAGTTAAAGGATAACCTTCGTATCACAAGTAAGTTGATGTGTGGTGAAAATGTGAGTTAAAGGATAACCTTCGTATCACAAGTAAGTTGGGTTATAATACGGTTTGTTTGTTCGCAATTTATGATCTTCTCCCGTTTCATTTCATGTATTGATAAGGCAATGCAGGGTGAATTTGACAGTAAATAGTTATACGATGTACGGTTTTAAGACAATTCGTTTATTCAGATCTATGTCTTTGTTTACTACTCAATTAAAACCTAAATGCTAATACACGATCATTGACGAAAAAGTACTCGTGTTTTTTTTTCAACAAATATTAATAAAAATAGCTGTTTTCACAAATATCGTCAAAATTTCAAGCCGATTCTTACATATGAAAACATTTACAAATCCTTTCAAATTTACGCATTACGTCACTTACTCTTTTTTCAGAAGAATATTCTTATAATATGAAACATATTCAATAAAGAAAATGCACTGTCAATCCAAACATTGACTTAAGGATTGCTATTTCGAGGAAAATCGTCCCAATTCAAGCCGTTCCTTTCATATGAACGCATTGACATATCCTTGTAAATTCACGCGTTAAGTCACTAATTTATTTTTTTCAAATGGATAATCTTATATTATGAAAAATATCCAGTATAGAAAATTCACTGTCAATCCAAACAATGACTTAAGAATCATTTATTTCAAGGAAAATCGTCCAAATTTCAAGCCGTTCCTTTCATATGAACAGGTTTACGCAATGACAAATCCATGCAAATTCACGGGTTAAGTTATTAATTTATCTTTTTTCAAATTGATATTCTTATAAAATGAATCATATTCAATAAATAAAATGCGCTGTCAATCCAAACAATGACTTTAGGATCGTTTATTTGAAGAAAAACACCACTTCTAACCAGCGATCGCTCTTCACGCCCTTTACATGGCGCATTCAGTGGATCACGAATGACGTCACAGCAAAGGGAAGTAAGTCATACGAACTTTTATTAATCGGTGCGCTATGACGGTGATTTATGGCGTAATGCGTTGTGCTAAAATGTTGCAAATAATTTCAATGTGATTCTTTTACTTCATATTTTAATTTTATGAAATAAACCCAACCTGTACATATGACCTTTAAGAAACCATTGTGGTACAAGGAGATATTGCCTATGTGAACACATAGTATCAAGCTATTTCTTCTTTTGTCACAATGGTTTTTAGCTGATATCACAATTCATCCATTTGAGGCAATGATTTCTTACCCTAATAACAAAGAATTGTTGTAAGAATAACTTACATGTAAATGTTTCAATATATAAGCAATTATTTATTATGTAAACAATGGATGAATTTCATTGGCTAACCTGGTTGTCACTATTTTATATCTACTAGCTGCGTAAATTAGGTGTGGGAAACACACATTAAAAAAAGACGGATCATTCACATTCATTAACTATTCATTTTACAATAAATTTCATGGTTCAATATTAATAACCAAGAAATGACTTTCTTGATTTATTTTTCAGGATGAAGCATTTGATAGAATAAAGGTTAAAGCTACTACAACTGTTGGCGAGATTAAGGTAGGAGTTACATGCTAAGTGACCTTTTGATAAACATAACCTTCAAAATTACATTATTTATTTGTAGTGGAATAAAAAAAAAGTCCCCAAGAAGGGTTACAAGTATGGCTCTTTAAGATCAATTACTTGTACGGATTTGACCTATGCATTAACTATGTGAGTATAATTGATATACTGTTGAAGATAGTGTAAAGTTTCAATCCATCCAGCCTATTCTTTAAAACACAACATAGACTTACTAATAGGGTATAATCGGTCCACAAACACAACATAGACTTACTAATAGCGTATAATTGGTCCACAAACACAACATAGACTTACTAATATCGTATAATCAGTCCACAAACACAACATAGACTTACTAATAGCGTATAATTGGTCCACAAACACAACATAGACTTACTAATAGCGTATAATCGGTCCATAAACACAACATAGACTTACTAATAGGGTATAATCGGTCCACAAACACAACATAGACTTACTAATAGCGTATAATTGGTCCACAAACACAACATAGACTTACTAATATCGTATAATCAGTCCACAAACACAACATAGACTTACTAATAGCGTATAATTGGTCCACAAACACAACATAGACTTACTAATAGCGTATAATCGGTCCATAAACACAACATAGACTTACTAATAGCGTATAATTGGTCCACAAACATAACACTAGGATTTGAGGCTTGTCAAACATTCTTAAGTGTTCATAATCATACACAATAATCTTAATTTTATTTTTTGAATAATTTCTTCGCTCTTTGATATAAAATATTGATTCTCCTATTAAGTACAACCTTCTTTAAAAACCACAGGATATAATAATTTGTACAAACTATGTAAAATATGACTATGTACTATTTTCATTGTACTTGTTTAATAAACTGTTTTTGAATACTTTTTCTATACAGGATGCCTATAAGCCGGACAGGAAGTACAAACGACATGACGCCGACCAACTAAAGGACGAAGAGTCCAGAGTACAGTCTACTCTTCTGGAATATGGACGGCGCTATGGGTTGAGCAAATCAGAGCAGATAGAAACCGTAATTATAGCTTTTTATGTTATGGAAACTGTTAGTCATTAACTTGAGATGAATATTTGAATGGCAGATTAGCTTATCTGGAATATCCATCTGAAATTTGTGGATACTATTTGTTGAATAGGGATGAAAAGTTAAATGTCAGAATAGCTTATCTGGAATATTCATTTGAAATATTTGCATTATAATAATCGATTAAAGATGAATATATGAATGTCAGATTAGCTTATCTTGATATCCATATGAAATATCTGGATTATATTTATTTACTAAGGATGAATATTTGAATGGCAGAATAGCTTTCTGGATATGCATATGAAATTGGTGGAAACAACATGTATTTATAAAATCTGGATGAAAGTTTGAACGGCAGATAAGTTTTCTGGATACTTTTTCAAAATCTTTATGTTGTACAAATAAATGTCAGAATAACAAGGTCTTCTCAGGGTTGTTACCCGTCACAATCATTTTAGAAGTTTTGCAGACAAAGTTTAGCTTGATACATTCATTTGGCATCAGTGACCTTATTAGTGGTTCAATCCTGATGATGAAGAAAACTGAATGTTGAGGTTAAAACCCATTACCAAACAATAACGACATTTAACCACTTTGTTGCAGACGACTCTGGAAAACTTTGTGGGAAAATGAGAAATTGCTCTTAATGAGCAATTTCTCCCTTTCCCACATTGTTTCAGAAGATTATTTTTTTAATTTCAACACATTTTGAAATGTCGTCTGCAAAGTCTTTCAATTTGGGACAGTCGAAAATCTGGTGTTTGGCAGAGGGTTAAGTATGTATGTGTTTACCATTACTGCAAGTGTATGCGAAGATGAATTTATTGTTACCGGGTATATTCTTTGTCAACCATGAGCTGTATATGCTTCAGTTGAAATAAAGTGTTCTATATTTATTCAGGATACTAAAAAGTGAGGTGTATGTATATCTAGGCATTTGTACATTTATTCAGAACACTAAGTATTGAGGCATAATTATGTGAATTTATCAACAATGTTAAAGCCAGAATAGTGCTCATTTACAGTAAAATTACATAAGTTCTAGAATATTAGATTAAAAAATACTTTTATACGTATATGCACCTATGATACCAAGTCTACTAAGTATTGAGGTGTATGTATATTTATTCAGGATGAAGAGAAAGCAGCCAAGAAGAAAGCAGCGGCAGCAGGGGCAGGGGGAGAGGAGAAAACTCTCGAGGAACTACAGGCAGAGGAGGAGGTTTGTGAGAAATTGATTGTATTTTAAGTTGGCGATTTGTTTCGATCATATTTTCCTTGATCCTATACCCTGACAAATTACTTGAGAGCGCTAGCCTAGAACAGGTTTATACAGGAAAGCATGAAACCATAACAGAAAAACTGTAGACACAGGGTTAAATCCCATAGAAACAAAAACACTGATTTTAACAGCATTTCATTGATGTTTGCTGAGTCAGGGCATTAATACATGCTACTGGTATTTCTGCATCAATACTAGAAGATATCCTTTCTAAACCTTTCTACAAGAACATGTTTTCAGTTATGTGATGTATTTTATTTCTGAAATTAAGTTCATTGGCTGAATAAGTGATAACGGACGAGAAAGGAATGCTTTACTTTGACATAGCTTATCAGCTCTGCATTCAGAATTTCTATCTGCATAGATTAAGTCTTAACTTTTTTCCTAGTACAAGGGAATATTAATTGTAACAAATGGAGAGTATGCCAAATCCAAGACACTCTATTTTATTGGATATCAATGATCTAACACTTTCTGCAACTAAGTTTGTTGTTTGTTTCAGAAACGCATCAGCATGTTAATGAGTGGAATGTCAGCAATGCAAGAGGTAAGACTACACCAAACTTTGTTTTGTATACTTTATTTATTGTGGTTAGTTTATTTCAATTTTGGAGATTTCTGTTTACTTGCATCTGATTATTATCTTTGATTTGGAATGAGTTTTATCTATTGTTTTTTGTTTATTTGGATGTTTTCATTGGCTAAATCTCATGTGTTGATACTTTTTTAGCTCACCTGAGCACAAAGTGCTCAAGCTGAGCTTTTGTGATCGCCCAATGTCTGTCGTTCGTCGTGCGTCGTCCGTCGTCAACAATTTCTTAAAACATCTTCTTATCCTAAACCATTTGGCAAATCTTAACAAAACTTCACAGGAATGTGTGTTGGGTGATGCTCTTCAAAAGTTGTTCAAAGAAATTGATTCCATGCAGAACTTTGGTTGCCGTGGCATGAAAAAAAGGGGAATTTCTGCAATTTTTAAAAAATCTTCTTGTCTGAAACCACTGGTCAGAATTTAAAATAATTTCACAGGAATGTTCTTTAGGGGGCTCTTTTCAAAAGTCGTTCAGAGAATTTTGATATCTCGAAAAATATGGCCACCAGGCTGTGTTGAACATTGAACGCGTTTTTCACTTTATACATGAATGCTAAAATTTATAACTTTACAAACATCTTTTTTTCCAAACCTCTGGGCCAATTCCAATGAGATATCATGTGAAGCATCCCTAGTTGGAGGGAATAAAGATTTGTCAAAAAAAAAATAGTCATGTGACCAGAATGGTTGCCATGCCCATATTTTGTAAAAACCATGAAAAAATCTTCTTGTCAAAAACCACTCGTCAGATTTTAACATAATTTCACAGGAATGTTCTTTAGGGGCCCTTCTATAAAGATTGTTAAAAAAAAAAGAAGATATCTTGAAAAACATGGCCGCCAGGGTGCGTTGAACTTTGAATGTGTTTTTGTTTTCACTATATACATGTATGGTAAAATTTATAACTAAATAAACATATTTTATAAAAACATGACTTTTTATATCTCGAAAAACATATCCACCAGGGTGCGTTGAAATTTGAACCTGTTTGCATTTCCCCTATATACTTGTAGAATTTTTAACAAAATACATCAATATCCATTTGGATGTCCAAATATGCCAAAATGATAACAACAAAATGGCAACAATAGATCATACTGGACAAAAGTACGGGCTGATCTTTGTACATACACAATCTGTAAAAGTAAAATATTCAGTTTCCACATTGTAAGAATTATGTACCATTTTAATGTCCCACATCAAGCATACAGTGTCAAACTTGTAAAATTGGACTGAAAAATAGGTCAATGCATAGAGGCACAAGAAACTTGTGTCAAAGTTAAAAGCAATGTTTCTAACGATTCTTCAAATAGGTGGTATCTCAGGTGAGCAGTTCTAGGGCCATAATGCCCCTCTTGTTGTATTGTTGTCCCTTTATAAGTAGAAAACCTTTTTATTTTAAAACATTGTAACAAACCAAAGAGCATTTGAAGATTTATTTTGCCCTCTGGCATAGCCATTTTTGTAAACCTACACATTATGGGCGACATTGGTGCAGGGGTAGAGCGTCGGGCTCTTGTACCGAGGGTCCCAGGTTCAAATCCGTGTCAGACGGGATGAAAATTTCCAGGACTAATCCACTACACCGGCACGATTGCTGGTTTAGTATCCAGGAAGCAGTCATCGAGAGTGGCTTTGAACAAGCTTTAAGCTTCCTTCACAATTGATGTAAAACAAATACGGTAAATACGGTGAATACGGTCAATTGATAGTTGTCATTGGTAAAACAGGGCCAGTAATTGAGTGTATAATTTTATTTTATCTTTGTTTACTGATTCTCTATTTGATTCATTTTGTTTTCAAATAGTTGCATATCTCCTTTGAACATTTTTCTTACTTGTGATGTTTATCATTAAACAACATTGAAAATTGTTATAATAGTTTGCTGATAGTTATTGAGATTTGTGAAAGGGAAGGACTTTCTCATTGAGGATATTACATATTGTTGAGAAAGGAGAAATTGCTTATTATCTTAGATAACCTGCTGCAGAAAAGTCATATTTTACAAATCATAGACTAAACGTCATTTATAAATTTCATTGAACTTAATTGACCTATATGATGCATCAAACTGTTTCTTCAGCATTAAGATTAAGTTCCAGTACAAAAATTCAAGGAGCATAGCTGCATAGATAGGTGTACTGTCATCTGTGAAATAACTCTAACCATATATAAAAAGAGTTACATGTATTTCAATCCATTCCTAATGGATATTGCTTCGATTGTCATAGGGAAAATATTTCTCATATTTTTAGAATAGACAAGGCATAATAAAGCATGTAGATGCTTCAATGTAAGTTATGGATGGCTTGCATCTTTGTAGCACTGACTCTTAGTCGTTGATGTGTGCTGATCAGTACAGTTAAAGGTGTATCTCGGCTAGTCTTCATGATCACTTTACATGATGTTGATGACTAAGAAGGACTATTTACAAAGTCCTTCTCTCTGGTGACTTAGTCTAAGTATTAGTCATGTGTATAATATATAGAGTTGTCAAAACATGACAGTTACGGTAAATCTTTGGGTCAATCTTTTGGTTGTGTACACATGTTGTTAGATAATCATCTGCGGAAGCATGCATGGATAGCCTTGTCTTGTAATAGTTTTGTGTTCTGCATGCATGTTTTTTATGCTTGTTATATTGTTTACCAGGGTAAACTGACAGCTAGTGCAGTCGGCTCTCTCGTAGGATTACAGTCTGCGGAAATTCAACAAATAGCATCCGAGTATGCTGAAAAGGTATGTAAATTATTCTCTTTGATAAATATAATTTTTTATTGTCAATCTCTCAGTGAGCTAGAATAAAACTGTTAGTATCTGAGTATGTTGAAAAGGTATGTTAATATTCTCAAAATATTCTCTACAAACTAAGATTGTCCAGCTTTGTTAATGCATACAATCATGGTATATCATTAATTTATATTTCATTTCATTTCATACTGATTTTATGAACACAATTATACCATGTTTTAACATGATAGATCACATTTGAAAGAATGCACTTCTTACAAGTCAATATACCAAGAAGAAACAACTGTGGTAAAAAGGAGGAATTACTCATTTGAAGCAATTTCTTCTTTCTGTCACAGTTTTTACTTGAGTTTACCACTATTTTTGTGTACATATGTTTATATTAACCCTTTTAGTGCTGGAACAGACTTCATACTTATGCAAACAGGTTAGATCCAGGCCAGCTGCCAAATAAATTGGAGGCTGGCCTGTGATCTAATCTGTTTACTACTCTTAATATCTTTCATCAACAAAGTTAAGCAGATATTTAGGTTTTGGAAAGCAGACGACACAAAAATCTTTTTCTACGATCATTCTAAGGGTTAAAAGAAAATTTTGTTTGAACTGAAATGTTTGGTATATGTTACAGCAATCCGAGATAGAGCAGATAGAGAAGAGTGAGAGAGTGGGTGGGGTACAGCAACATAAGCGCATCACTGCTGCCCTTGGGAAACAGATACAGCAGCAGACGTCAAAATTTGAGGAGGTAAGTTGGTTTATTCATATTATCTTTATTGAAGACTTATACAAATTCTTAAATTCAGATTTGGCAGGCTACGATTCTTTTCATTATGAATTGCAAACCTATGGGCAATCAATAAGAAAGACACATTAAAGAGACTAATCGGTATATTTATTTCATTGATAGTGATATGTATTGATTGATATCTCATTCTGAATAATTAACTGGGGTATTTCTTAACCACTGAATGATTTCACATCTGAAAGTATCCAAGTATTAGGGAAAGGTTACTTTGATGTGTCACACTTTTTGATGACCAAAGGTGAATAGGCTCTTTATACACTATTTCTCCTTTTGTCCAAATGTGTCTTTCCAATATTGTAAGATTCATTTTAACTTTGCGACGCTCAAATACTATAGATTTCATTTTGGACATGTCTCTTTATTCCATGTTAAGAACTTATTAGGCTAATAGGAAACTGATTGGCCTTATGTTTACTGAATGTCTGTATATATTCATTGTGTTAAACCCTTTTTATTTCACAGGTCCAAGCTAAGCATGCAGAACTTCAAAAAGCTTATAAAGAAACCCAAGAGAAATTGAAGCAGGTATAAAGCATTTGTTGAAACTTATTTATTTAAGATCTATTGTAATGGAAGCGTGAAGCTTATTGAATTCACTCTTGATGACTGCTTCCTGGATACTAAATCAGTATTTGGGCCAACTTTTTGGTTAGTCCCTGCAATTTTCATGTTGCCTCTAACAAGGATGGAACCCGGGATACTTAGTAAAATAGGCGGACACTCTACCACTTTACCACTGTTGCCCACCAGCAGATAACTTTACCATTAGTGAGGGAAGCTTCCAATAACAAAAGACAGCTAGAATCTTGAACAAGCCTTAACTGCCCTTCTCCCTTCTTAAAAATGAATCAGTAAACATCTGCTTTGAATATATGGGGAACTGTATCGGTCGAGTCTTGTGTGTTAAGGCCATATAAGGTTGCATAAACTGCATACACACAATGGGCCTGAGAATAAATTTTCGTCAAAGTTTCATTTCTAATCAAGGTTCACAGTAAATATGGGTTGTTTACACCTGGCAAAAAGAAAATACAGTGTTTGCTCTCTGTCAAGTTCAAAAGTGATACATATCTGGCCCATAAAGTACGGTTTTATCCATAAGGTGTTTAATGAATAAGAAGTAAATTGTTAGTGTATTGCTAAATTAGGATGAATAATCATCAGGGAAATGGTTTACCTTTTTACATCTTTTAGCAGGAGATTTGTGTAGAACATAAATTGCTTACAACAAGCAGTTTCTCCATTTTTCACAATGATTTCTCCCAATTGACTTGACCTTGCACCCCTCTGCAAATGTATTCAATGTGATCAAATAAAAAAAAACATGGAGAAATTGATTAATGCATCTTAATGTTGATATATCAAAGTGATATGTTAATTGTTTTAGGCTCAAGAAGACAGCAAGAAAATTGATGACGAAATGGAAAGGATTTCTGAACTGGAAACATCGGAGAACCAAGGGTGTGTATTTATCTGTTTGTCTGTGATTTAAAGTGCTTGTTTACAAATATGAGGAACTTTTGAAGTTAAAGATTGATTTCTTTAAAACTGCACAACCCATTTTGTGGGTTAGTCCTGGAAATGTTCACCTCACCTAACAGGGATTCGAACCTGGGACCCTCGGTACAAGAGCCTGATGCTCTAGCCCTGCATTAATGTCGCCCTCTTGTACTGAAGGTCCCTCTTAGGCGAGGTATAAATTTCCAGGACTTATCCACAGATCAACTCAAGTACTGGTTTAGTATCCAGGAAGCAGTCCTAGAGAGAAGCTTTGAATAAGCTTTAACCTTCATTCACAATGGATGTAAAACAAATAAGGTAAGGTTAACTAAGATTAATCATTCAAATTCAAGCCTGTTTGTTACAGTATCCTCCAGAGTTTGAAAGCTCTAGTTGCGATGAACGAGAACCTGAAGAAACAAGAACAGGAGTTTAAAGCTCACTGTAAAGAAGAGATGAACAGGCTGAAGGGGAACATCGATAAACTAAAGGCAGAGACAGATGTGGAACTTTCGGATGATAAGGTATAAGATATGATTTCTGCCACCAAGCAGGGCCTTTTGTGTGGCCTTGTTATTAGAATATTTTTATGATACTATGATATTGAATATACAAAACAATACAAGTGTTTACATCAGAGAGCATTGGGAGCATGTCTTTCAAAGATTTGTATTTTTACACCTAGGTTCACCAAATTGTCCTAACCCTCAAATTTTAAAAAGTAACATTGTTTTTGTGAATGAAATGTAGACAATCTGTCATGCATTTAGAATTAAGATAATGATTTCACTGTTAAAAGTTTATTTCTAGGTTAAAACTGTTTTTTAGATATTCTTTCCCTCTTTATATTTATTTTTACAAGGAAACTTATATTACAAACCTGTGTGAAACAGGTCCAAGACTTTCAAATCACTTTGCCTCTCTTTTTTGGTTGAAAATCACAGTATGGGGTTGTTTTAGATGTTTATGAGAGAAAGTCTCCTTGCTGACCTATGGAGTGCCAATGGTTCTTTCCTGCTCTACCATCCCTTATTTGTAGTAAGGCTTGATGTCTTACTTTTTGTATAAAAAGCTTGGCATTACAGTATAAATAACCCTAGAATGCAAGATAATTTTCTAAAGATACATTTTCGTGCCATCTGCTTTCGAAAACCTTTAATATCTGCTTAGTTTTAATGAGGAAAGATACTCAGAGTAGCAAAGAGGTTAGATCACAGGCCAGCCGCAAATTTACTTGGTGGTTGGCCTGGATCTTACCTGTTAGCATAAGCATGAAGTCTGTTCCAGCACTAAAAGGTTTGAAATACTGTTGTTGCACTGTAAAACCCTAAAATACAGACAGTGATTAAAGTATAGATCTTTAAGTCACTTGGCCCCTGTCTGTGTGGGAACACAATTGCATTAAGTGTAGATTTGGACTTTTATGAGAGATAGTGTCCTAGTCAACTTACCAATGGCTAGGGCTCTAACTTGCTTGACCAAACATTGAGGGCAGTTAAGCTTGGTGTCTTCATCTATAAGGAGCCAGCCATGGTAACCTAACTGAAAAATTGTAGACGCAATGTAAAACCATAAAACGATAGATGTGAAAGAAAAACTTAAGTTTGCACAGAGCTATCACTATCTGAGATTGGTATAATGTGAGTCAAATTCTGCACATTTCAGGAGAGAGCTGGCCTCATTGGTAAACAATACCAAGCTGACAAAGACAAACTACACAAAATCCGCTTACTATTGGTAAGAAACTTATGAATTCAAATGAATTGAATTAATGTAATAATTAACTCATTCAGGTAGCCTAGTAAGACACTTATATTCCCATGCTTCTTTATCTTCTTTTTCTTTTTCGTATTTTGTGGGATTTATTGGAAAGCTCTCATTGAATGATGATTCAATTATTTGCAGCAGAGTCTTAGAGTACACTATGTTATAAAAAGATTGATGATTTTCGATTGATTTCTTCAATATCGTGAGATTTCAGCTCTACAACGTAAAATAGATTTCAGCTTTACAATGTAACAATATGTCTTAGAATATACTATGTTCAAAAAAGATTAATGATTTCTGATTGTGTTTTTTTTGCAGGCCAGGAAGAATCGTGAGATATCAGCTCTACAACGTAAAATAGATGAGGTCCCATCAAGGGCTGAGTTGAGCCAGTATCAACGGAGATTTGTGGAGCTTTATAATCAAGGTAATCCAAATGTCACTTTTTATCTAAGGTAATCCAACTTAAACTGTTAACTAAGGTAATTGAAATGTAAATTTTAAACTAAGGTAGTCCAAATGTCACTTTATACTCAAGATACTCACTGCCTTTCATACCTTGAAATTCTGCATCCAAACAGGAATTCATACTTCACAAATGATACTGGTTTAAACAACAAGAAAACGCGATGTCAGTCCAAGATGGTCATTTTCTCATTTTGGGGCTTAAAAGCATTATTACCAAGGTTAATAAAGAGGTTACCCATAACTGTTTAGATCATTTTTATATCTTTTGAAGATGACAATTCACCCCTCACCTACATTCATACATTCATACATTCCTACATATTTGGGAGTTTTAAAATGGGACATTACAGCAAAAGAGAAAATAATCAGGGGCAGTTGGGTATGGGGTCCTCATCATTTAATGTCAGGCATAGCAACATAAGGGATATAATGTTTACGCTATGTAAAAAAATAAAAATAAATACATTCTAATTGGAATAAGATGGTGGTTTGCTGTTGCTATCAATTTGAAGCAGTCCTAAATCCCATTTTAGACATATTAGTAAATGAATTATTGTTATTTTTCAGTTGGCAGTACACACAAGGAGACAAAGCAGTTTTACACACTGTACAATACACTTGATGATACTAAACTCTATTTGAATAAGGAGGTAAGAGTTTCTTTTTCTAAAACAAGGTAACAGAAAAGGAAAGACTTTGGTGCCTTGATTAATTAACGTCAACCCAATACTCAAATGTTTTTTATCGAAACCACAAAATTTCCAATCTGTACATTTTATTTATTTTTTAATTTTAATTGTTACTTGTTTAATGCTATCACTAAGTTCTATGGACATTGAATGTACAAAAAAACATCAATTGGCAAACACACATGTTTTACAGATGCTTTTATTGAAAGGTAGTACCCAGAAGTCCTAAACTGGACCAACAAATATCAAAAGACCAAGAACATTGTTCACAGCTTGCAAGGATTTATTGATCTCCACTACTCAGAGGTGTTAGACCAAAACTTATCAAAATTCCATATCTCGTAAAAAGAGCAGTTAATTCATGTTTCTGTAAAGGCCTATGATTGAGTAATGGACTAAATGTTTCCCTATCATAGTATCAACAATTTAATATATCCTGAAAGGAGCAGTTAAGGTAGAATACCCATAGTCTGCCATTTTGAAACTCATTCATTGGTTGGAGTTCTTCAGTTGTTTTCGTTTTACATCAGTAGGGGCCAGAACTTTTTGATTCAATGCAAATAGTTCCTGCCTAGGCTGATAAATACCAAGAACGCTCACAGTAATCTGATAAAAGAAAGAGCTTAAAAATTTACCTTTTACCCAATATGCTGATACAAAAGACCTTTAAACACATTTTAAGCAACATTAATTGAAATCATTGTGTGGAAAGAAAAATTTCATATGATTTTTTTACTTTTCTTGTATTTCATTGCTATCATTGATTATAAATATTTATGGAGTTTTTGAATATAATGTCATATTGATAGTTAGCTCAGTGTTTTCTGATTCATGTCACCCAGAACAAACAAAGGCAGGATACAAAATATACTATCTACACAATGCTTAGCCCAGTACAATGGTCATATTCACTTGTTGAGTTGATTTCAATGATAGATAAAGAAACAAGATTATTTTTTTGTAATATCAAAACTCTTACATTTTCTTTTCAGTTCAATCTACTCAATTCCATTCAAGAAAATTTCACAGTGTAAGTTTATTCATGGTACTTGTAGCTTGGGCAGGTATATTGATTATGTAGTTTTTTTCTATCTTTTAATAGGGGGCAATATTACATAGAGGATAATTAATCATTTTTTCAAACATAGGAATTATTATATTAAGATCCATAGACCTCTATCATTTTAAAGGTCTATGGGTTTATGATTTTAGCATTTGATTCAATCAATAAACAATAACCATTTCTGGGATCCAATATTCCAATGCCTTTTTATCCTCTCAATTTATAATTCAAACATTCAAAGATACTTACTATTGTACACAACAGCCATTTGAATAATGGCTAAAGATATGTTTAGTTTATTTCAAATAAATTATGTGTCTTGTAATGTTTTTGTTGGGAAGCAACAATTTGTATGGTAAGAATAGTTTGCAGTCCTAGTTAAAAAACGTTGATGATGCACTAACTGTCAGTCATAATATAACTTGACTACTTTTTGATAACGGGTAAATTTCCATTCTAACAGCTGTTTAGATATGTGTGTTAAAGGTTAAATGGAAGACTACTTAAAACAAGCCCTTCACCATTCCTTTAAATGACTTTCTACAACCAATGGTATGTATATCATTTTTCAAAAACATAGTTTGTTTTAATTGAATGTCTTTTTTCCATATCGCTTTCAGAGCAATGCAGTCTCAGGCCAACAAAGAGCAATTTTTGAAGCAATTTGAACAAATCGTCGAGGGTGTGAAAAATAATAAATCTAAGGTAGGATATCTTTTTGTCTGTTTGTACATAAATGGTGTAATATTAATACTAAACAACCCGGATAATATCAAGATCTGGAAGATCTTAATCAACAATTTTTTAAACATTATACACTTGAATCTTTATAACATGTCCCCTTGCACTAGTTTAAGATTAATCCATAACAAAAACAAGTGACAAATAATGTTGTCGTCATTGGTTGTGAAGTATGATCATGTGATAAAATGTGATGCTGACATCGAGAGGGTTTGATGCAAGACTATAATAAATGTTGCATCTTGATGAAGGACTTGTCATGGTCGTGCATCAATCTAGATTAAGCCTATTTATGTTACATTCATTGTAAAATAAGTTCTTATAAAATTTTCACAAAGAAACAATTGTGTGCTGATATATCTTTTGATACTAACAAACTTTGTTTAGCTTTTTTTATAGCCCACTATGCTCACTTTTTATGAGATAAACTTATGAATACACAAACTGTTAAACCAATTTTAAATCTTCAGGTAGAAAAGAAGAAGCAGGAAGAGAAGATGAGAAGGGACCAGTTAAATGACACGTATCTCGATTTGGTTGAGAAACAACGTCTTTACTTTAAAACAGTTAAAGATTTCAAAGAGGTAAGTTTCAAGTTTTGCTTATTTACACTTTCGAAACAAATGGTAGATATGGTTATATTAAACATTTGTCAGAAAATAGCTCATCTTGGCTGACTTAAATGTGTATTAAATGTGATATATATACCGCCATACTATAGTGGAATTTTCTGAGGTAAAAGCCTCCTACAGTAGCTGCACAATAGATTGTGTGAATGATTTATGCATGCTTTTGGTCAAAATATTCCTTTGCTTAATTCCATATCTGTCTTAAAATAATAATCTTTTTACTGTAGGAAGATATGTAGGCTTTTGTTACTTACTACACAAGGCATTTCACTTTTCAAGCTTTGCCAAAAACATCAGTTTTGTAACATTGTACATGTGTACAGAAGTTGGATTTCTTGTCTCGATATCTTTTATTTATTGGTTGATCTCTCAAGGGGAACATTCTCATTACAAACAATTCCAGTCTCATTACAAGGAACCCCTGCAACAAAAGGAGAAATGGCATCTTACAAGCAATTTGTTGTCAAAGTGGGTTTTGAAGTCTGAAAAGAACCCGTCAATAAATTGTTTTTATTACACATGTTTTCTTTAACCTTTTGCTGAAGGTTATTTAAAAAAAACATACTGGTGTATGTGGGTGGAAATAGTTTGTGGGATATTGAGCAGTAAAGGTGCACTGTCTGCTGCAATATAAGTGAAATATTGCTGAAAATAGATTAAAATTCAATGCCATTTACAAGTTCACAGTAATTTGATAATAAACAAGACCATGGATAGGTGTACTATCTGCTGCAATATGACTGAAACAATGTTAAAAAGGAGTAAAACACATTACCTGCTCCAATGTACATGGTAATTTGGACATTCATTTCATGTTGTTTAACATGAAAAAATAAAGCTAAGACATATTGCTCTGTTAACATGGTATATTTGATAAGCATACATGTATATAGTAGGATGTGTTTAAGTCTGATGGTTTAAATCAATCATCTTTTTGTTTTTATTTCAGGAGTGCCGGAAAAATGAAGTTTTACTAAGCAAGCTGAAGAAATCATAGACTCTAGAATCCTTTTTAATTTATCTACTTCTTTCACCAGATTACTTCATCCGTACTGGTTGTATGCATATTTAACTGACCTGCAATAGAAGACTTTAGAAACAATTGTGACAAAGAGAAAAAAAAACTTATCATGACCAATTTTTTCTCTTTGTCGCAAGTCTTTGTACTAAATATCAGAGAGGAATTGTTATGTTTCATATCTTGAAATGATCACCCTACTATTGGTTAAAATACTGATTTGTCTTAAATTCTAACATGAGGAAGTAGTTTATACAATAAGTCATAAAATTATAGTTTTTGTCAAATATGTCATATGTTTAATCAGATAACATTTTTCAACTGTTGATTAAAGTATAATAATGTACATGCCCTTGGAACAAAAAAGAAGAAATCATTTCTGCCAATTTAACCTTCTTTCAAATGGAATTCAAAAGCTGACCAGGCTACCGTTTTCCTTACAGTTCAAATCAGCATTCCATCTTATTTCAATATTGGACAAAGCAATATTGCTTAGTAACACATCATTGGAATTTTCTCTTCGAGACACTTCTAATGACGTGTCTTATTGCAATGTTTTACTTTCATTAAGGATACTATCCATGTTTATCAGTTTTGACTTATGCAAATATAAGTTGTTTAGTGAAACCAAACCCAGAACTATGAAAACAAAAATTGGCATTGGTAGGAATTTTAGCAATCATTACAGGCATTTTGTTCTCTGTTAAGTTTTAAACTTAATTATATTGAATTGAATATGAAACTAGTTCTTACATCTTTGATTAATTTTTTATTCTACCTTTTTATATACATAAACAGTGCTCACACCCAATTTGGATAAATGAAAGATGGCAAAAGGACCAGGTTTATTATAGGATTCAAACCCAAAACCCAAGTGACCTTGTTATAATTCTCTCTAAAGTTTTCTACTGCTAAACATATGTTTGGATTTGTCTATGTGAAGGAAAAGGTGAAAGATGGCTATCATGGGGTATTCATATGACTTACTGGCTTATGAAACAAATCTCACCATTGCTGAAATACATGTGATGTTACTATAATTCTCTATGAAAGCTTTAAACTTTACGTCAGATATAACGAAAATTATGAAGCAATTCTTTCTTGTATGATAATGATATGCGTTTTAAAAGCAAGTTATCTACTGTTGAAACAGCTTGTTACAGATAAATTGAAATAAAGTTATGTATTGCACTTTAAAAGCAGAGTTTGTTGTGTTTTGTACTGCATGTGTACTTCCAAAAGAAATGTATGATCCACAGGACAGAATAATAGGCCTCTAAGGTTAGAATAATTTATTCAGATTGCTCAACCCCTCTCCACATGGTTTCTAATCACAGAAACGGTCCATTTCAATTTTTATCAAAGGCTGTCTCCAAAGCTAATTGAATGCCAATGGTTCTTCTTATCTTGGCCAGCCTTGCCAGACAGTTAAGTAAGGTATCCTCCTCCACCAACAATGATCCAGGTGTTGCAATATAACCAAAATATGAATTCATGACATGACACAAAACTACAATATATGACTTGAAATCACAATGACCGTAACCAATTAACTACTTGATCTCCTGCCTGACTTATGGGAGGTTTACGGTTAGTCCCAGATGCTTGATCAAGGCCATATGGGCATGATAATAAATGTGGCGCCACTTGAGACGGTTCTTGAAGGTGATGTTTGGGGAAAAAAAGAATCATGCATGCAACCTAACTATGTAAGATAATCATTTTGCAAATGCCATTGCCATTTAAGATCAAGATTAGAATTTGATTCTAGAATATAAGTTATGGAATGGTTCTACCTGTCTATAGGCAGTTGAGTTTGGGGTCATCATTAAAAGCCGGACTTATTCACAGTCTAGACAGATTGCCGTATGGTATTTGAATGGAATGGAATCGTCAGTAGAGTAGAATGGACGTGTCTTTAGAGGACGACTTTGCAAAGCGACTTCTTGAATGGCAAGTTTCATTTTTGATTTGGATAATGTTTCCTAATTCTGTAAGAAACCAGATGTTTTTTTTCTTCATTTGTTGATTATGTTCACCGTATACCCAGATATTCTTTCTGTGTAAGTTTTACATTGCCAACCGTATGTTATTTTGGCTATTTCGATGTAAATACTTTGATGCAAGAGAGTGTATGCTTGTTTTTGGTGTGTATTCTGAGTATCAATTGATAGGTTATTTATAGCTTGACATACATGTGCGCTATATTTAGATTCTGTCATCTTGCCATTTGATTTGAATTAAATGAAAAATGCCAAAATTCATCTTATATAATATTGGTTTCTCTGTTGATATATTAAATAAATGTGTATTCCTTTATTTTTGTAAGATCCAAAAAATAATCCTATGACGTCCGGAAACTTTAAGTCATCTGCTTCAAGTAAAACAAATGTAGTCTTCAGGTGGTAAATAATTGGGCAAACAATTTGTCACGGTAAGAGAGCCTTATTAATCCACTCTAAGAAAGATTCTTGTTATCACATGTTTTAAAAATTGGTGGAGGACAGTGGTCCAGGGGTATAGCGTTGGCTTCTGGACACAAGGGTCGGGGGTTTAAAGACCTGTGAGTAGCGGGATTTGCCTTGCGACCTGCATTAATTCACATTCGACACGAGTACTGGTCATATATCCAGGAAGCAGAATCGAGAGTGATTAATCTAAGTTATAAGAACTTGTTTCACAATTGGTGTGAAGTAAATAAGTTTAAACTAAATAAAGATTGTCTAAAATATAAATACTATCTATGGCTTTAAAGCTGCTTGATCGCAGAAAGATGCAAGGAAATATGGAAGTTAAAAAATTAATTTCTTAAAACGTGCACAACAGCTGAGAAGTGATTCGATACCTTCTAAACAATTATCATTGGATGCAAAACTTCCCTTTTGAGTTCTACTGCTGATAAACGGTACATACATAGATAAATTGACTCTTAACCCTTTCCCAAACAATAACGACATTTGACCACTTTGTTGCAGACGACTTAAGAAAACAATGTGGGAAAAGGAGAAATTGCTCTGAATGAGCAATTTTTCCTTTTCCCACAATGTTTTCTGCCCTATCAGAAGGTTATTGTCCAATTTCATCACATTTTGAAATGTCGTCTGCAGACACTTTTCAATTTGGGACAGTCGGAAATTTGGTGTTTGGGAAAGGGTTAATAAACAATGCTTTCAATGACTAATCTTAATAATTTATTGTTAATCAAATGTCAATACAAAAACTGTATCATTATCATGACATTTTATTTTGAATTTCAAATTTTCTCTTCTGTGAGCAGGCATCATTAATGTGCTGCAAAAAAATCAATGTTAAAGTAAAATTATTCACAAACATGATTATATGGTATGAATGAAAATAAAACAAATAAATCAATGTACTCTTGACTGTTTTTTTTAATGAAAATATACATAATACAACCTTCTTCAATAGCACAAACAATGTTATTATCTGCCACAGTTTTACTTCATAATTGTGTCTTTCATTTTCTAAAATGTTGCAAATATATATAAATGGATATTGAGTAATTCTGGGATTTCTATGCTTATCACATCAAGATGTCATGCCCTTTGGTAAAGGTGTCACAAGAAAGAAAAATGTCATGAAAATGACAGGTAAAGATGTCACACAAATAGAAAATATATCATGATATTTATAGAAAGGGTTTTGTTGCACAAAGATGTCTAGAAATTTTAAAAGTGTCATGAAAGTGTAAAAGCATCATTGAAAAATGTGCAATTCTTTTAACATGTTAATTCATCTAAACAGGCAGGTGTGTCGGGAAATTTTAATGTAATGGACGACCTATCAATTTTCTTTGTTTGTTATAAGGTAGACCATTTCTGTAAAACAGACTACTTGTGTATTTACAGCAGAAGTTTGAACAAATTTGACAAATGAACAAATTGTGACAAAATAAACAAATTGTGACAAAAGGAGAATTTGCTCAATACAAGCAAATTCTCCTTTTGTCACAATTTGTTCAAATGGGGAGCAAATTGGTGTGATCAGTATATTCATTGCCCTCAGTTTCAAACTATTTTGTACCTAGGAGGGGTTAGGAACCTCTGAGCATATTCAACCATGATGCGTTAAAAAGAAAATGTAGCCAGACCGGGACTCATACCAGGGACCTCAACAAACTGAATGCTCTACTGACTGAGCAAACCCGGCTGCTGACGCATTTGATTCTAGTAAGTAAATCTAAACCTTTATACTGTGTTTATTTAAAGGATAAATGTTTATTATTTTGATTCTTGTTTTACCTTTCTTACACAATTACTGTTTTGACGATATATACATAAGGGAGTTACATGTGAGATAATAATTAGTATATGCCGTTAAAGTAATAAGATTAGATTTTGATTCTAGTGTAAATTAAATCACTATATCAAAAAGAAAAAAAGGGACATTAGATTATAGAACTATACTTTGATAATACAAAACCCTCTCTCATCAGTATGATAATGGGTCAAAGTTTCAATTTTGTTTCATATGACATATCTACCGTTTAACCCAACAATAATGACATTTGACAAGTTTGTTGCAGACGACTCTTGAAAATATTGTGGAAAAAGGAGGAATTGCTCTGAATGAGCAATTTTTCCTTTTCCAACAATGTTTTCTGCCCTATCAGAAGATTATTTTTCAATTTCATCACTTTTTGAAATGTCGTCTGCAAACTTACAATTTGGGACAGTCAAAAATTTGGTGTTTGGTAAAGCATTAACACCAATACTCTTACTATTAGACATCCCACTTTATTTCACACCTTGCAATGATTCTTTGGATTGGCTTTGGTAATTCTAGAATTCAATGCAAGACTATAGTAAGTGTTTCACATTTGTGAAGAACTTACTCTAGTCTTGCATTTAAGCCTCAGTATGCAACTGTAACACCTAACTATATCAACAACGTATTCATGTAAAAATATAACTTTTAAAATCAACTCTCTCCACACATTAACATACAAGGACACCACAGAGATGCAATGGACTAGTATTAAACAGATTGTATTCTCATGGAACTATAATATAAACACAGGATAATATAATCATAAATATTCCCCAAACCTAATCCCGATGTTCCAGGTATAGATATTTCAATCTTCATTTAGATGCATTTGATATCAAAACGCTTCAGAGCGGATATCGATTATTCAAGGTAATCTCGTTTCTGATTGGTTAACATTTGTAATTCTCATCGCAGATTGGTCCCCTCTGGCCCAGAGGGGGCACTCTTACACGTTTTTATTGCATATGGCCTCCAAGCTCTTAATACAGTTTTAACTTGGATCATCTGAGTTACCCCAGACCATCTTTATCCCATGTATAAAGCCAAGTCATGCATGACGTACATGTCAAATACTTATGTCAATGAAAAATAAATATTGGCAAAACAGAAAATTTTCACATGGCAAGCAAATCCTTGTACTAAAAGGAGAATTTGCTCATGATGAGCAAATTCTCCTTTAGGTACAAAGATTTCATATTGTAAATATGTTACCTTTATGTCATGAAATAGAAATACAAAATAAGAAAAATTATCTACAATGAAATCCTTAAGCAGGCGATTAAAAGATGATTTAACATGAGTATCCCCTTACACCAAAGTGCAGCATTTGAAAACAATCCTGAGGAAAGTTTTAGAAATGACTGCGACCAAAGAATTAAAACCATGCCCATAGCATTTAAACCAAAAATGGAAGCATTCCACACACAAAAATGAGGTTTTGTTTCCATATTTATACTTGACCTTTACCCTGTATCAGTGCCAGTAACCTTGACCTTAGACATTGACCTTTGCTGTGTTGATCAAGGTCATCTCTATGTGACTTTAGAATTCTAGTGATGGTCATTTGAATGGACAGGTATAATTATTTTATGAGTCACTAACTTAAGTATTCCATCAAGGCAAGAATCTATCCAATTTACATAATCAATTGTTGTAATGTGATTTAAAGGTGCTTCTTCACAGATGAGACATTTGCAAGTTGAAATAAAATATTATTGAAACAATAAACATGTATCTTTTTGTATAATATCTAATGAAAAAATAGCTACTGAACGCAAAATTGATTTTAATTTGTCAATATATCTATGTATGCACAGACCGTATGAGATGGATTTCAAAACATTGCAACCCTTTGGACCTGAATACATATATCTCCTCATTGTATACAGGCTCTAAAAACTTATATACAAATTAATTCTGATTCCAACGGCTATTCTCCAGTATGTCTCACAAACAGTGTAGCTGCTATAGAATCTAAAGAAAAAAATCATTTACTATCTAACTTTCCTCAAATCTGTGAAAAAGTTCCTTTAATGACCTATTAATGACAATTTGAATAGATGGATTGCCATTTTTTTTTTTTTTTCATATGGGTTTTACATCACATCAACATTATTTCAGTTATGTAGCAATGCCCGACTCTTAATGATGGAGGAAGACCCCATACTCAACTGCCCACAAGGGCTGGTCAAGGTGGTTAGAACCATCCGCATTCCGGAAGTCAGTCGGGAGACTGCCTCTCATGAAAATCCATATCCCTCTCAGGATTTGAACCCACGCGGAGAGGGGCCATGTGATTTCAAGTTCTGTACTCTAACCACTAGGCCACGGAGGCCCCTATGGATTGCCATTGATATTTATCCTTTTACCAAGTCAACTGAATTATGTAAATTTCCAATACAGTGAACCCTCGTTTATCCGAACATGTCCGTTCTCAACAAAATGTCCGGTTTACCGAATAATCCGGACTAATGAAGCAGAGCATGTTCTTATTCACATTAAGACATAAACGGTCTGTATGAGCGGTATATACTTATAACCCTTTAGCAAACGCCAAATTGTCGACCGTCCCAAATTGAAAGAGTTTGCAGAAGACATATCAAAACGTGATGAACTTCAAAGATAATCTTCTGATATGGCAGAAAACATTGTGGGAAAAGGAGAAATTGCTCGTCACGAGCAATTTCTCCTTTACCCACAATGTTTTCAAAAGTCGTCTGCAACAAACTGGTCCAATAATTCCGTTCCCTTACAATTTCGTTCGGATTGCGAGACATCCGGATAATCGGGGTCCGGATAAACGAGGGTTCACTGTACTGAATTACGTAAATTTCCAATACATATGACAAACATATACATATAACATATACATATAACATATACATATAACATATACATATAACATATACATATAACATATACATATAACAAACACGGAAAGCATGAGGAAAATCTCAGGATGAAAAAACAACAACAACAAACATGTTTATGATAATGAGAATATGACAGCTCAAAGGGTGATATTCTTAACAAACTATGAAACATGTATCAACACTGTGACTAACAAAATTGGGGAAACAGATAAATTTACTTTAACAACAATACTACTAGCACCGGGGTACATCTTTCAATGCAAAATTGTGGCAATCACAGGGTAAAACATAACATCTAAAATCTACATAAAATGTCAACCTGGATCAATAAAGGCACCACAGGCTAATCCTGTATAATCCTTCTTGTATAGACGTCCAAATAAAGGGGCGTGTCGGGATACTGTCAACCTCATTTCATCATAAACACACTTCACTAAACCTTATTTTGCGATTCTTCTATGAATCCATACACTAAGTGATTCTACTAAGAACCAAAGACATAGGATTCAGAAAAAGAATTGCAGTATGTTTCTTTTCTGACAGTCCGAAGAACTACTTCATACGACTTTCTTAACCCTAGAACTGACTTCATGCTTATGCAAACTGGTTTGATCAAGGCCAGCCGCCAAATAAATCGGCGGCTGGCCTGGATCAAACCTATTTGAGTATCTTTCCTCAACAAAATCAAGCAGATATTTAAGGTTTTGGAAAGCAGATGACACACAAACCCATTTCTAGAAAATTACCCTTAATTATAAGGATTAATATGATAACACAGGCTTTGTTAGGTTCTATGTTTCTTCCACTGGAGGAGGTACTGTATTGTTATTCTCCCCTTGTACACACCTTTTAACCCTGTCAAAGTGAAATAAATGTCCTCTCTTACTCCTTGAGTACTTTGCGTAGGACACCCATCCGAGTATGACAGATGTAAATGAAATAATTATGAGAATGCCATAGACCTGTGGTTGGGGAGCTACAATCACCATGATGAACTTCAGCATGTCCATCAGCATATTTAAGGATCCCTGTACACCATTGACCACACCTCGCTGGGTTTCTTTGACGTTCTCCAGAAATAACTGGGTGATGGTTAAATCTGCAAGCCAAAGGCCTGCAATACATATAGCGCACAGTATTACAATATACATGTATAAATACTGGGGTACTTGAAATTAATATCACTTCTGATTTTAATAGTTTTACATGTTTTCCTTACACCTCAAATGAATCACAGGGACCAATTTCATTTGACAAACCTGTTATAAATTTATGTATAAGTTGATAATATAGATATGTCAAATGACATTGGTCCCTGTGAAATAATAAGTAGAACTTGCTTGAAATAATTCCTTGATATATTTTGGATAAATTACAGTTTTATCTGATAGAATATGATATACGAAAAAAAGCAATAAAAGGAGAAATTGCAAAGACAAAATCTCAGGTATCCTTTAGATTCCTTACAACACATATACGATCTCTTTGAAGCATCTGTTGGTGAAGATTTTTAAAACCACAATTGCTTCTTTCCTAATCTTTAAAGGGCACCAATGATGCAGTGATAGAACGTCTGCCTATTGTACCGAGGGTCCGGGGTTTGATCTGCATTATATTTGAGGAGACAATTGCCGGGACTAGCCCACAAATCGGTGCAAGAACTGATTTAGAATCTAGAAAGTAGTCAACAAGAGTCTATTCTATAAGCTTCTGTCACAATCCATGTAAAAGTAAATAAGTTTAACAAAATACATACTATGAACAAAAATGTTGGTTTCTATTTCTTTTAACGTATCCCTTACTTTCAATTTGGTCACCAAATTCCAACATTGTGAAATGTGTACAAAGTAGAGATGGGAACGAATAGTGAAATCACTATTCGAATATTCGACTAGAACTATTCGAATATTCGATTTTAGAATTCGTTTTGATGTCCGAATGTCTGCATGTCCGAATACTAGTCCTCTGTTCAAACCTCTGTTCGATTTAACTGTTGTTTTCGTTGTTTGTTATATTTACCATTGAAGACCCATTGAAGGAAACACTTCCTCCTTTGTCGTGTTTTCAAAGTGTTCCATGCATATGTGAAAAATGCCGTGGGAAAATAAAAAAGTGAAAATATTCTTACAAGTTCGTATTTGAGACAAGGGGATAAAGCAAGGGCGAAATGGAAAAGACCAGATATAAAGAAAATGCAGTACATTTAATTATTTATTTAAGAAATTGTTCATAATAAACAAATGCTCTTTTTTGCCAAAATGTTTTCAAATTTCGTCATGACGTAAATGTTACGGAAAAGGTCTTCGTGCATATGCAATCATGATTACGATTGGTTATTGAAAGAGTAATTGTTTAATTTCACGAAAAACAAGTTACGTGATTGGTTGACACTGACAATTGTCAATTAGCGTGATTGACTTGTTTTGGATAATAAGGAGCAAGTGCAGATCATTAAGGTGTTAGATTTAGCGGCTTAAAATCGACTATTTTCACACTTAGGAATTAATCGTTTTGCAAACTGTCAAAAGATGTGGTAATTTGTCACAGGTGTTTTACTGTGTGACATACGTTGTAAAAACATCGTAACTGCACCTGGGAGCTAGGCACGTTCTTCGATGTTTGGGATCGGTTTAGAGGAAGAAAATGAAAATAAAACAACATTATTTTTGAATAAAATTTATGGTAAACATACAGTAATATGGGTTCATTAAAATCGAATATTCGAATACTATTTTGCTATTCGAATATTCCACCCGCTATTCGAATATTCGTTCCCATCCCTAGTACAAAGTCTACCATTATTCAAAGATGAGGATTAATGACATTACTATAAAACCTGACTTACCACATCTAGCGCCGATAATTCCTGCCATCAACAGACCAACCGATATAAACTCTGTCCAACTTCGACCATCATCGCAGCCATAATCCGTCTTCTGTTTCTGACCAACCACAGGACTACCTGTCGTCAGTAAGACAGGTTCACTCGTATTTACAATCAACATGGGAATGGTTACAGCTGAATTCTCATTACTCATTGAGTCATTATAAACACTATAACCAGTCTGGGTCTTATTTCCATCATTCGTAACATTGGTCATATGACTAGCCATGTGACTAGTGTTCACTGGATCCGTTTTTGAGTAGAAAGGATCAAATGGGGAACCAGGAGACCAAACTGAGGCCACACATAAACTGAGGAATGCCACCTCCAGGAATAAGCCCACCAGACCGGTTCTTTCCAATCCAATACGTTTCCGGATGAGAGGAAACAGAAATGTCCCAAGTATACCAAACAGACCTCCGGCAGCCATTAGAACACCCATGATGGATTCATTCACACACTGGGAGTAGGCGTAACCTAGAAATAAAAGAAAGTTACATTTTTCTATAAATAAAGTATCAAAGCGGTGTTAAGCTCCTCTTAGGACAATCTAATTTACCAGTGAACATCATTATCAGAACTAATTTCCCATTTGCGGATACTTTTGCAGTTAGAAATGTTTTTGACACAGACACACAAAATGAAAGAAACTTTTTTAGAAATAGAAAGTGATGGTTGTAATGGCTTACCTCTATGGCACTCTGGATACAAGAAATAAAAATTTACACGAAAGCAACTAAATATTGTTATAATTTGCATATAAGCCAAACAAAAGGTAACCTTACAGGGTTGAATGACAACTGATCAATTTTGTTATATTTCGCATCAGTCTTGCAATAAGTTCTTACAACTTGGATTAAATCACTCTTGATTCAATTTCCTGGATAAATAAACCAGTAATTGTGCCAATTTGTGGGTTGGTCCTGGCATTTTAAACTCACCCCGAATGGATATTGAACTCAATACCAGAGGCTGACGCTCTGTCTCTGCTACCAATAATGCCCACTAACCATAGAATAGTTGTTCATTAAAGACTTACCCACTGTAATGCTATCAAAACCAAGTACAGTCATGTACAGGCAGGCTAGACCAAGTCCTGCAAAGGCCACATCATATGACATATAAATCTTCCAACCTCGTCCCAAAATCAAAAACCTTGAGCACATTCTTGAACAGCAACCTTCGCGTCCTACTTCCATATCTTTTGCTTCCTGTTTTGTTGTTTTTTGTTGAGTGACTTCAGTACTTTGATCCTGATCTTCTGTTTCATTTAAGGGTTTATTTTCCTCATCTGGTTGGGCTGTTGAATTCATGACTTGAAGTTCGACCTCATTTTCATCTTTCTCATCATCCCCTGGCTTTGCTGAAAAAAAAAGTCTTATCTTTATTTTTCAATTCCCATCTCATTCAGTCTTTAAATGGTATTTTGTGAAGAAGCAGGGCAAGATTATAGCAATTCTTTTACAAAAGTGTAGAATTTATCACAAAATCTTTACAATGAATCTTTGTTTTATCATTAAAATCATCTATAATTCCTTCACCTATGAAGGATTCTGTTTCCGAATGATTCAAGCATGGAGACTCTCGGAGGAATATCAAAAACAAAAATTCTACTGAACGATCTATTTCAATTTGAATTATGGTCAGCAAAGTCTTTCAGCTTGGAATGATAAATCAATTTGTAAAATTCGTCTTTCATCCGTATGAAAGAAAAATGATAACACAGAATAAAACAGCTTTTTTTCTCACCAATTAATTCTGTTTCCTTCAGACCTTTTGGCACCTGTAAGGCTGGTATGATGTCATACACTTTCCACAGCAGGTAGTATTCGATGAACACGGACACAAGATTCCAGACAGCGATAAACAAGGCACCAATACCAGGGGACCCAAAATACATAATCTGGCCGCTAACTATAGGCGCCAATATCTGTGTTGTCAGATCTATCCTTCTCATAGTAGCACTCATATCTAAATAAAGATGAAATATGTTCATATAATTGATTTGGTAAGTATTTTCATAAGCGATTCAATCCATAGGTTCTTGGCATTTGAAAAATAACAATCACTCTATCAAGACATTACAATATTTTATCATAATATAAAGATTTCAATTTTGACTCATCTTTTGGCATCCTTAAAAGAAATCGATTTGAAACCAGTACACCTAAAGAGAACTTTTACTTAAAGTAATGGACACCATTTCATTGCTGTACAAACTTAGGTGGTGGATAGTGGTCCAGGGGTTGAGCTTCCGCCACATGACATGAGGTTCATGGATTCAAATCTCGTGATAAGAGGAACCTGCCTTGCAACCTTCTATTAATCCGCATTCGGTGCATGTACTGGCTATGTATCAAGGAAGCAGAATGTAGAGCAATTAATGTAATTAAATTGTTTCACAATTGATGTAAAATAAATAAGTTCAAACAAAACAAAATAAATAAATTTATCTTATATACAACATAGAGACATAGAATATATAAAATATGTATCAGAACATCTGGCCCATGCTGCCCACTCCAGTGACTGGAACACCTGCAGCAGATGACAAATAAAATCAGGATTAAGTAAGTAAGTAAAGAAACACCATCTATAAGCATACTTGCAAGCAAATCCTTATCTCCTCCACACATTTCCACAATCCAGTCCTTCTGTATGGCAATCTTGTTCCCCATACTGGACAAGTTTGCGACAATGGCAATGACGATAATAACTGCGTATGACAGATAGAGCATCCCCTTATTCGGCCACGTTTCCTCGATGGTAGGCTTGTATGTCACAACAAAGAACACCACTGTGGCACAGAGGACTACACACAGGTTCTGTACAATCAGTGAGGCCCTCGCAGCTTGAATAGATGAACAAAGTTTTAACTCAAAAACTTAAGTAAGAGATTTTGTAATACATACAGTTGCATTTCTTTTGAAATGACAGCCAGTGTTTTCAGAAATGACCAAACGCCTGATACATTTCAATCATATGTGGTTTATACCTGTAATTACATCACATTGACAAACTTTCAGTTTTATTGCAATGCCCTGCCCTAGTGAAAACACCTTATTCAACTTACTTATCTAAATGTGCATGTTCACAGAAGAGAAAATTTGAAAGTGAAAATAAAATGTTGCTTTACCAACACAGCTCTTTTATTGTTGTTTGATATATAATTAAAATGAGCTATTGAAAGCATAACTGATTCAGAAAGCGTCAATATATCTAAATGTGTACAGGTTATATGCAGTATATCGCAAAAGTGATATAACGCTTTTGTATTAAAACACAATGTTACTTCATTGTTAATACATGAAAAAGCATTTATAACAATCCATTTTTTTCCCCAATGACTTATTCTTCAGTGCATCTTATATGACAGTATGGCTATTGTACGGTTGAAAGTTGAAGAAATTCATTTTCAACTTCCAAATTTTCTTTCATCTGTGAAAATTTACCTTTAAGGGACCGGTTAAAAGAGGTAAAACCATTGTAATTCCATTTGGCCATCCGTGAGGAAACCTTTCATGAAAATTCAATATAGCTCCACCTTGAATTGAACCTACTAGAATAGAGGCTTTATGATTTCAACTTCAATATTTAAACCACCAATGAGGTCCCTCATGACATAACACAAAAATCTGAGAGACATACCAGTTAGCCTAGCTGTCCTGTCTATCCAGTCCCCAACAAGAGCCCCAAACAGCAGAACTGATATGCACCTGGAAAACCCATATACAGCTGTGACCAGTAACGACCCTGGGTTTATTATAACTAAAAATAGACCAACTCCGAATGACCACATTCTGTCTCCCTGAAATAATAAATTAAGGGATAAAATGAATTAATAATTGTTGATGTTTATCAATTATCATTTTGAGGTTTCAATGCAAGACCATAGGGGTTTATAGTTATCCTGGGGTCAGAACGATGTAATTTTCTGTGCAAGGACATTCGCAGAAATTGCCTAGTGGCATCTGTAGATCCTTCAGTAATTGTCTGCTTCTACGTTGACGTTTGCCGATCTTTATCAAAGGTTAAAAAAACGCCATATAAATATAAGACCTACCCATGCTGAGAGAGAATGGCTCAAGTACACAAACACCTTCACTTTCAGTGGTAACTTCAATGGCCGATCCATTTCTGAAATACAAATATAAGAATTGTTTAATAACCCATAAAGGTGTTTTTGATTGGTTGATATTCAAAATGACACATTCAAAGCATATGCTTTGTTCTGAAATGTTTAGTATGATGTTTGGCAGAATGATTGTGATAATTGGATAACTTGATCATTAGAAGCGATAAAATCATTTTGTCAAATAGCTTTCTATTGATTACAAATTTCATCTTTTCCTTAAGAATATCAAGACTACATTGCTTTATCTTGGATATCTTGGTAAAACCATGGAAGAAATAAGCAGCCATTTTGTCAGAAATATATTCTATAAATCATTTAACATATTACATCATTGTGACAATTGGAAAATCTTTATCACTAAATGAAAGGGATCAATATTTGTCACTTAAATCACAGGGTTCAACCAATTCGTCGAATTGAATTGCCATGCCACATATTATGAAAAAGTTTAATCGAAAAGATATTAACCCTTATAGTGCTGGAACTAGCTTCATACTTATGCATAAAATATTTTAAGAAAATGACCCAGCATTCAATGGGTAAAAATAAATTTACATTGAACTGAACGGCAAGCAGTCTCTATGAAAAATCAAAAAGTTTTTTTAACTGTTCTGTCTGAATTTCTTGTGTCTTATGTAAAAGGACTATCACAAAGAAAGGGATTTAAACTGCGTTTATTTATAAACTGGCTATTTCATAGAGGCACTAACAGGCCAAAAGGCTCACTTAGCATTATTCAACGAAATCACAGGATATCAGCAAGTCAAAAGTAAAGAAATTGAAAATGGTCTTTCGCTTACTAACAATGATTGTAAATCAAACTTTTTATAACTCCAAGAGCACAAATCTCTGAGTTAGCCCTTTAAATTCTAAAATATCCCATCACATACAAATCAAGCCAGATGTCATTGTAATGTGGACATGGACTTCAGATGCTAATTTTTGTGATAAACCCATATTCACATATTAAGGGTTCAGTGCAATACTATTGTACATACTTCATGTTTGTGAAGCACTTACTATAGTCTTGCACTGAATTCTTAATATTTGATATTGTCACTTGTTCAATTGAAAAGCAAGAACAGATGGCAAAAGAAACATTGATAAAATATCTTTTCTTTATATTAGGTACAAAGAAGGAATCGCGCATTAGAAAGATCTGCTGCATGTACTTTAAAACACATACATATTTAAAGCATTTAGCATTGGAGGTTTTGGTATAAGCTTGCTTTGAAAACCATCATAAGAAACTCATGACAAAACTCTTATAAATCATATAAACGTAATGTATTTGAAATATATTGTGACCATATCTCACAAAAATACTATTTCATACAAAGAGATCAATGCAAGACTATCAAAAGTAATTTTAATATGTGTAGCTCTTACTATAGTATTGTTTAGGACCCTTACTATGAAAGGTTCAAGGTCAAAGTTCACAAAAGTGTTTCAATCTTTATCTTCTATTGTATGAAAGTACTTATCTGAAGTACCTATTCAACATGTGCAACAAATTCGCAGCAAACAACGCCGTCATCAATGGTTCAGTGCAATCCTATAGTTAGTGGTTTACATCAGGGTACCGTTTTACTAAACAGTTTACGCTTAAGATTTGCGTAAGTCTAAATAAAAAATTTCTCTTATTCTGATATTGGGCGAAGCAATATTGCAAAGTAACACATCATTGGAATCGTCTCTCCGAGACGCTTCCAATGATGTGTCACATTGCAATAATGTACTTTTATTGAAGATACCATCCATGTGTATCAATTATGACTTACGCAAACATTTTCCGTAAGTTGTTTAGTAAAACGGGCCCCTGTGTGATGGACTTGCTATAATCTTGCATCCAGCACTCATTATCATTTTAGGATTGCTCTTTCACCCTTTACCCAAATGCTAGCACCATAAGCTCACTTGTTAACAAGTATGCCTAAGACTATAGATGTTCAATCTTCTTCTGATATTTAAAGGTGGTTGTTCACAGACAAGAAAATGGCTAGATAAAATAAAAGTGCCTTAAAATATAACAATATCTGTACTGGCATATTATACTGAATGACAAATTGCTATTAATGGCTAATTTGGTCCAAAGAAAGCATATCTTATCTTCCTAATCGCAGTAAAAGGATGTCAACTTAAAAACTGATGCATTGGTTTTGAATTTTGACTTTATCTTGAAATAGACATCCATTTCAGTTTTGGATGACATGATCAATGAAAACTGGGTGCAATTTCTGGAAGATCCAGTCTATTCATATCACCATATTAACCAAATGGTCAGAAATTTGTTTTCATGCATTAAGAGTAAAGGACATCAATATCCTGCAATTTTTTCATTTATTTGCGTGTATGGCCTAAGTTCAGGAACAAGCACCTTTAACCCTTTCCCAAACACATAGGCGTAGGAGCCGGGGGGGCCAGGGGGGGCCCGGCCCCCCCAATATCCAGACTGGGGGGGCCAGAGTATACTTTGGCCCCCCCAATATTCACAATGGAAGATGAAGATTTTTGGAAAGAAAAAATGAAGAAATGGAATTTAACAGCAAAATTAATATAAAAGTGTATTTTGTGCTTTATTTAATACCAATTCGCCTTTTGTTACGAACAATAACCAAAACATTTTGACGTCATCATCGCAAATGGCAATCTGAATACATGGGGTTTATCCAATGAAATCTCAGCTCACGAAAAGTAGTTTCGACTAACGAAAACAGTGATGCAAAACGTACTCTAAGCAGTCAGACTCTATATTGTATTTAAATATAGTCATTTTTTACTTGAAAATGTAGTTGAAGTCGTGGCTGTGACAGCATGGTGGCTGTCACTTATAGATCGTAATAGTACAATATGCTCTCCGCGTGAGATCGAGTCTTGGCCTACCCTATTTTCTTTTTCTTTTGGTTATTTTGTCTTAACTAAGATACACAATTTCATACGCTTTCTTTTCATTCATTCAATGATATTGAATTTGTAGACGCATGATTAGTCATGAGAAAGTTTAGGAACATTTATTCTTAGACCGGTTCTCATCTGAAGTTGGCCCCCCCAATGTTGAAAACGCTCCTACGCCTATGAAACAATAACAACAATTGACCACTTTGTTGCAGAAGACTTTAGAAAACATTGTAACAAGCAATTTTTCCTTTTCCCACAATGATTTCTGCCCTATGAGAAGATTATTGGGAAAGGGTAAAACTGTTTTGTTTTCTAACCATTGACCAATTTTCGTCATGTAGGAAATACATCCACTTCTCAGGAAAATGTGCTGTACTATTGAATGAAAGCAAGAAATTGATCATGTGAAGAACATTAATTTGTTTTCTTATTTTTACACAATTCTGATTGTAGTCAGCAAACATGTTTTGTCTGGGATGATTAGAGAATGTGATATGTTCTAAAGGGCCTACATTCAAACCTGTGTGAACATTATAACATTATATTAGGGTGAGAACAACGTTAACCCATTCCAAATTATGGAAATGTGTAACTGGTCAAAATTCAGAACAAGAGCAAACAACAAGTAATAGCATGGAAAAAAAGTTTGGTGATATTAAGCAGATATATTGAGACAAAAAGGACGAATTGCTCACAGTCATTACAAGCAACTTACCCTTATGTCAGAGTGCTTACAGAAGACTAATATAAATCAGGTTCTTTAAAGTGGGGTATTATGAAGCAAGGAGTTAAGGTAGAATACCTATAATCCGCCATTTTGAAAATCATTCTTGGGTCAAATTACTTCAATCGTTCTCAGTAAACATCAATCGAGGTAGAAACTATTCTGCTTAATGCAAATAGTTCCACCCCAAACAGATGTATACCTAGAATAACTGATGTAAACAGACAATAGAATGAATTCCAAAAAAGCAGATAATGGGTACTTTACCTTAAGTCATATACATGTACATGATTATAGGCTCCAACACACACACAGTAGTGGATTTAAGGAACCAATGACTTTGTTTCAATTATTGAATCTTTAAAAAAAGAATACATCACGGGTTCATTTAGACACTATGGTAAGTGCTTCATGGTTTTGAACCTTTAACCCTTTACCAAACATCAAATTTTCTGTCCCAAATTGAAAGAGTCTGCAGATGACATTTCCAAAATGTGATGAAATTGAAAAATAATCTTTTGGCAGGGCAAAAAACATAGTGGGAAAAGAAGAAATTGCTCATTAAAAGCAATTTCTCCTTTTCCCCCAATGTTTTCCTAAGTCAACTGCAACAAAGTGGTCAAATGTCGTTATTGTTTGGTAATAGGTTAAGTCGTACAGATAAGAACAGCGAAAATGTTTCTTATCATGATCTCTTGGCTTAAGGTCCTTGGGCCCGTTTTACTAAACAGTTTACTCTTAAGATTTGCGTAAGTCTAAAACAACAAGTCCTTTTATTTCAATATTTGGCAAAGCAATATTGCAAAGTAACACATCATTGGAATCGTCTCTCCAGGACGCTTCCAATGACGTGTCACATTGCAATATTGTACTTTCATTGAAGATATTATCCATGTTGATCAATTATGACTTACGCAAACATTTTCCGTTTTAACATTGATCCTAGCAGACTTCAGAATCCACAGTGACAAAATAGCACTGAGCATTTAATGGAGGATTGTTTCAAACAAAACTGTTCCCCGTCATACAAAAGAGAGCCCTAAATTTTGCTTAATTAATTTTCAAATAGGAGTTTAATCCCCCATGGGTCATAATGAAGTGAGTATGCTGGTAAAACAGAACCAAATCAGAACTACTCAGGTAATTCCATGAGCTGAGAAATACATCTCAGATAGAAGTGAAGAGTTACAATTTTTTGGGTAAATCGTCCCAGGCATATAACACATTACCAAAGTGTCCGAGTTAAGTAGTTCAATGTATGCATATATGGAAGTTTTGGACATCCTTTTAAATAATTTTTATCGGTAACTCATAAGAAGTTATAAGTTGTGACGTATATATTGTTTTCTTGATAAGATTAAATGACTTTTTAAATCCCACATTTAAAATCTTTTTTTTGAAAACGAAAGTAAAGTGACGTCAGCTGGCGGGAAACAATATGGCAGCATCCATATTCAATCGGAACAGATAACATCATATTGTGCGAGAGGCGTTTTCATTGGATAACCCCGATGTGTTCAGATTGACACGTGCTAACAACTGTTAAAGTCGTGATATCTGCCCATGTGACTTCTTAGACGGTCATGATGTATCTCAACACAACGTCTTGCCTAATGGTAATGTCATAAGAAAGTCGAATTATATTAAGTGGAATGGAGCATTAAAGATTTGAGGAAGAGCAAAACATGAGGATTCGTAAAAACTTAAAACGTTACAAAAATAACATACCAATCTGCCTAGTAAATTTCGTGAATGTCAACCAAGTCAACGGTTTGTTTTCATCTAACTGTAATTTGTAAATGGAGACTTTTATGACAAGGGAAGTAACTTTTACAAGAAGGATTTGGTTTGATTTTCTATAACTCCCGTTTGGAACGTCACGGATGGATGACCTCTCGTTGGAACCAGAGACAAGGGTTATCTATGTCTCTGTTGGAACGCAAGAAACTATTTGAAAGCAAAGTCGAAATCTCTCTCTTACACTTGTTTCATAATGTATTCTTGTTTTAATACATGATATGTTTTCTACAATGAAATAGACATATTTATGCATATAATGTGCACCGCCCCACCAAAGCAAATAGATAGGCCGTAAGGATAATGAAAAAGCTTATATTTCCCGCGTATTGCACTTCCCACATGACAAATTAATTTCACTTACAAATGCAAAAAGAAATATATCAACAATGAGCCCAAATATTTCCTGATAGAATGTAAAAAACGGAAGACCTATAAAACTGCATCAGTTTAGGTTAAATATCCAGGCCTTATTTTTCACTCTGATGGGAAACATTTTATTCCCTTTCCATATAGTAAAATTTGATAATTAGGAAAAAAAAACATGTATGCTTTACCAAAGGGGAAATAAACCCTATGGGGAAACTGCATGAAACTCGCAGGTATACAAGCAAGCAAGCCCATATGGGTCCCATCTGGGCTAGCCCATATGAAGCCCTGATGGGACCCATGTAGGCTTGCCCGGATGGGACCTGCATGGGTCCCACGTTGTTAATTTTTATATTTAAAGATCCTGGACGTCAAACACTAAATATATATAGGTTAAAGTAGAATTTGCGTATGATATTCAGCTATGCTTCTTACAAATATTCATTAAAAAATCGCCGAAATCGCGGTATAGATGAAGATATTGACGGAAATCCCCCACGGCCTCGACTTTTGTATGTTACTACAGCTATATGGTAATAAGTTACGTCACGTTGGCTGTCAAGTGCCTGTCACGTGACGATGTACACCTAACTTAGAAGATACTAGCCAATCTGAACACATCGGGTGTGTATTTCACAGCTTACGGAAATACCCGAGTAGTTCCGATTGGATACTAGAGTCAGTGTCCATTTTTGTTTTCAGCATGTAGTCTTAGTACAATCTGAACACATCGGGTTTATCCAATGAAAACATTTCACAGCTCACGGAAATACCCGAGTAGTCCCGATTGGTCTTAGTAGCACGCAATCGTATCTACTCGGCAATCCCCGTAACAAGTCGGTAGATATACGAAATGGCCGAGGTGTTCCGAATGAGTAGGACGTAAGCGTCACGTGACCGGTTGTTCATAGCGTGACGCTATATTAAGATTATGCCGGATTTCCCTCGGATTTTTATTAAATGAAAAATGTCAAAATTCATCTTATATGCTATTGGTTTCTCTACTGTAACGTTAAAGTAATCTATATTCCTTTATTTTCGAAAGTTTCAAAAAATGATTCTATGACGCACAGAAACTTTAAATACTCACAGATTTTTTTTAATGTCTAAAACCTTTTTCAACAAACTATGAGATTTATTTGAAAAATCAAATTGTATATTTATTGCCTTTATAATATTATACAAGGTCTTTTCATAAGACATTCGTAGGCCTAGCTTTTTAAATAGGCTATCCTTTTAAACTTTTTGTTTATAAATCAGGTGTCGATATTATGTGGGTTTGCAATTTTATTCTAATTCATATTCATGATAGATATAGTGGATGGTGCGTACATGTGGGCGTTTCCAGGGGCTTAACTGAGATTACATGTATTTGAAGAATACGCAATTGTACCAGTAGGAGGTCCGGGACATGCTGCCTGGAATTTCGTTTTACGAAGGTGCGATTTTGTGATATTATATGACTAGCTCATGAAATAAAAAGGATATGAAGTACATTTCAATTTCCAAGAACACACTATATATTTTCCCTCAGCTAAGACCTAATTTTATGAAAAACAAAATGTGACAAACGTTATTAGACGAAATATACAAACAAGGATATCGAAGTTTTTTGACGGTAAAAGGATTTGCAAAATAACCTTACGCATGTGCGTACGTGCGTAAGCCAAGCAATGCGCCTGGTTCCAGATATCCACAAGGAAATTGAATTCATATATATCAAAGTTGAAAGCAAAAATAAAATGTCGTCGAAACAATACCGTTTTGTATTGTTGATTGACAATGAAAGACGTACGTAGTCTACGTTAAGTGAAGCATTATTAATTCAGGAAGTGTCCATTTATCTTAGTATATATACACACTTTATATGCGGTAAATCTCAAGAGCCATGTCACGCTTTTGGATTAAAATAAATGTTAATTCATCGTATGCACACACCATATAATTAAAAACAATCAAGATTTGCGTCCAATGACTATTCTCCAGTGCGTATCATGTAATCGTAGGGTACATAGCTGAACACAGTGCGTTTTTAAAGAAATTGACTTGAAGCGTCAAAGTTTACTACCATATGTACCTTTAAAATGAAAAGACAACTGTAAATTAAATGCTGTGGAATTCTTCTTTTCATGCCATAATGTGACTGGTAGCCTACTTGTAAATTTATAGAAATTAACCAGAAAGAAAAGCATACAATGATACATAAAAGGCACAGTTTATTCCACAGGTGCTCGACACGATCTTCTATATTGTCCCAATATAATGTACTCTATATATAAGAGACTTATAATACAGTATAGTAGGCCAGGTTTACATGTACTGGGTTATTATCGAAGATTGTGTCAAGCACCTATAGGGTTTATTCGTGATGTCGGGTGGAAATCACTGTACCAACAGGACATCAAGTCTTGCTCCAGTTGAGCAATTCCAAAGGCTCATGCAGTAGTTGCTAATGCATATATCATAACCGCCGGATATCATGGGGTAATGAGATTTATCAAAAACCTAATAAACATGTCTATTTGGTATTTGGGTTAATCCAGCGGGTAACATACCGTGCTTATCGCGTCTAACTTGAAATAGACTATATTGAGAGCTTTATTTGTATCACGTGACTTGACAACGCGCCGCATACAATTTCTAGAAGGCGTATACATACGCAATGGGATTAAATGTTGAAAAGGGAATACGCTATATTTCTCTATGCAAAGTCATTTTTTTCTAGCCAAGAACTGGAGAAATTGGTTCTGATTGACGATTAAGTGTGGGCGTGAATCAAACATACACTAGCTATAATTTGGGATTTTATGCAAGGTGAAATTAGAGTTCGCACAAAAAAGAGCAGGTTCAGAAATGGGAGTTCCTGGACTCTTTCTGATGCGATATCATTCAACTAAAACTTTGTCAAACCAAAACCTGAAGCGCATCACCATTGCTGAAATATATAGATAAATACAATAATATATATTGGTAGAACACAACAACATATATCTGATATATACAATACCAATGTGTATAATGGGAAGTGTTACGTTTTATTGGTATAATATGTCACTTATGATTATGACAATATAAAACAGCTAGACGTTTATCCTTCATATATAATCGAGCATAGGTCTTTCTGGGAGTGAAAAACTCGCTTAAAGCCATACTTGCGCTCTTTTACACTTAAAATGTGAAACTCCAAGAATACTTGAAAATTGACTCAAAGGTACTTTGAATTTCCTTTTACAGAGGTATTGAGACTGTAACACTTTCACAAGATGTTTTTACAAGAGTGAATTCTATAAGGTTTGTTTACTTTTAGCGGTAATACAAGGTCAGCCAAAAAACGTTGGAAACCAATAAGACCCAAGAAGTTCTCCATTTTGACTGTTCCATTGTTAATATTGGATAAATAAAAATATTTTATGTGTTTCACATGATTTTTCTAACCAGGTGATCGCCACTCATTAATCCGAGCACTACTTGCTATTTTAGATGTTACTCGAATGTAAACAATGAAGTTAAGGTGGTGGGCACTAAATTTATGAAAATAGCACTTTGTAAAATAGATAATAAACAGTGCAGGTGTCATTGTCATGCTCCTGTGGTTTTTCGCTATGTTTCGACATATTCTATCATAATGTATTACTCATATTACCCAGTTTTGCAGTTTTTTGAGCGCTAGTATACTTTTAAATAAGGCTTTGGGGTCGAGTTTTGTCGATTGTCCGTTTGAAAGTTAATGATTCTTGTATTATGTGTAACGTTTGTGACACGATTTTGCAAATAAAAACTTACGCATGCTATGGAATACGTGCATGATGTATGTGTATAGGCTATAGAAATGAAAACCGTTCACTTAACGACGACATTTTCACTGATCGGGTGTGATAATAATGCTTTTAAAAAGTTTCTGTGCTTGGTTCGTTACATTAGTGACAGTGGAAGGGTAATGACATCTCCTTCTATAGGAGTTACATTTCCTACGTATTTCACACAGTTCAAGACTTGGGACGAGCGTTCTCGGAATTAAAAGTTGTATGAAACGATTATGCAAATGAGAAACCTATATATGGTAAAAGGACGAGCAGTTAAAGATAAATGCAAACCGATCAGTGGACGAAAATTTTCTCTGTTCGGATGTGATTTTGCCGGTGACGACATTTGAATTTTCGTGTCAGAGGTGGTCTATCGTTGACTTTAAAAATTCTTATTCAAAAGTTATTTCAAGGTTGATCAGCCCTTATTGTCAATCAAGAGTGTCGTCTTCCCCCATCATTATTAAGCAGGTGTCGCGACCTAACTGGAATACTGTTGACGCTTTGTAGTATCCAAACAAACAAGTACAAACACAAAATAATTTACTTTTCACTTGTATGTTTTTCCTGCCAAGACCTTCTGAATCTTCTTATTTAAGTATTTAAGGTGGACACGTGTGTTTTTGACTGAATGAATGTTTATTTAATCTGAAAGATTCTACCTTATCCCGTAGTACAAAGTCGATGGGTTTTAAAGGTGCTTGTTCACAAAAGAGAAAATTTTGTTTGAAGTCAAAATAAAATGTCGTTGAAACAATAAAGTTTTTGTTTTGCTGTTTAATATACAATTAACAATAACTACTGAAAGCAAAACAAATTCAATAGGCGTCAATTTATCTTAGTATGCACAGTTTATATGCATCATTTCTCAAAAGCGATATCACGTTTTTGGATCAGAACACGTTTTAATTCACTGTATACACACTTTAAAGAATTAAAAACAATCTAATTCTGCTTTCAATGACTATTCAATGACACTGCGCATTACAAAACAGTACATCTGTTGTGCAGTTTTTAAGAAGCCAATCTTTGACTTCCAAATTTCCTCACATCTGTGAACAAGCACTTTTAAGACAACATGTGTGATAGATGAGCATTTTTATTTAGGTCGAATACCCCAAATCCGCTACTTTAAAACTTATTTTTCGTCGGTATACTTCGTTCGTTCTCGGTATACATCGGTCGGGGCCGAAACTATTCGCTTTGAACCGAATAGTTCCGGCGCTGACGGATGTATACCGAGAACGACCGAAGTAATCCGACGAAGGAATGAGTTTCAAAATGGCGGTTTATGAGTATTCTACCTTAAACAACCCAGAGACATAGCAATAAACTTGTAATCATGCTTCATACATTAATTACGTTTATGTTTAAAGTTGTTCACGTACGTGACGCTGACAAAAACGTCCTGGGGCCCGTTTTACTAAACAACTTACGGAAAATGTTTGCGTAAGTCATAATTGATTAATATGGATAATATCTTCAATGAAAGTACAATATTGCAATGTGACACGTCATTGGAAGCGTCTCGGAGAGACGATTCCAATGATGTGTTACTTTGCAATATTGCTTTGCCAAATATTGAAATAAATGGACTTGTTGTTTTAGGCTTACGCAAATCTTAAGCGTAAACTGTTTAGTAAAACGGGCCCCTGTAGTCTGTTCCATAACTCAACCATCTTGTTACGTACGAATGTTGTCGTAGACCATTATTCTATCATATTTCATACACTAACTGACTGTCGCCACTTGGGGCCCGTATGTAATAATTTCTTAATAAGTGTTACAATACGTTTATATCTCTTCAAGTTTGCAACCATTTCTAAATATCACTTCAAAGCGTGTATCTCTTCCAGTTGATACTCCTTTGTATCCATATTGCAAAAACAGTAACCCAAACTTGTATAAAAAAAGAAATGTTTTCAATATAATTTTCCTCAAATAACTGTTAAGATTCTGGTGGGTCTTCTTTGAAGTTCGTTATACATTTACGCAAATTTGAGAACATAACGCATTGTTTTCTTTGCTCGATTTGTTATAGAAAAATTTAAATTTGTTTTTTGTTTCTGACTTCAAATGACGAAGGCGTGCTCAAAACGCGGCATTAATGTATATAAAAGTGTAATCAAATGAATACGTTTTAAATGAATTATCCATCAAATCACCAAAAGGCAATGAATCTAGTTTTACACTTTTCTTTTAATGAAAACAAAGATTTTCACAATCTTCAGGATGAAGAAACATAAAATGATCATTTGTTTGGTGGCGGTGATTGTTTAAGTCACATTTGCAGAGTTTGTTAATCACAGAACGAAATATGTGAGATAGTCTATTTAAAACAAGATGCCATTAACATGACCGTTAATTTCACCCGTCTTTACTTTAGTCAGAGACATAGATAACATGTTATCTATGTCTCTGCTTTAGTGCACTACTAAAGATAACATGTTATCTATGTCTCTGCTTGAGTGTACTACTAAAGATAACATGTTATCTATGTCTCTGCTTGAGTGTACTACTAAAGATAACATGTTATCTATGTCTCTGTTTTAGTGTACTACTAAAGATAACATGTTATCTATGTCTCTGCTTTAGTGTACTACCAAAGATAACATGTTATCTATGTCTCTACTTTAGTGTACTACCAAAGATAACATGTTATCTATGTCTCTGCTTTAGTGTACTACCTGCATATTCTCATATTTGATAAGTCTTCTTCTATTTTTTCTGTTCAGGGCTCACTCTGGAGCATCGATCGACACTCTGGTGAACTGTTTACAAGGTTACTGTGAGACGGCATTGTCTGGTATAGCCGTATATCTTTTACAAATAGCTTCTTCCTAAATCTATATAATTTTACCAATCATTTAAAGATATCATTGAAATGGTTGGACCCGTATTATAATAATACACTTACATGTACTTGCGTCCCACACCTATAGTTACACTTCTTCAATTACAGTATCCCCTTGTGCTGGAACGCATTGCTTTTCTATTGTTCAAAAATATTTCTAACCAATTCATTTCAGTCAATAACAATGTACCTGCTATGTCTTTAGTTTATCTTTAGTGAGGCACCTTATCAAGGGCAGATTGGAAGTCCAAATACATAATAAATTCCCCTTTACTATTCTTTTCATTTAGTGCAATCATTCATACATGAAATCTATATATCACATTTTGGCAGGGATTAATATAGTTTAGACTATACAAATAAATATATTAACTCTCACTGAGAAATAACTTGCAGTGCGGATTGTGAAAATGCATGGTTCCCTGTTTTTTCTTTCCTAAGCGTAGTAGAACGGTAACCGATAATCATCTATTCTTTCTATCCTGTAACAGGCTTCAAGCAAAAATGAAAATAAGGCAACAAAAACCGGAAAGATGCAATACTTGGAATCAATATCAGGCGATAGAAAACGCGTAGAAAACGAGGTTTTCATGACATTATGTTATGATGTTACGTATCACATCATGATCCGTCACGTGCATGTCTGTTATGACAAATGTCGGATATCACAAATGTTACACAGCAGTGATGGCACCTAGTTAACAGTCCGAAAATGTAACTGGTGGCATGTAAAATATAATTTAATCAATAATTTTTCTTGTGTATGGAAAATATTCCCCTCGTGAACATCACTTGCATGTAACAATATCGTGCTAACGCACTCGTTTTTTTAATGTTTCACGCAAGGAATTATTTCCCATAAACAAAAGAAACTGTTATAACTAGCCTTCTATAGAGTAAGAGTAGATTCTTAGCCATTAATTCCATAAGCTTTGGTCAAAGGATTTCTTCTTACGCTTGTTATTAATAATCCGATAACTTAGTCTCACTTCAAGCGTCGCACATACTACACCCACGTAACTCCCAGTACTTTGATTTTAACCGTTGCTACAAAACATTCCCATTGCGTATTTATCCCGTTTGCCGTAAATACAGGTTTGATAGTGTTTCAAAATACCCGTGAGTTAGTTCAAGGGTAGGTGTACCTGTACAGGTAAATTGTTCATTTCGTTAACGGGCGCATTCCGGATTAATTGGGCGTGCGAAGGAGTTTATTCGTGTTTTTCTAACGTCTGTTGATAACGGACAAATCATGGACTACATCAGCGACATTATGGAGAGTCTGCACGACCCTCAGATTGTTGTAAACTTCCAGCGATTGTGCGGTGTAGAGCGGCTTCCCGAGTCCGATCTAGAGCCGTGCCAGGAAGGGGAGACTCGAACATCGACCATGAACGGGAATTACACGAAATACGTGAAGGATAAATGCACGGATGATTACAGAGCGCAGGACAGTTATAGATCTAAGCCTGGGCTAGCGAAGACGGTTCGATCCCGGCCGGGGTTCGAGAAGGAGGGTGTTCCCCCTTTCACGTCGGACGATTCGGATGATCCCGACTCTGGGGTCACGAAAGTCGAAGGCCCCTATAAGATCACGCCACATCGCATTAAATACCAGTTTGTCTATTACATGTTCAGAATTTTCTCCTTTTTCGGGGATGAAGCGTTTTATTTGACATTTTTCCCGTTTTGTGTTTGGAATTTTGACAGTTACGTGATGAGACATACAATATATGTCTGGGTCACAGCCATGTACTGCGGTCAGGTGCTCAAGGACAGACTCAAATGGGCGCGACCTCCGACCCCACCCGTGGTTAGACTGGAGAATGACTATGCCCAGGAATTCTCGATGCCTTCTACGCATGCTGTAGCTGGGTCTTCGATACCCTTCATCCTGGGATATTCCATTCTCAATAGATATGAGGTAAACCAAGCTTATACTGATATGCATCATTAACCATTTGGTCTAGATTTATGTATTTTACAACCTGTCTACATTCAAAATAACAGCTTTATACAATTCAGTAGAGTTCATTTTGTCTCAAATCGGGAAATACTACATGACATTGTTTAAGTTTGAATCGCTCATCAGAAGAGAACTTTCACCAAATTATTTTGACTAAAGGAACATGAATTATAAAATAGATAGATCTATAGAATTTTTTTTTATTTTTGGTGTTGGGTAGAATTTGTTTTGATTAAAGGGGACATAGATCTATCAACCTGCCAATTCTAACAATTTCTGAAAAGATAGTATAATTCTCATAGTATAATTGCACTCTGCTTCCTTGATACATGACAAGTACCGAAATTGTATTAATGAAAGGTTGCTAATTGAAACACTGCTACTCAAGGGATTCGAACCTGTGACCATCGCGTCCCACAGATGATACTCTATCATCTTCTCCACTGGATAGTTTCTTAGATAGTAACTTTTTAAAAATGTGCTTTTTGTAAAGACTCAACCCCTAGTTTGAGAATGACTAACTTTGATACTGTTACCTACAAACTGGTTTACTCCTGATTGTCATTCATTTAACCCTTTCCAAACCAATAACGACATTTGACTTCTTTGTTGCAGACAATTTTAGAAAACATTGTGGGAAAAGGAGAAATTGCTTGTAACGAGCAATTTTTCCTTTTCCCACAAGGTTTTCTGCTTTTTCTGATATTTTCCAATTTCATCACATTTTGAAATGTCGTCTGCCAATGTCGTCTGCAAACTATTTCAATTTGGGACAGTCGAAAATTTGTTGTTTGGGAAAGGATTAAAATGAGACTTGAATTGAATACATTTATCTTTTCTCACTCTCTATTGTATCTGTTTAATTCCTAACCGGTCACAAATTATACTAGTGTCTTTTACGATAACCAAGTAATACTTCTACTGTTCGTTATTACAACATCTCCCAGCCATATTTATTTAAGGTTTCATTTTATAATGTGGAAAAACACATAAAAACAGTAAGCTACAACTCAAACCTTCAGAAACAACAGGTTCTAACAGACTGACAAAGAAGGTAGTGGTTAACACATTAACACTTAACACCACTGTGCATTTTTTGCATCTTGCAGCAGATGACTTTCAAAAGGCATTGTGGCGAAAGGAGAAATTTGTCATCACAAGCAATTTCTCCTTTTTCCACAATACTTTTTAAAGCTTTTCACATATCACATTAGCAGAACTAAAAGGTTTTTTACATGTTTGCAAAGCTTTTCTAAAGTCATCTGCTTGAAGTAAAATATGTTGTATGCAGGTGGTAAAGAGTTAAGACAAAAATTTCCTCCAAAATAATTTCATGATCATACTATATTCCTAACAGTCAACTGATTTTGGTCTCAATTTAAACTAGATAAACAACCTTTATGGAGGAAATGATGAAAGGAAGTCATTGCTGATAAGCTTGTCCGATCTTCATTTTGTAAACATCTATAATCTCCAAGGGAATAAGGATACAAGATAAACTTTTCTCACACTCAGACAAGTTTTAATCCTGTACTCCGTTATTGACTCTTTTTGAAAGTGATGCCCCAATATCATTAGATTACCCCCTGACAGGCACACAGCTAAGGGATTGTTTATGTTATATATATATTCACAGGTGCCCAATCAAGGCATCATCCCAATTAGAAAAATTCAAATTCACAACAACTGTTTGGTTACCCAATTTAGCAATTTTATTGACAAAATTTCACTAAATAAGAAGGCTTAGACTACTTCTCAATTTAAGGAAAAAAGCACCGAGAATCTGAACCAGTACTTGATATTCATGAACAGGCTCTTCAATTCCTTTTAAAATTTCTCTGTTCATGAATGGCCATTTAACATTCATGAACACCCCTGAAGTTCATGAATAAGCTCTTGAATGGTTTGCAAGGGTATTATAAGAAACTTCCTCTTGCATCTCAATGGTTTATGTTCAAGGTCACAATGAAAGTGTAAAGAGTCTTCTTTCCAATTTTCTTCCTGTGGCCACCATCAATCAATTGTGTTCACCGGAAAAGCAATTCAAATTGAAGAATTGAGATATATATAAGAATGTACTTTGGATAGGAAATCTACTATTGTTTGAAAAAGGAGAAATATCTTTTCTGTCCTCATGATATTGTTGAAAAGGTTCTGCAGCAGGCATAGAATCCAGAGTCATAATTGTAGTTATTATATAAATGTTTATTTAAACATGACAAAAGAAAGACAATAATAACATACTTTTTGTTTGTACTTGGAATTATGTAGTGATTATATCTGATACTTTTAAACAAATATCAAAAATAAACTTTGCTTTTTTCTTACACAATGATTAGATATTATGGATGATTTTCTTATCCAGATTTCTCTTTTTTTTCAAAAGCTGTTTTTCCTCTATTCCAGAAAGCTGCATTCAGGAAACAATTGATTTTGACTGTTCAATCGTAAATAAGTTTGTTTACCATTTTAATAATCTAAAATATGGGTCATATGTCTTTTCAATTCACCTGTATGCATTAAGTTACCATTATCCCTTTGCTCAATATTAACTCATTTGACATTCTCACTTAGTTGGATTTGAGTTGTTTGCCATTTCAAATGTTTCTTTTTTAAAATCAGTTTGTTGTGGTCAGGGCACCAAATTCATGCTTATGTTATTTCCTCCCTAGTATGGAGTAGTCTAGCATTGAACCCTTGTTTTGGTCCATCCATGAAACATAATGAATAATCTTCATGATCTTGTTTGACAGAGAATTTATTAAGCCAGAGTTCAGGCTTTAACCCTCATGGCGCTGGCACCGACTTCATCCTTATGCAAAAAGGTTAGGTTACAGGACAGCTGCCAAGTAAATTGGTGGCTGGCCTATGATCTAATCTGTTTGCTGCTCTCATGAGCATCTTTCTTTGTCAAAATTAAGCATATAATTATGTAATGTTTTGGTAAGCAGACAACACACACTTCTATTTTTAGTAAATTATCCAGCATTCTAAGGGTTAAGACACTGTGTTTGCAAATTGGCAAAAACCCTGATTTAATTAGCCATTGAAAGATTTTTTGGACAAGGTATAAATATCCAAAAGAATGGGCTAGAATGGATCAGGTTTCAAGTCAAAATCGAGGACACAGTGTAAACTGTCACCACGTATCTTGAGTATGTTTTTATTGACTTTTTCTCTTCATTGCCTTAGCCCTATACTCTCACTTTGAGCATAAAGGTGAAACCCTATGGTATTGTAAAAAAAAAGTGGGTGCCTCTTGAGATACACTGTTTACTGCTGGGTTCCTGTGCTATCTTTACATCAAACTTTTACTTAAAACATTTAAAAATAGATACTTTGTTAAAGGACTGCCTTGATATCTATGATATCTGAACCATCACATGAACCTTTGTATATTTTGGTTTAATTTGTTTATTTCTTTTTTTTCTTATTCATTGTTATTCTACAAACAGATGTGTTTGACAAGAGACTGTATAGTTTAAGTCATTGAACTCTTGTAAAAAAAAAGATAAAGCTACTCTCAACAAAATGGGGAAAAAAAATGCTTTATTGACAACATGATGATATGTAACCTGATACAAATTGTGTCAGGTAATACAATCTATGTAGTTTGTTGTGCTGATGAATGAGAGAAATTTATTAACCTTAACATGACAGTCTCACAGATTGTGTCCTGAATCTAAACTTGGTGGTTTGATCAAGCTTTTTCACTCAGCAAATTCAAGACCATAATTTTTTTTATCAACTTATTCTAAAGTTGCTAAATATCCGCGTTTTCAAAAAGTGATACCATATTCCATATGCTTTTCAGTGTTTTGATCGTGAACTCTTACCCATATTGATTTCACATGTCGGAAACAAAATTTACAAATGTTTCTTATAATCAAACATATGCTTAGACCCACATGCTGATGGTATCTAAAAATACTGTTGCTATAAGTACATATGAGTGATTCCAATTTAGATCATTGTTTACAAAAATACAATATTTAAACAGTTTCCTATATTTGCAACATAAATGTTCTACATCTTCACCACACAATAATGAAATCATTGGATAATGTGTATCAATAATGCGTGATCCAGTGGTTAAGGTGGCAGACTCTCGGGGTCCTGGGTTCAAGCCCCACCAACCCCTCTTGCTCATGGGAGTTGCCTTTGGCAAGTCACTTCAGAGCCCTAGCCTAGTACTCATGGATCCAGGAAAGATGTTATACTGAGAAATTGTTGATACTGCATTAAACACCATACCAATTAAGTATCAATGACGGTCTTTGATGTAATGCTATAGATCTGTGATATTATTTTACCAGTAGAAGACATTTCGTTTCAAAATGATGTTATCTCTAGAGAGATTTAGTCCTTTGAAAGGTAAAATAGATATTGTCTATAGAGATAACATCGAATTGACAGGAAAAAAATGTAGGTCAATCTGAAAACCTTATATTTAAAACTGTTAAAAAAAATCTTTCCATTAATGTGCATTAATTTCTTGTATATAAATACTTCACAAAACATGACAAAAGTAAACATTGTTTCTCCTGAACAATCTTTTACTCATGTAATGTAACCTTACCATGCTCTCTAATCGATACTTGAAAGAAAATACTAATTTCTGTAATTTACAGGTTCTACCTACACACTCTTGGGAAGTATTCAAGAACAATGCTCACAAACTGCATGAAAATACATGAAAGAACATAAAGTTTTTCTTTAACATGTTGAAGAACATATTAAATTCTTTAGGATGTTCAAAACATGTTAATGATCATAATCATTTTCATGAGCACCAAGAACATGTTTGTGGACATATTCATGGACATGTTCATGGACATGTTCATGGACATATTCATGGACATATTTGTGGACATATTTGTGGACATATTCATGGACATATTCATGGACATATTTGTGGACATATTCATGGACATATTCATGGACATATTCATGGACATATTCATGGACATATTCATGGACATATTCATGGACATATTCATGGACATATTCGTGGACATATTCGTGGACATATTCGTGGACATATTCATGGACATATTCGTGGACATATTCGTGGACATATTCGTGGACATATTCGTGGACATATTCGTGGACATATTCGTGGACATATTCGTGGACATGTTCATGGACATGTTCATGGACATGTTCATGGATATGTTCATGGACATGTTCATGGACATGTTCATGGACATATTCATGGACATATTCATGGACATATTCAAGTCCATGATCTTAATGTGTTCATGAGCATGCTCAAGAACAACTTTGCATTCTTGGCTGTCCATTTTTCATTCATGTCTATTCATGCAGTAGATGAAATCTGTTCTTGAACGCTTAGCAGGTTTTTTTTATAATGTTTGAACAGGTTCAAAATTCCTTTTTTAGGGATCTGAATAAAAAATTTCATTATAAGTCAAGATAAAAAAGTAAATATACTGTAAATAAACATCAATGCAGTTTTGTTGGTCATGTAGATTTATCAGCCAATTATTCAATAATTGGCTAAAGTTGTCTGTATAAGGTAAATGGTAATTTGACAAGATGACGCATTGTTTGTAAACATGACGATGACATGACTGCATATTTAACTATTTGATTATTCAAATTGTTCATCGAAAAGATCATTACATAAAGGGACTATCTCATCGAAAAGATCATTACATAAAGGGACTATCTCATCGAAAAGATCATTACATAAAGGGACTATCTCATCGAAAAGATCGTTACATAAAGGGACTATCTCATCGAAAAGATCATTACATAAAGGGACTATCTCATCGAAAAGATCATTACATAAAGGGACTATCTCAGAGATCTAAGATAAACACACTTAAGGAATTAATTTAAATTTTTTCATTACTTTTTTAAAAAAGATGGGGATTATTAAGTTATCATAGAACATTGTGAGACAATTTCCCCATCCTTTTAATGCTGATGGAAAATTCTGGTTCACAAATAGTCATGGGCCCAGGGTTGCTTTCTGATGCACCATGCAAGTTTCATGTGATAAGTTTGCCAACCATTTTCTTAGAATGGGCTCAGACATCTTACACAGTTGAATGATAACGCAGGATATAAATGATAGGTCATCGTTTACGAAATAAACTGTTAAAATAGTTTACTATATCTGACTTTACAAATGAGCTATATCTTTACCTATACAAAGATGAACAGGGTTGAGATTTATAAGTGTATTAAAATATAAGTTGTATGTAATTTTATAAATCTGTATTGTCATCCTATGAATTTTTTCTTTCTAAAAATATGAATATCTCAACCTGTGAGATAGTCAGTTTAAGCAGACTTCAAAATGGTTTAATGCAGGCCAGAAAAGTTTCAACAATATTTTATTTATTTGTGACAGGTCTTAATTGAAAGCAACTTTAGGGGACAATAAAAGCATAAACTAATTCAATTTCGGATACTGTTGTGACGTGACAAAATAATAAACTGCTCATTAGGGGCAATTTATCTTTTAATCACAATGGTTTTAAAAGTCCTCTGTAGTCTATATTTCAAAGGTAGTTCATATTAAGTAATGAAGGGTTGTTTAACCCATTACCAAACAATAGAAACATTTAACCACTTTGTTGCAGAAGACTCTGGAAAACAGTGTGGGTAAAGGAGAGATTGCTCATAATGAGCAATTTAGAGCAAATAATCCTTCTAGCAATGTTTTCTGCTCTATCAGAAGATTACTTTCAAATTTCATCACTTTTGAAATGTCGACTACAAATTCTTTGAGTTTGGGACAGTAGAAAATTTGGTGTTTTGTAGAGGGTTAAGGAAAGTGGTTGATTCATTTTAGAATGACAATGATGACAATTATAGCGGATTATAACATGATGACGCATGGTCACTATACTATAGTATAAATAGTATTTGCTAATAGTGATAACTCAGTTATCGCTTAACCCTTTCCCAAACAAAATTTTTTCGACTGTACCAAATTGAAAGAGTTTGCAGATGACATTTCAAAATGTGATAAAATTGGAAAATAATCTTCTGATAGGGCAGAAAACATTGTTGGTAAAGGAGAAATTGCTCGTCACGAGCAATTTCTCCATTTCCCACAATGTTTTCTGAAATCGTCTGCAACAAAGTGGTCAAATGTCGTTATTGTTTGGGAAAGGGCTAATCTCAATGTAACTGACTACAAATGCCTGTACTAGAAGTTTCTCATGTTTGTTTGTCTGCTTGTCTTGATGTTCATACAACTGACCGATATTGAAGTTGGGTTCATTGATAATGTTTATGAATTTTACTCATCCCAGATAAAAATGTCTGACTTGATGAGCCCAGTTTTTCACATATCCCTTAACTTTATAAAAGTTATCTCATAGTTTTTGTAGCAATGCTCTAGCTGTGTGTTAATGAACTACTCCCCCAATATATTTATTTTGTATCTGAAATTTAACTTATATTCTTAACAAGTTTTCACAAGGCACTAACAGTATTTCTTCTATTTTGTAATGCCTGGTTCATTTAGATGAAGGAAGAACTTGACTTACAAAAAATGCTGGTCAAGCAGAGTTGAATGATCATCAATGACTTGACCTTCCCAAATTCAACTGGGGGTCTTCCTCCATTATGAACATTCTGTATGCTTAACTCTTGAAGTACTGGAACCAACTTCATGCTTATGCAAACAGGTTAGATCCAGACCAGCCGCCAAGTAAAGTGGTAGCCTGTCTGTGATCTTAACTGTTTGCCACTCTGGGTATCTTTCCACAAAAAGGTATATAAGGTTTTGGAAAGCAGATGATACAAAAATCAATTTTTAGAAAATTACCCAGCATTCTAAGGGTTAAACGATTAAGCTTAGATTGAATGCATGCAGTTGAAACAATGTTACATATGAAGAATTCTATTTTCTTTATAGAGATAGAAACCATTGTAACTAAAGGCAAAATTTCTCTTTTCCTGCTTAAATCCTCTACTGTTTGTGTGGTGAAATAAGTGTAGATGATTGCTTATGGTTAAATCTGCGTCTTTCATATTTCTTTCCAATATCACTTATAAGCCAGGAATCCGGATATAATTATATAGTTGTTGATTCAGTATTAAAAGCAAAAGTAATAAAACAACCAGTATATGGATTAACAATATTGTATTTTGCTGTTTTTACTTTGATCCAGACATTTATGTAGGCAGATATGATAGTAGATCTACCTGAGATCTAGTTACCCTATGTTACTAGAAAATTCTCTGATAAAAGATTGTTTTTCTGACTGTAAATGTGATAAACAAACTCCTCATATGAGACTTTGTGCCTATGGCAATGTTGATGCATCACCAAACCAAGCTGCACAAAGTATTGAGAATGACACAGCACTTGAAGAAAACATTGTGACAAAAATGAAACTTGTTCTTTGTGTAATTTGTGAACCTTTTAGACCATTCCTATCAATTTGGACAAACCTCAAACTGAGTGATTATGACTTAATTATACTATTAGGGTTAAGATCAACACTCTATTATCTCTTAGCTGAAGATATAGATTAGTTGAATATGTAGAACTTGATATTGTTCAACTTGTTTGCCATGGGACATAATGATGAAATGATGTCTGCAGTAAAACCCGCTACTTAAATTGACTTTAATATGCCTCACTTTGAATTTTGTGACTTATCTAAAGTGAAAGGACATTGGTGTATTTTCAAAAATACCGCTTTAGCTATGATAGATGGAAAAAACTATTTTGACCAATTTAGGTGAAATAACATGTCAGCTACTATGAGTATCTTTCTTCAATGAAATTAATAAATATTTAAGGTTTTTGAGAGCAGGCGACACAAAAATCTATTTTTAGAAAATTACCCATTATTCAAAGGGTTAAGTCTATGAAAGATGACCAGGAAAACACAATATCTTTGTTATTGTTGTCCTTTGATTAGATCTCTCTTCCTTGTTACATCTTAGAAACAAACTTTCATTTCACTTTGTCAAAACAATTGAGAGGTTCACATCAAGATAAGATGAATTTTAAGAGTCTTATTCTTCGAAAGATTTGTGATAAAGCCTTTTAACCCATTACCAAACAATAAGGACATTGAATCAGTTTGTTGCAGATGACTTTTGAAAAAATTTTGGGAAAGGAGAAATAGCTCTTAACAAGCAATTTCTCCTTGTCCAACAATGTTTTCTGCATGCCCTATCAGAAGATTATTTTTCAATTTCATCACATTTTAAAAGTCCTCTGCAAACTCTTTCAATGTGGTGTTTTGTAAAGAGTTAAAGCCTTTTTTGTTAGCCATTGTTTATTCGAAGCTATCATTCTGACTCAGGAATTCACAATATTATATTGTTATTGTAGTTATTTGATAAGATGGCAGCTGCCTACCATGTTGCATCATCTAAAAGTACTTTCACTTTGCTTTTGTTAAAACAAACACAAGCTTCACAGGTCAAGATAAGATGAAATTCATAAATTATTTTGTAAGATTTATCATAACACTTTTTTGGTTAGCCGTGCTGGTTTATGTGAAGCTATCATTACGACCCAGTTTTATGAAGATTGGATCATTAATGCTGTTCTAGAGTCTCCCCAATATCTTTATAAAATTACCAATATTTATTTGACAAAACCACTCAGGCCCAAAATGTAACCTCGAGAGTTACTTGGCAGTTACTTTGCAATGCATATATCACGACAGTCAAAAGAATAATTTCTTTATCAATGTAAATGCTCCCTCTCTCAAAGACTAATTACTTTTTATTCTATTATATTTTCAGATATCCACACCACTTGTGATAGCCATAGCCTGTGTCTGGTGTATTATGGTGTGCTGTAGTCGCCTGTACCTGGGCGTACATACGGTTTTAGTGAGTACTATCTAAATAATGTCGATCAACCACCCGTAAACAGTGTGTGAAATGTTATTTAGCTAAGGCTATGTTAACCCTTTCCCAAACAATAACGACATTTGACAACTTTGTTGCAGATGACTTTAGAAAACATTGTGGGAAAAAAAAGAGAAATTGCTCATAACGAGCAATTTCTCCTTTTCCCACAAGGTTTTTCGGCTCTATCTGAAGAATATTTTTCAATTTCATCACATTTTGAAATGTGGTCTGCAAACTCTTTTCAATTTGGGACAGTCAAAAATTTGTTGTTTGGGAAAGGGTTAATACATGAAGCAGTTCCCGGAAAGCTTCCCTTGGTTCTATTGGTGAGCTGAAGTTGATTCAGATAGTCTGAAGCCAAGCCCTGAAACATTTCCTATTTAAATTCACCAACCATCTATTCTATTTATCCACATGCCTATATGGATTCAAATAAACAAACAATAAAGCTTGAATAAAACACAAAATAAGTAAAACAGAACAAGCAATCATATGAGTTAGTGTTGGTTATCAAATATGGCACCCTGTAATAAGTCCATAAATTGCGCTGGCCAATTAATAAAAATAAAAATAAAACAAGATTTACTGTTATCAAACATTTTATTTTGGCATTTCAGGATTTGTTGGCTGGACTTGCCTTGACAGCAGGTATAGCAGCTTGCCTGGTTCCCGGTGTAGAATACCTAGACTGGTTCCTACTCACCAATCCTTTATCGCCGGTTCTCCTCCTGTTCAGCTGTTTCATGCTTTCCACCATCTGGTACCCTGCTCCGGATAAAGGCAACTCCACCCATAAAGATTCAGTTCAGATCATCGCCGCTTTTACAGGGTGCATGCTGGGTAGCTGGTGTAATTATTACGTGGGAATGTCGACGGCCGTGGAGCGTCCAATAGGGGAGCTGTACAAAATCGCCGATCCTACGGTGAAATATTTCGCTGTTGCTGTGATACGCTTCATGATTGGTGGGATCACTTTACTTCTAGTGAAAATCGTCGTCAAGATTGTGTCGATTAAAGGCATGTCATATGCGCTTGGACTCGAAAAACCAGATCGTCACAACAGAGCGGTGAAAATCGGGTACACGCTGATAACGTATACGACATTAGGTATAATTATTGTGTGGACAGTGCCAATATTACACGCCAAGTTTGGGCTAGCCAGACCTGGTTATTATATGGAAGTTCTGTAACTTATGCTTGTCCAAGACTTTTACCCTATTTATCACTGTTTACACTGACTTGAGGGATAAAAATGACAAGACTATTCACTGATTTGAATGACTTACTACAGTCATGAACTGAAATCTTGATGTGAATGTATAAACCACCATAGAAAGAAACCAACTAGCCTCAAGCTTTTATGCATGAACATGTGATGCACGTTAGAACAACAACAACAACAACAACCTCAAAACATCATCAACAACAACAACATTGACATGTGACGTCATTAAAACACCAACCTCAAAAACAACAACAACAGCAGCATTGATTTTAACAACATCAGCAATGCATTTATTCTGTACATTATATCAATCAAATATGACTTTTGTATCTTTTAGCAAATGACATAATGCTTTGCCTAAATACAATGCTTTACCAAATTATTTATGCACTGATTATATATATAAATCTGACAATATTTTAGCATAGTTGTAATCATACAAGGGAAGAATTTCTACCTGTATAAAAGTTCCATATGTTGTCTACTATCTCTTTGATAGAGATGGGGGAGCTAAAGTGTGTAGTATGGTCAATAGTCAAATCTATAAGCTGTGAGCTGCCACTTTCCAGAAATGAACATATTTATGATTATCATTATTATTTTTAACAAAAGATTTCCTTTAAAATCCCTCAAGCTCAAATAACAAAACAAATGATATGTGTTCATCAGTAGTAGTTATAACAACTTGTTTTTGTTTGCATCATTTGGCTCTTCAAATCAAAGTTGGCCTCTACCTTAAAAAATCAATGACAAGTCACTTATAAAAATAACATGACAATATTTGCCAAAATGAATAAAACATTGTAACAAGCTAGGAAAGTTGTGAATGATGACACAGGGGTCTATAGTTATCCTAAGGTCAGTACTATGTTATATAATAATATAGTCTTGGCCTCATGATAAGTTTAAACCCCTGTGAATGGTGGTAGGTTAATGAAATGGGAGTAAGGGGAGGCATAAAATGGCTTACTGCAGGATCTTCATTGTCTTGCTTAGAGGCTTTATTTACCCTTTACCAAACGCCAAATTTTCGACTGTCCCAAATTGAAAGAGTTTGCAGATGACATTTCAAAATGTGATGAAATTGGAAAGTAATCTTCTAACACAGAAGAAAACATTGTGTGAAAAGGAGAAATTACTTGTTACAAGTACATTGTAATTTCTCATTTTCACACGGTGTTTTCCAGCGTCGTCTGCAACTATGGTAAAATGTTGTTATTGTTTGGTAATGGGTTAAGTCGTGATGGAATTTTGAATATTTTGGGATATTCTATATTTTGTGATGTAACTAGCAATTCAATGAATATATCAATCATTTGATCAATCAATTTGTCAATCATTCAATCAATCATTAGCTAGATACGCTTTGTTGGTTCGCAAAATAAACATCTGCATGTTAAGAAAAAAAAAGATAAATGTTATATTATAAAAAGACAATTCTATTGTATGAAACATGATGTTAGTAATCTGTTTTTATATTAAGGCTATGTTGTTACTGTACTGTCGTCTGGAATGATTTTAAATGAGTTGAGATGGGTTTTTTTACTTGTAAGTTAGTTGCTAGTTGATTTTGAATTTTGTTTTGCTTATTAATGCTTATATATATATATTTATTACCTAATCAATGAGTAACAATAAAATAGAGATGTTTATAACAGGGACCTATGTCCTATATATTAATCAACACGGGATTTCTGACAGATACGTCATACAGGTGCTATTTTTAGGGTTTCCTATTTGTACACTATTGAGTAAGAGTTTCATGTCGAATAAATTCGTTCAATGGAAGTAAGATTTAAATAGCTCATCCGGCAAGGCAGTTCGATAAGCAATATTGCTATAGATGTCCAAGTTCGAACCCAACCTACAATTTTCTTTTGTGACAAATTATTTTCCTTTTTTCACATCTTTTTAACAATGCTTTAATGGTTACCGGATAGAATGGCATTGGTTACAATATTTTATGAACTTAATAAAATAAACTATTATGTTATATGATATCAACTAAAATTAAAAAGTGTGATAAAAAAAAAAAGACTCCAGAAAATGGGGAAAAAGCATGAAGCTATAATTATTTTTTGTAAAATTAATAGTTTTTAAGAAATGAAATACAAAAATGAAATGCTTATTAAAAATTACGTAAAATCACTCTTTGCGGGATTCGAACAAGGAGTTTCCGCATGACACTCGCATAAACTATACATTACGCTATATGTTTTGCTCTAAATAAGAAACAATGTAAGCATATATACATTGGTGAGTTTCACAGATCAGGACAGGGTTTTGGGGAAAACGCTTCTATTTATAGATTACCTATGTATAAAACGTGGTGACGTGACTGTTAGGAATCCCGTGTTTATAAGTACCTCTATTAACAATACTTATATGTATATCTTGTTTATACAGGTATATATGACAAAGGTCCCTATGGTGTTTATATAATGAAGATAGAATAGTTTTTATTCAATAAAAACCTTGTTATATGGTTTATTTTCTATGAGTTTATACAGTTTTTACAAAAGAGGAGGTATCAAAAAATAAATGCTGATCAAACAAAAGAGCAAAACATTCTATTGCTTTTCAAAAGAAAGATACAATGTAAATATAAGACACATTACACCAAATATTTCTTGTTTATAAAATTTACACAGCCATTCATAATTTAGGTCCAATGGCTTCAGATTGTCATAAAAAGCACAATGTATGGTTTAATGCATGACAGATGGAGAGAAGATATACTTTCTGTTTGTCCAGAAACAATTGTCACAAGCTTCTTCTTTTTCGGCAAAGATTTGTACTGTTTCCCCCCAAAATATATTTTTTCATCCTTTATAATTTTCATCTGACCTTATTTTCTTTAAGGATTAGTCTCCAAATCTTATATTGGGGAATGGGTACTTTTATAGATCTCCTGATCAAAGCTGCTGTTACCTTTCTTAGGTAAAAACTGTCATTTTACAAACATATACCAAAAAGTCTCTCACATGAAATTAGACTGCTGAGACTGGGTTAGGAGGTCAGTCTTTACCGCTATATTTGTTTTCGTTTATTTCATAAATTAAAAAGAATCACACAAATTCTTCAGTTCAAGCATTTATTTCTCATCATCTTGAGGCATGTAAATTCAAATTAACATATTTGTCACAATTATTCTTCTGAAGATCTTTGCATCAGATGGAATCAAACAAAAATATTATTGAGTAACTGGTTAATTTCATGTCAGTTAAAGGGTTTTTGAAACAAGGCAGGCCATTCATTGGACACTTGTTTATTGCCAATACTATTTATTTGCAAACTGTTAGGAAATGAAACTCAGCTTTTATTGTATTTTTGATAAGTTTTATGGTATAAATATTATAATACAGGTGGTGTTCTAATAGAACAGCTTCTTTGCTAATGTATTCATGATTCTCGAGTAGAATTATGAATATTAAATGATTTCCCTACAAGGGAACTTTGGACTGATCAAAGATAAAAAGCAACAGGTAACAACACTTAGAGGCTAAAAATGTACATTATTGTTATATTGCAAAGAGGCCTCCATAGAAACTATGACAGAAATGGTTGGTTACAAAAGGTTTCTTCTATTATCACAACTGTTCAGTTGAGTTTATATGATTTAAGGATTAATATTTGTTTTTTAACTAATAATTGCACAAATTTAGTTTAGCCTGTTTTATTGATTATTCAAACAAATTAAACCATTATTTGCTTTCCTAGTCTTTGTCAATTAATGATAGCATTAAGTTTTATATGACATTTGTCAAGCTCAAATAGAAAGACAGAATCGATTAATATTATGTTTGACATTTTAATTGTTTATGTGATATTTATTTAAAACCACTGTGACAAGAGGAGAAATTGTCATACATTTTCCAATCTTCTGATGCAGTGTGCTTCAGCTTGTATACCCATGGTTCATTGTTCCAATCTTAGATTAGATGCAAAAAACTGAAGAAACCACTGTGAGAATAGGATAAATTGCTCATATGAGCAATTTATCCTTTTTATCACAATGTTTTCTACCCAATATGACCTTAAGAAAATGCATCTGTTCCTTGTTATTTTGTCATCTGCTGTTGCTTTGGATTTGGGAAAAAAAATCCAATTTGTTTAAAAAGTTTATATAAAGGAAAAGTACGGCTGATTTATATATCCTTTCACATTAAAGAGGAAGTGTTTCGATTGTGAAATGTTTAAAGTGTGTCCCTATTTCATCCTTATTTATATGCCTTCTTTATCTTATAACATTATACACCAATAAATTAAGGTTTTGCTATTGATTACATGTTTTCTTTAGAGATGTTTGAGAGACATGCTCAAAACAGTGAACTTTTATCTCACTTTGATCCCCACCTGTATTGACAAAGTTTCATGGGTCATTCAACCATTTGCCGATGCAAACCATCTGCTAAAATCCCTGCGAATCTGGTTACTTCATGCACAGTCATAAGGCCTGATAAAAGAGGGTTGTCTGGCTGAATCTGTTAGATATCAACCTGAATCTGAAACCTTTACCCTTTCCCAAACAACAAATTTTCGACTGTCCCAAATTGAAAAAGTTTGCAGATGACATTTCAAAATGTGATGAAATTGGAAAATAATCTTCTTATATGGCAGAAAACATTTTGGGAAAAGGAGAAATTGCTTGTTACGAGCAATTTCTCCTTTTTTCACAATGTTTTTTAAAATGGTCTGCAATAAAGTGGTCAAATGTCGTTATTGTTTGGAAAAGGGTTAAATCTGAATGAAAACCCTGGTGTGTCCTTAGGCAAGACAGTGCCAAGTTCCTTTAGCCTAGCACTGGGGAAATTAAGAAAAGCTTTATTATTAATATGTATAGTTGACGGATCACATCTCTAAAATGCCATCCAAGAAAGGAAAAATGATATGATCGTCATTGCATCGAACCCTCCTGATATACATTTAAAGTAATTTAAATTGCTTTTTTAAAGCAAATAATCCATCATGGTAACTTAAATGTTAGTTTAATGTCACAATTTGTTTTACATTGTAGTTGCTTGGAAACAGTGAACGATGCATAGAAAGTCAAAACCAGCTTATTACCTATTATACATCAAAATTTGTATTGGCTTAACTTTTGTCTGCCAATATATATTTTTTTCGTAATGTAACCTGTTATTTGCTATTATACCTTTTTGCAAAACAGATTTCTGATTTGTCTTGTAAACGTTTGAATGCTGTTTTAATGCTTTTAAGAAGGCTGTGTTTAGTCATTAATTAAAGAGTTTATGTTGATAATTTTTCAGGGCTCACGCTGTCGGTCGCCAAATGCGCCAAATGCGAATATTATTTCATTCTGGCGAAAGATTTCCCGATTTGGCGAATTTGCTTGGCGCATGTTTTTTTCATTCAACTTTACCATTTTTCCACCTGTCCGGACATTACAGAACAGAACAGAACAGAACATAACTTTATTTAAACCCAAGTATAAACATGTATACAATAAGGGTAATCAATATATATGTGAGTGTCGTGATCCAGGAGGAACGAGAAAAAAAGAAAGGAAGTGTGTGAGAGAAGAGAGAGAGAGAGAGAGAGAGAGAGAGAGAGAGAGAGAGAGAGAGAGAGAGAGAGAGAGAGAGAGAGAGAGAGAGAGAGAGAGAGAGAGAGAGAGAGAGAGAGAGAGAGAGATACATATATTTTAGAACCGAGAAAACAGGGAAAAAACATCAAACATACAAATATGATTATATACCAAAGTAATCGTTGCAAATTTTAACCATTTATAAAATAGGTTTTGATCTGTATTATGTTTTGAAATTGCTCAGGGGACAATCTCAAAACACAACACAGATCAATAACATATATTTTAGAACAGAGGAAACAGGGGAAAAAACATCAAACATACAAATATAATTACATGTATATACCAAAGTAATCGTTGCAAATTTTAACCATTTAAAAAAATAGGAGTTGATCTGTATTATGTTTTGAAATTGCTCAGGGAACAATCTCAAAACACAACACAGATCAATAACATATATTCTAGAACCGAGGAAACAGGGAAATAAACATCAAACATACAAATATGATTATATACCAAAGTAATCGTTGCAAATTCTAACCATTTATAAAATAGGAGTTGAAAAATAGGAGTTGATCTGTATTATGTTTTGAAATTGCTCAGAGAACAATCCCAAAACACAACACAGATCAATAACGGGTGATACCGGATACAATATACCGGGTTATAATAGTGTGTTATAAAAAACACAATAATATTCTGTTAGCCAATCAGATCGCCCGGCAATGTGTTGACATTTGTGTCACGTTTTCTTCGAGCGACCTGAGCTATTTGCAGTACTTATGAATGGTAAGTTAAACAGTTTGTAAAATTTGTTTACGTTTCAATTGATAAAAATACACATATATAGTAGTTGTTTAGAGTAAATTGTTATGAACGAACATTCCTCATTATTTCTGACATAAATTTACTCAATTTTGTAAGCTCTGGTAAAGTTTTAAGTTCTAGTATTGTTTTGAAGCAAAATGTGTTGTTGTATGCAATTTCTTTTATTACTGAGCACTGACGTTGGGTAATGAAGTATGGACAAGAAAATAAATAGTGCATTTCGTCACCGATACTGTTTGAAGTACATTTTGTGCATATTCTTTCATTAAATGCAGTGCCGTTCCACCTTCCTGTCTCAACCGGCAATTTATGGTTTGCCGTCCTGAAAAGGAACATGTTGGTAGCAAGAGAAGATGGAAGAATTGAAAGGTAAGATTCAAGTTTTAATTCTGATTTAAATATATTATAGTTTCTGCCTTTTTGTGAATGCAACAGTTGCTGTGACCATTCCTGTTTAAATTGATCTATTAGGTTGAGCTGTATGATTTTGTGAATGTTTTTAACTTTGTTATGGTTTTGTGATAGCCATATTATTCCATTACCTGTAATTTGAAGAACATTTTTTACGCAAGAAATCCATTTATATTCATTTAGGTTATCTTGAAGTATGTAATTGTATATTTGTGCAGAGATTTTTTCATTCTTGCCACATAAAAGTCTATTCCAAAAATTAATCATTCTGGTTTTTATATTGATTGTTAATGGATGGCGACCCAATTCGCCATATATCATGTACCTAGGGGTTGACTTTTTGGCTTTTAAAATCTTTCTTAAAAAACTCATATGTACCTTTTCTAGTGGTTCATGGGATTCATAGCCCCAGACCTCCGACCCATACAGAAGAATTGGGACCACAGTATGATCAAAGAGCTTAAGTTGGAGGTCAATTGGGAGATTATTGGAACGTGATTGGACTAAAACAGAGTGTATGGCCTTTTTTGCTTGTTCGATCAGGTGTTTCCGTGCAGAGAGGAATGATCCATTGGATGAAAAAAAGAGTCCTAGGTATTTATAAATCTTACATATTTCAATGGTAGAATTAGCATATTTGAAGTTAAAATCAGAAATATTTCTTGCACCAAAGATCATAACTTTTGTCTTTTCTAAGTTAACCTTTAGATTCCATTGATTACAGTAAATTTCAAACGCAATCAAGTTGTTTTGTAAGTCTTGTGCATTTTCGGCTAATAGAATTGTGTCGTCTGCATATAGAAGTATTAGTATCCTTAACCAAATACGTTCATCTGTGACTGTTTTCAAAGTGACCCCGTTAATGTTTTTGTATAAAAGATGAGATTCAAGGTCATTAAGGAATATAGAAAATAGAATCGGGGAAAGATTTTCGCCTTGACGCACCCCGGATTCACATGCAAAAAAAGATGATAATTGCCCATTAAAGGAGACACATGACTTTATATTTTGATACATATTGTAAATAACTTTGAATATTTTTCCGTTTATGCCGGTCATAAGTAGCTTAGACCATAATCCAATTCGCCAAACCTTATCAAAGGCCTGAGAAAAATCAACAAAACAACAATAAAGTTTGTGTTTCTTTTTCTTAAGTATCTCAATAAGACAGTGTAGTGAAAACAGGTGGTCAGCACAACCATGGCCTTTTCTGAAACCAGCTTGATTTTCAGATAAAAGGTTATTTTCTTCCAAAAAGATGTTTATTCTATTATTTAATATGGCAGTGAATAGTTTTCCAAGACATGAAAGTATAGTTATAGGCCTATAGTTATTTGGATCTATTGTTTGACCTTTCCCTTTATAAAGTGGCAGAATCATGCCATTTAACCATGATTCAGGCATGTGTCCAGTTTCTAGAACAGAGTTGAATAGATAGTTGTATATAGGCAATAGTTTATCTTTTGTTGTTTTTATATACTCATTTAAAATATTGTCTGTGTAACTTGGTGCTTTGGAATTATTAAGTTTCATAATGCATTTATTAATTTCTACATCTGTGATTGCTGAATTCAAAATTGATCCATCAGAATTTGCATAGTCAACATTAAAAGGTTGTGATTGTGTGTCTGTATCATAGGTGTTTGAATTAATGTTTTTATAGTGGTTATAAAAATCATTGATATTTGGTGTTGCAATTTTTGCTGTATTTGTCTGTTTTTTGCTTTTTCTTAGAATTGACCAATATTTTTTTGGATTGTTTGACTTGAGTTTTCTTAGATTGTTTGCTGTATCAAATTTGTGTTTGTTTATATAATGATTCATGGTTTTTTTGTATTCTTTGCTTGCAGTTGAAAGAATGTTCTTATTTACTGTACTTTTACATATGGTATAATTTGCTTTAGCTGCATGGTACTTTTTTCTCAATTTAAAGCAATGGGGCCCAAACCATTTTTTGCTTCTATTATTATGTTTAAAAGTTTGTTTCGGCTTTTGAAATGTAGATTTTGCAGAATCATTAAAGAGAGCAGTTATTTTGCAAGTAATGCTGTCTATATTGTCTGGTGTTTTGTCGCCAAATTGTGTTAAAGCAACTAATTCATTTAGCTTTTTACTATCAATATTGTAATAAAATGTTTGTGCTAGATTTTCTTGCCATGACACTTTATACTTGTTTTGTTCTGTTTCAGGTTCACATTGAGTTTTTCGAGCAATAGCAAGTTCCCATTTTAACAGAGCGTGGCCATCTGATAGTAGACTATCTGTGTCAATAACATCAAAGTCAGACAACAATTCAAAGCAGTTTACAGATACCAATACATAATCTATTACTGAAGAATTTCTAAAGGTATGTTTTCCAATGGTTTTGTCTTTTCCATAACGACCATTCAATATAAAAAGATTATTGTTTTTACAAATATCAAGAAGAGCAAAACCTAGTGTATTGGTTTTTGTGTCTTTTGAATTTCTCTTAAGCTGGATATTGTAGTGCTCAAGAAGTAATAAGGCTTCTGAAGTTATATCTTTTGACACACTTAACAGTTAGTATCTCCGAAAACCCCAAATTAATCCACTAATTGTTATCTCCGTGTCAAACAATGCCTGAGGCGTGTATTAATCGGGTCTTTATTATGTGTAAACAACTCGACACACTTGATTGGTAGACTCGATGCGGTTGTTCCACGAAAACTGATTACTATTTACCGCATTCCGTCCAGTGTTTTATAATGCATGGTAGAATGCGAGAATTTAAAGAGGGTTAATTTGTAAAGTATTTTGATATTGACAGTTTGCTTCCTTCGTTGATGCAACGGTACTATTCAAATTGCGATCCTCTATTATTAATCATTCAAATCATCATACCGGAGTCTTGACGAGAGTAAAAACAAATAGACCTAAGATCATGTTTACTTTCCATTTAACTATCGGACATTTCTAAAATAAATAACAAAACTGAGAATTCAGAAATGTATAGTCTTCAATATGATTTGATGTTATCTGAGATAAAATATTCATTTTGATTTTGTCACTCAAAGCGTAGCCTTTAGTTATACCATCTTTGGTTTAAAATTTGTTCGGAAGGGGGAAGAGGAATTTAATATTTTTATTGGCATTACACATTACATATTTATGACATTACAATTTTAATAAAAATGGTGAAACATAACAAACAGAAATAATTAACCAAGAAGATTTAACACATATCTACATACAACATGAAGAGACTTTAGAATAAAGAAATTTTAATTGGAGCCATTTGCTCAGAATTTGGCTCCTACTTCTTTAATTTGGCTCCTATTTTTGTCATTTGGCGAATGTGCTGGCGCAGACTTTTTTCCAGCCAGGGTGAGCCCTGATTTTTTGTATTTTTATATTAATAAGTTTCAAAGCTTTTTGGTAAAAGGTAAATCTTCTTTTTTGTCCTGATGTTTCTTTAAATGATTTATACAGTTTTATACATCAAAACCATCAGTTTACTGCATTGTTACTGAAGTATGTAAAAAGTAATAATTTGCAGATATGTGTCTGTAAAAAGGACTAAAACCAGTTGTCCAATTTTGTGTTGGTCCAGATTGAAAGCATATACAGACGACAAATAGTTTGTATGAAATGATATACAGAAAAATAACATTTTCTTGTATTATCATCTCTTCACCACCTGCAGGTCACATGTCTTTACTTGAAGCAGATGACTTTAGAAAAGCTTTGTAAACATTTAACAAAACCTTTCAGTTCTACTGTTGTAATATGTGAATAGATTGTAAAAGCATTGTGACAAGATGTTGATGAGATGAAGAACTCTTGTAAATGAATAGATTTGGGAGAGGGAAGTGATTATATAATCATATTTAACCCATTACCAAACAAAAATGACATTTTACCAATTTGTTGCAGACGATTCAGGAAAACATGGGAAAAAGGAGAAATTGTCCTTAACAAGCAATTTCTCCTTTTCCCATAATGTTTTCTGCCCTATCAGAAGATCATTTTTCAATTCCATCACCTACTGAAATGTCATCTGCAATCTCTTTCAATTCAGGACAGTCGAAAATTTTGTGTTTGGTAAAGGGTTAATCATTTACAGTGGTCCAGAGGTAGAGCGTGAACCTACTAACACGAGGGTCGTGGGTTTGATACCTGTCATATACGGGGTCAAATAAACGACCATTTATTAAATTCACACTTTGTGTGAGTACTGATAATGTCTCAAGGAAGCAGAATCGAGAGTGATGAATTAAAGTTTTAAGAATCTGTTTCACAATCAATGCAAAATAAATATGTTTAAACTAATTTTTTAATTGTGATGAGAAAGTTTGAAAGATTGTTGTTTTTTCACAATTTGTTTTAACTTTTGATTTTGTTTGTGTGTTGATTTATTACTTTGATTTTAACATAAAATTAAATGGCCTTTTGCTTTATCTTTGTCTTTTGAATAGGATCATATGAAATTCATATCTACGATTTTCCTTCATTGTTACAAATATTTCCATAACATAAATACTTGCATGTTTTAGTACTCCTTATCTGGATAGAATTCATAGAATACCTTTATGATATTCACAACTTCAATATTATCTACCTTAAAGGTGATTGTTCACAGATACGAGGAAATGTGAAAGTTTAAAATTGATTTCCTTAAAACTGCACAAGGGCTGTACAGTTAGACGGTGATACACACAAATATAAGTAATTGGAAACGATGTTGGAAAAATCTCAATACTTTAAAGTATGTATACAGTAAATAAACATGTAATTTAATCCAAAAGCGTGACATCGCTTTTGAGACTTACCACATGTTACTAAGATTAATGGAAGCTTCCTACATTATAGTTTTACTTTCAATAGCCATTTTTATTTGTATATTAAACAACAGTACAAAAACTCCATTGTTGAAACGACATTTATTTTGACTTTCAAATTTCCTCTTGTGTGAACAAGCACCTTAACCCTTTCCCAAACAACAAATTTTGGACTGTCCCAAATTGAAAGAGTTTGCAGACGGCATTTCAAAATGTGATGAAATTGAAAAATATTCTTCAGATAGAGCAGTAACTGTGTGGGAAGAGGAAAAATTGCTCGTTACGAGCAATATCTCATTTTCCCACAATGTTTTCTAAAGGTGTCTGCAACAAAGTAGTCAAATGTTGTTATTGTTTGGGAAAGGGTTTAACGGCCTTCTGCAGAAGAAGATATGATGGCAAAACGACCAATGCCTCCTTTATATAAAAATTATTTCGTTTGAGGAAGGAGTGTTTATCAATTCTTTATTACATACTTTTTATTATCTGTTTCCAATTTTGGGTGGCAAATATAATATGAATGTGTTTATCACCTTTTCATGTAAGTTATAGTCACAAGTTATGTCTTCATAAACATTCCCTGTTATTGTCTATTTGTTTCCTCATAATTATGGATGTTAGTGACTGGTACTGGCTTAAGGCAATTAAAGATTGTATCTATATGACTTTTGAATAATAGGTTTTGTAAGGAATTCGAAGAAACCTTTATGTCAAAAGGATCCATCCATGAGCAATTTCTCCTTAAATGACATTGGTTTCTTAAATATCTAGTCGAAAATTATTTTGCATTTGGTAAAGGATTAACAAACATTCCTTTAGATTCATTATAAAAGTAGAAGCAACTGTCAAATTGGAGAGAAAATTCTATTTGTAAACATACTCCTAAGATTTTTTAATGGAAAATCATGTTCTTGTTATGTCACAAAGGGACTTTCTCACAGGTTTTCAATTATTTTCATTTTAAAGTTTCCGAAAATCTGTATCTTCATTCAATTAGTGAAGAAAGACTTCAAGACTTCAAGTGTTTCATAGTCCGGTTTCCATATGATCCTGTGCACATCAATGCTTTTATAGAATGTATGTGGAATGAACTGTTTTATAATGTTAGAATATCAACAAGATAAATGTATTTTATCTGTACCAAATAGTTAAAAATGGGGTTAAGAAATGAATTAATAATTTTCTAAACATATTGTTTTTTTCTAAAAAAAGATGGAATTATAAGTATGTGAGTGAGTCCTTTTCATAGTTTACTATCACTTCTCAATATTTAACACTAATCCATTTCTCTTTGCTTTCCACATGCCTTATCGCAAAAAATAACCTTGATATTCCTCATGAAATAAAGGTTCAGCGCAGGACTACAGCAAGTCCTTCACACATATGATGCACTTTCTATAGTCTTGCGCTGAACCCACAAAAAGTCCTCTCCTTTTGCTATTGGGTTTGAACCCTTTTGAACCTGGTGTATTTGATATATGACATATGTACCATTCTTACTTAACCTTGCAGTCATCAGAAAGTTGTTAGATTTGAATTAATGATATACTTGTTGTAAAGGCAAATGATATTAAAGCTTACGTCCAATGAAACTGTCTTTGTACTATGTTTAAATACATAAGCTTGTCCCATAAAATCGAGTATGTATGTATGTCAGAGTTTTCTGATTCTGTGAGTGTCATTGAAAAGGTCGAATTGCAATCCCGTGGTTCCTCATTCAATCCACACTGTGCGACAATTTTTTGGGGGGAATGTCCTTTGGCACAACAGAGCCATAGCCTTATACCAGTGATTCTCAGGAGCCAAGTAATGTACTCAAAGTTGAAAATTTGTTGACATGGTATTAAACTCCAATCTACAGAAGTTTCTTCATTTTTTTTTTATCCCAACCAACAAAGTATTCTTTGTAAATCAAGTTCGCTCAATATTTCTGGAAATTTCCAAAATTTTCGGAAACTAGAAATTGTGAGTAACATGAAGTTTTATTGCTGATTCTTAGTCTACATATGTCCTGCATTGAATTTAGCGAGGTTGCCACTCTGGCAACTTTGGGCAATTTGCATAATTTGCATAAATTAAAAATGGCCGCCAATTAGCATCGTGGTTCTTTTACACGATGCCTTTAAGATAAAATATGGCATCTAAGGCGTCCTTTCTATGGTTTTGGGGCATGACAAGTTCGTTTTTGATGTTTAAATTCAATTTCGATCACTCTGTGTTGAAAAAAATCAAGATGGCGGCCAGACGCCATTTTGAAAATACAAAAGTTATTGTGACTGGCTATTTGATCAATAAAGATTTCATGAATTTTTTGCATTCTGTACAATGCATACCATTTTCAGAACATACCGATTAAATTTGATAAGACAACCATTTATTGAGACAAGACCTAGAAGCAATATACAACATACAACGTGCCTTTAATTCAGAGAAATATACATACCGTACAGTGTCATTTGTATGATACTCAACACAAATATGTAATACCGTTATAGGCCTTTTCAGAAACGTGGTTTGTCTCCCTTTGAAAAATCGGGCCACATTCGGAATACCTTCACTTCCGGGTATTAATTTCGAAAGAAGAATGTAGGCAAAGAAAACGATCGCTATCGATCGGATTTTGAAATTTATAAGCTTCATGTACCAAAATCAGAGATTTACATACGAAAACAGCAACAGAAAGATTTGTTGTTGGCTGTTGCCAAGCCTCGTTATAAAAGGAAATTAGATTAAATTGAATTTAATCAGACCCGAATAGCGCACCGCAGTTCAGTTAAAACATGACATTCCGTGTGAAAAAAAGGCAAATAAGTAAATGTTTTTGTCTGAATTAAATGCTTTGACAGATCAAAAATGTGTTAATCGGCTGGTTGATGGAAGGAAAGAATGAATGGAACACATATTTCTGGAATGTTATTACAAATTTGCATTAAGTTCGATTTACGGATTTGTAATAAGATAGAATAAACATCAGCATTTTTGTCAATAATGTGTAGAGGTTTTGTTTCTCCAATAAGTATATATTTTTTCTTAAAATTGAAATTTGTCGTATAAATAAAGTACCTTAAATAGAGAATTAGTTGTTATATGAAGTTCTCTGTCAGCCTACCTTTGATGATATATCGTATCCAAATATTACGGGCTATGAAAACAGTCCCAGTCCATTTATTCCACCTGTTGAAACTACATTCAAATAACGCTTACTAAATAACGAGGGACACAGGGTTGTGGAGATCTTTCATATGTTTAAAGGACCTCAGATTGCCGATGGTTGATTACTCTATCTCTCGATTGGCTAAACAATAAAGGGTGTGACATATGGTGCAAACGTGGCAGATTGGTGTTAATTTGCATCAACACTCTTAATCCCTGTGATAGCCAAAGTTTGTCAATTGACCCTTTGAATGTAATTAAGAAGGAAAACTGGCAATAATCCATTGAATTGAAAAGAGATTACAAATGTGTAAATTATCATTTTGATGATATATAATTACAAAACAAACTCAAACAAAAACACAATCGTTCTTGTTAAACAACAATTATAAGAGACATTTAATCAAAAGATTACTACGCAATCAATTAAAGTTCAAAGTAAGAGAAACAATATTTTCTAGCAAATCTTTGAACTATTTATCAATATGATTACAAGGCAAAAAGTCGTCAACAAAGTAAGTGAAATGTTCCAAATAAACCCTTATTGCCGAATCTGACTCTTAAGTCTGTTTAAAAGTTTACTTCAAAGACCAGGGGTGGTCCAAAGGTTTTTTTTCTTTTTTCGTTGCTTATAAGAAGCCTCATTTTACATAATGTAATTCTGTATTACATCGCATGAACCATAAAGTCATAACTATTTGGGGTAAAACAGAGCAAACTAAACATACATGTCGGCAGATCAAGACATACGGGTTCAACAAATATGAAACATAGTACATAGGCAAATGAATTTTCTACATAAGGACTTCCCATTTAGTCTACATCCCATAAAGGTTTCAATTCCCACGTTGTCTACGGATTAAATTGCCAAAAGATATACAGTTTAAAGAAATATTTTCATTTTTAATTGATTAAAATGTCTTTAAAAGATTTAGATTATTCTAAATCTGCATAAGAAAAATAAGAAAAATATTCTTTTCTGGATCTACACTTTATACATATTTTTCTTTCCCACCAACCCTCCATAGAAAAAGTGATTATAGGTTGGATTGATTTTCTACTCAGTTAGTGTCAAAAACAACCAAATTTTTCCGTGTAGGTGAAATGGAACTTCTGTCTGAAATGGTGTGAAAATTGGTAAAATAGACTTTAGACAAAATGGGAATAAACCTTGTACATAACAAAACGACCGGACACTCAGTAACATAGGGAATTAACTCATAAAGGGTTGATGCATATTTGGTCGAATATAGAGGGTAAAAAAAGATCGTATATGTTATTTCCTACGTTATGCAGTTGACCAATAAAAGAAGCAATAAAACCCTCGACGTGAAAGATATGAATCTTTTGAAGCTTGCCGAAATACACAGGCGCGCATCACATCATGTATCGTTGACACATAGTTGTGTGTTTTATGGCTTCGAGGCATGCCATTGGTTGCTATATAATGACGGAATCATATTTTGATTAGCGTTGCAAAGTCAGATTAGGGTAAATCGTTCTGCTTGAAGGGTCTTGGAAACAGTAATTCTAAGTAGAGTGAATGGTATGGACATGTTTTAAATCAGAGGAATCTAACGTTGACTCGGTAGGTGTAATTATTGTTAAATTGCCGATAATTAAACATGAATATAATCATTTCTATAATCTCTTATAAGTTAACATTTATTTGTGACTCTTATTGGACATAATTTGATGGAATGTCCCATAAATAAGTGGAACATTTATTAAGTAGGTTTGATCAGCTTGCATCATATCATCTGTTCATTGTGTTTGCATTTACATGGTACAACATCGTTTGAAAATGTTAGATTGCAAAATGGATTTTAAATTATGTTATCATAAGTTAAGGCAATAATCAAACAGATCTTCATCATCGTATTCTATACTTTAATTAATGTTTTAGCAGAGGATCGACTCTTCTCACTAAAAATGAATCGCAACGTTGTAACCGCGTAGGTATACAGTGTTTTATCTCGGGAAACTGGGTAAATTGTCCGCTAGAGAGTAAACAGAGAGTAAGGATATACTTTGATATTTCCCATCCTCAACAATCTTTCCAATGTAGTTTTTACAAACACGACTTTCGACGGCATTGTTAAAATACCCGCAGCAGTTTATCTATGTTTCTCAATGTCAGCTGTTATTATTTAATACCCGGAAGTCTTAAACCGGAAGCTACCGAAAATTTCGTATCTCCGATTAAGAGTATTCAAGAAAAGATAACAACACTTTCTGAAAAGGCCTATTGCTCTTGTATTGACATTACAAAGAAGTAATTCTATTAAGTTTGAAATTTGATTATGAAAGAAGGTATATAATTTTGACAAAGCGATGTATCCCATGAAGTACAAGATAAAAATCTAATATTTTTTTTTTCAAACCAAATGCATGTAGTGCTGCAACAAAGCAAGTGATCTGGCATTAGTCAGTGCTTTTAAAAGATGTCACTGTAGCTAAAACTCACATTGGTAAATCCACTCTTAGCTGTGTTGTCAAACTGATGAAAGGCTTAGATTCAAAATTCTATATCGCAGCAGCATCTTTGACTGACTTGTATGTTGAATATCACAGTCTTGGATGGAAGATCTGCGAATATTTGATGGTGTTGCCATTGACTTCATGTATGTTGAACCGGAGGAATTTAAGCAATCTGAACAGATTCGAAACTGTTGATCTAAATCCAGCTTGATGATGCTAAGTGGACAGTTTCTTGCTTCAGACAATTTTTGTTCTTTTGTTTGAACATGAAGAGAGAGAGGGCGTTATATCCTTCTGAAGAATATGACATTGAAGCATATATAATGAAGTACATGTAATTCTTCCTTGCTAGACAGACACAATATGATTTGTATGCACTTTCAGTTGATTAAAATTGGATATTGTATGTAGATGTTGTGGTAGGTTCTTGGATGCTGTTCAGTTTGGAGTTGCAAGCTTCATTTTAGATTTGAAAATGAGTCCTCGCAGACTCTTTCCCGTTTATAAACGTACATAGATCGACCTTTTCTCTATTTCCGTTTTTGTGTCAGACTGCATTAATACTTAATACTGTCTTTGATGAAGACAACAGGTCATAACTCAAATAAGCTTCATAAGAAAGAGATGAAAGATGAAGCATATGTACACATCGGATGCTCATGAATCTTTTCATGGAAGGTACTGTGAACATGCCAAAATGACTGTTTTTGTATAGAGTAAAGAAGGGCCAAAACATGGCAGATTCTGACCATCTGTGGTAATAACCGACCGGTCTGAAGTAAAGGGAAACGACTGTTGTTCATAATTCATAAACGTTATACACGAGTTACTTTCCTTTGATGACGGAACGGGGAGTCTAGTTAAAAAAGATATTCACACGATGCATCTAAACAATATCACAAATATATATTTTACATCGAATGTTTCGTATGATATTACTTTCCATTGGTACAGGATTCCCATTTTGGAAAACGGTTAAAAAAATAAAACGTTCTCGGACAGTCATTTCTGCAATGGTTTCTTCCTTATAAATATACCACAAAAAGTGTTTTTGATACATTGTTATCTCCCATGGTTGTTTAAATGAAATGGCGTGTCTAATAATTCCAAAAGAGGGGACTTAGTTTTTCTTAAAACCAATGCCTTCAGTAAGACAACAGTTCTCTTCATGTTATGTTATTCAGGAGAGGGACTCAATAGGCTTAAAGCTTCTGTCCCAAACCAATTGTAAAACTATTTTGCAAAAAAATATATTTAAACTGACTTCATTATTTCAATAATCACCCCAATAATTCCTAAGAATGCTTTGTAAATGTCAAAGAATCGATTGTGAGTCTTCTGCTTTCAATACAAGGCTTCCGCGTTCGAATCCTGGTCTCGTCAATATTTCTCAACGTTTAAAAAAGTCGGTTTGACCCTTCGGTTCATTACCATATCTGATGAAGTAAATAATCTAACCGTAAAGTGATCATAAGACTTGAAAAGAAGATACTAATGAGTAATTTCTCCTTTGCTCACATTTGTCCGTCACCATGACCTAGTGGTTAAAGCATCCGCCTCAGGACGCGGAGGGCGAAGGTTCGAGCCCCATGGGAGGTGTTTGTCCGGAGACTATTTCTAGTGAAACTGAAATGGACGGTTCATGAGCCGCAAGCTAGTTAAATTTATTGGTTGCCGACTTCTATCCGTTTGGTGCCTATCATGGTGATAGAAGATATGAGGCACTTGGTATAATCAGTTAAAAGTGTATCATACGCCAAACTGGCTGGTCCTTTCAATTGGGGTGAACATATTTTAAACAAAACCTTCATTGAAGAAGGATATATTGGTTGTTTCGTCAATAATTACGATTTTCAACTAACATTTTATTGGGTTTGACTAAAGACAACCATTAAACAACATGTCCAAATAACTTTTGCATAATAAATATAATAGGAGGAATCTAAATTAGTCACGAGGAAACAAGAGACCTGCTTGTGAACAGGACCAAACCGTATACTAGTTTATATTTTGTGTATGACAAAGTAGTTTGATGGTGATCGGACAGACAAAGCAGTAGCAAAAAAAAAAAAAACAGAATAGAATAATGTAAGCCATTGTCGAAGTCGCTAGAACACTAAGACATTGTATTTGCATATGAGCATTGCGGCTACTGGTGTATTACTTTAAAATCCCTTCTTCAACTGTCTCAATCTACTGTTGTGAACGAAAAGCGCATGCCCTGAGCTATTTAGCAATATATTGAGGGGTTCAATGCAAAATTGATCTAAGTCATGTACAAACATTAAGCAATTACATGTACTGTTCTATTGCATTGAATACACAGTACTGTAAACACATATACAGTGAACGTGAAAAGGGCCCTATCAAAGCGCCTTTACACAGTTTCTCTGTCTCCCTTTTCCTTCTCTAACATCTTAGTTGCAGCAACATGTATCTACATTTGCCAGATCGATTCATAGTTAAAGACAAATCGAGAAAGGCATACAAGACGAAGCAACCCATCAGACGAAAGGCATCGACAGGGATCGGTATATGCCTGCGGGCGCGCTGACCTGGACAGAAGGCTCTCCGTGGATCCCCGAGCACACAATTCATCTCGTGTCCTGGTTATATACAGTCTGTCTTGTTCATGTGTAGCTCTTACCCAAGCATAACATTACTATATAAGAAGACTTTGCACTTTCGCGAGTAGGGGTGCCTCTTTTATCAAAACGTATTATTTTTTACTGTCAAATAGTTATGCCTCTAGATTTATAGTCTACAAGATCTGATGCCGGATAACATCTTCTAAGAGTCTCTGTGCAGAAACACAACACGAAGGAATGTCTCACTGATGTACCTTTTGCATGTTCCAGAGAAGGATATTCTGACTTTCTGGGCTTATCAGGAAGATGTCTTGAGCGGATCACAAAACAGAGTCTGCAACCCCTTAGTTCATAAAATCTCACAAAATGCAACTACTGCAGAACACTGTAGAAACCACTGTGGCTGAAGTATATATTGGTTCTGAGTAGCATTGTCTTCTTTTCTCCCATTGTTTTCTATCCATAATGTCTAAGAAAGCATTAGTCTGGCTATAACTTGTCGCCTGCTGTTGTTCAAGACTTGGACTTGTCAGCATTTCATACATGGACGGAATAGGTTAAATTGTCCTTGGTAATGGATAAACGTTAAGGTGTTCGCCTATGAATCACACGAGAGAAACATTGTGGTAAAATTATTAATCTCTCTTTCACGTAAGGCAATTTTTCCTTTAGTCACAATCTTTTATTCTATGTATCAACAATGGGTGTATACCCTTGTAAGCTGGAGTCTGTGGGCATAAACAATCAAAGAATATCTCCTTAGGTACAGTGTGCTTATTCCGGAACACTATTTTATGACGTTCCATGGCGTATCATGGCGATGCTTTGTGCGGATGTCATATGAAAGTTCAACCCACGATCTTCTCAATACATCTCTTAAACTCATCTGCTTCTTCAGTTTAGAAACAACTCTGGCTAAAGGATAAACTGATCTTAATGAGTAGTTTCTAATTTTGTCTTACGTCTGTCTCTACACGAGATCATTTAGAAAGTATTGTTTATCTTTTCGATATTAGGGAATGGTTATATTATTTATACGAACGTTTTTTTCACTCAGGCATTATCGCTGGCTTATCACTCAAGAAAGCACCGTTATAGAAGAACTAACCGTCTATTCGCGTCAACCGGCTTTTTATTTTTTTCACAATAGTTCTCTTCTTGTCGACAATGGGTGCATATCATTGTAACAAAAACCTGTGACTAAACGAAATCACGGTGGTGAGAGGATGGATTTGCCGTATTTGTTAGATGTCATTAATTAGAATATCATATCGTTATTGATACATTTCTTTAATTGTTAAGGAGATGATAATACAACCCATTCCTAGGCAATATGAGTTTCTCCTTTGTTTAAGAACGACATATCGGTTGTTTTGTCAATGAGTACCATGCTCTACTTAACCCACATTGGCTTTTACCAAAGACGACCTTTGGAAAACGTTTCCTAGTAAATTTCGCATTATAATTTTGATTGGGGAAATCAAAATAGGGCATGAGGGAACGGGTAACATAATTGAGAACAAAGGATCGAGGTTCCCTTTCTGCGTGTGTAAAAGTAGTTTGATGCTGATCGGACAGACTTAGCAACAGCCAGAACGTGAAGGGCATAATGATGGTCCTTTTCAAAGTCCCTAGTACACTAATACATTGTGTTTGCATATGGACAGTGCTGCTTCTGGTGTATTACTTTAAATTTAAAATCCCTTCTTCAACGGTCCCAGTCTACTGTTGTGAACGAAAAGCGCGTGCCCGGAGCTATTTAGCAATATATTGAGGGGCTCAATGCAAAATTGATCTAAGTCCTGTACAAACATTAAGCAATTACTGTTCTATTGCATTGAATACACAGTATGTAAACACATATACGGTGAACGTGAAAAGGGCCCTATCAAAGCGCCTTAACACGGTTTCTCTGTCTCCCGTTTCCTTCTTTCATATCTTAGTTGCAGCATTATCTATCTGCATTTTCCCTGTCGATTCATGGTCAAAGACAAATCAAGAAAGGCGAGAAAGACAAAGGAACCCATCAGACAATGGGTATCGACAGGGATCGGTATATAACAAGGCACAAGCTTACCTGGACAGATGGCTCTCCGTGGATCCCCGAACATACAAGTTATCCCGTGTCCTGGTTATATACAGTCTGTCTTGTTCATGTATAGCTCATACACAAGCGAAACATTACTATAAAAGAAGACTTTGCTCTTTCGCGAGTATGGGTGCCTCTTTTATCAAGACGTATTATCTTTACTGTCAAATAGTTATGCCTCCAGATTAATAGTCTACAAGATCTGATGCCGGAGAACGTCTTCTAAGAGTCTCTGTGCAGAAACACGAAGGAATGTCTCACTGATGTACCTTTTGCATGTTCCAGAGAAGGATATTCTGTCTTTCTGGCATTATCAGGAAGATATCTTGAGCGGATCACAAAACAGAGTCTGCAACCCCTTAATTCATAATATCTCGCTAAAAAGCAATTACTGCAGAACACTATAGAGACTACTTTGGCTGAAGCATATATTGATTCTGATAAGCATTATCTTCTTTTCTCCCATTGTTTTCTATCCATAATGTCTAAGAAAGCATTAGTCTGGCTATAACTTGTCGCCTGCTGTTGTTCAAGATTTGGACTCGTCAGCATTTCATACATGGACGGAATGGGTTAAATTGTCCTTGGTAATGGGTAAACGTTAAGGTGCTTCGCCTATGAATCACACGAGAGAAACATTGTGGTAAAATTATTAATCTCTCTTTCACGTAAGGCAATTTTTCCTTTAGTCACAATCTTTTATTCTATGTATCAACAATGGGTATATACCCTTGCCAGCTGGAGTCTATGGGCATAAACAATCAAAGAATATCTCCTTAGGTACGGAGTGCATATTCCGGAATACCATTTTCTGACTTTCCAGGCCGATCATGGCGATGTTTTGTGCGGATGTCATATGAAAGTTCAACCCACGATCTTCTTAATACATCGCTTAAACGCATCTGCTTCTTCAGTTTAGAAACAACTCTGGCTCAAGGATAAACTGATCTTAATGAGTAGTTTCTAATTTTCTCTTACGTCTGTCTCTACACGAGCTCATTTAGAAAGTATTGTTTATCTTTTCGATATTAGGGAATGGTTATATTATTTATACGAACGTTTTTTTTCACTCAGGCATTATCGCCGGCTTATCACTCAAGAAAACACTGTTATTGAAGAACTAACCGTCTATTCGCGTCAACCGGCTTTTTATCTTTTTCACAATAGTTTTCTTCTTGTCGACAATGGGTGCATATCATTGTAACAAAAACCTGTCACTAAACGAAATCATGGTGGTGAGAGAGGATGGACATGCCGTATTTGTAAGATGTCCTTAATTCGAATATCATATCGTTATTGATACATTTCTTTAATTGTTAAGAAGATGATAATACACCCCATTCCTAGGCAATATGAAGTTTCTCCTTTGTTTAAGAACGACATATCGGTTGTTTCGTCAATGAGTACCATGCTTTACTTAACCCACATTGACTTTTACCAAAGACGACCTTTGGAAAACGTTTCCTAGTAAATTTCGCATAATAATTTTGATTGGGGAAATCAAAATAGGGCATGAGGGAACGGGTAACATAATTGAGAACAAAGGATCGAGGTTCCCTTTCTGCGTATGTAAAAGTAGTTTGATGCTAATCGGACAGACTTAGCAACAGCCAAAATGGGAAGGGCATAATGATGGTTCTTTTCAAAGTCCCGAGTACACTAATACAGTGGACCCTCGTTTATCCGAACACTTTCGTTCCCAGGAGAAGTGTTCGTATTAACGAATTTTCCGGAATAAAGAATATGCGAGTTACAGCGAAATGTTTACCTCTACACGGTGTCGGTGTATCATGATCATTACTATGAAGTAAGAAATACATAATTATTTTTTTTTTAAGGGAAATTTAAAGTGTGTTAAGAAAGTGTTTATTTGGTCAAAACGGATTTTTTAAAAAAATGACAATTTGGAGCAATGTCTTACGAGAAGTTAAAATTCCTTAAGATAGCTCTGAAAAGAACTGTCTTCGTTTGGCTGTGGGTGTAGACATCTTCAAGTTGTATCTTTTTATTTCAATATCGAGAAATGAGATAGGTAGGGATTGTCGAGAGTTTATTTATAGGGAAAAGGAGCATATCGATTGAGTAATAATTGAAAATGATTGCCAGACACTGTCTCCCGATCGCTGTCTAAGCAGCCAATCAGCCAATCAACACCTTTTACAAACTCAACTATCGACATGCGACCGTAATTACAATAATGTAAGACCAATCAACTGACAGAATGACCGATTAACAAACAATCAACACCTTCCAGTACACTACACTAGGTGACATGTTATGGTCAAGCATACGTGACAGTTTGCAAAACGTGTGAATGCCGTTTACAACAGAAGACCGATCCCTTCATTCGCAACTGTAACCGCAAAATAAACGATTTTACTGGTTTCCGGACTAGCCATACGCCAATCTCTACCAGAGTAAATTGGTTCCCGCTACGCTCCCACATTTATCTCTGTGACGGGCTCAGAAAATAGTACCACTTTTCCGGCATGGTCACGTGGCCGAAACTGACGTGTAGGGGTGTAGTAGTATACTGCATCTAGCGGCTTGCAAAAAGCGAGCTCCAAACTGACGCTCAGATCCATTGAGAAGTTAGACGAAAGTCTCTTTAGTCGTATCACAATATAATATAGATAAGATAGGACAGTAAAAATAGAATAAAGACAATTATTTACACACAAAGCAGCTTATATTTGAAGCGCAACAGCTTATTGAGTAGAATTGAGGCGACGCTCCATACGACTCGAAACCCGCCCCCTCGATCAAAACAAAGTGAATGACAGCTAGAAAAAACATTCTCCAAGACAAATCAAACCTCCACGTTGTTTAACAAATGAGTCGTCAGTCAGAATGTAACGTTCTCAAGAAAATCCAATGAATCAAGACTATTTGCGACCTTCTCAACAACAAATAGCACCATTCCTCTTCATTTCGAGTTTAAATCTTCCTTCAGTCAGTTCAGACCTTGACAATACTATTAGGATAAGTGGACATAGATCATACTGTTAAGCCTCAATAGACTCATTTGAAAGGACTATCTCACATGTTGTGATTTTAACAATTTAAAATAAGAAGTTTTCTTTCAATAAAATGAAAATATAAATTTCTAAAGTAACAGAAGACTGGATTATTGACAGCTTTCCAATACCTTTCTAAACTGTTAAGAATGTTTATAAAGAACATTTACAGTGTATATTGTTGATAATGCAAACTGTTTAAACCTTTCCCAAATAACAAATTTTTTACTGTTTCAAATTGAAAGCTTTTGCAGACGACATTTCAAAATGTAATGAAATTAAAAAATATTCTTCAGAAAGAGCAGAAAACCTTGTGGGAAAAGGAAAAATTGCTTGTTATGAGCAATTTCTCCTTTTCCCACAATGTTTTCTAAAGTCGTCTGCAACAAAGTGGTCAAATGTCGTTATTGTTTGGGAAAGGATTAACCCTTTACCAAATGCTAAATTTTCGACTGTCCCAAATTGAAAGAGTTTGCAGGTTACATTTCAAAATGTGATGATATTGAAAATAATCTTCTGATAAGGCAGAAAACATTGCTTGAAGAGTGGATATTGCTCAATAAGAGCAATTTCCCCTTTTCCCACAATGTTTCCAGAGTAGTCTGCAACAAAATGGTTAAATGTCTTTTAAGTTTAGATTGTTGTTTAGAGAAACACCCGTTTAAATGGTTTGTGATATCTGCAAAATAAATGATTTTTATCTTTTCTAAATAATAATGATTGGGGTTAGAAAGCTGTCAATAATCTAGTCTTATATTACTTTAGAAAATATGTTGTCATTTCAATTGTAGAAGACAATTCTTAAAAGTTAAAGATCCCAATCTGTGAGATTGTCCTTTTCATATCAAATTATTAATGTTTATTTCACCCAAAACACAACTCTCTGAGTTAGTTGCTTTAAAACCATTTTCTAACATCTGCTTTTGCTTTCAAATTAATCAAGTCAATAATTTTACATAGAGGAATGGGTGAAGCAGATGTCCAAATAAAAGGCGTATTCAGCCATTATTGATTCTTTAAATCCTATGTTGTGGGTACTCATTTGAGACATTAGAACGAACAAATGAATTATTAACAACAAGATCTAACTCATCGAACAGATCCAAGCGTTATTTTATTCAGTTCCTATCTTATCTCTTCACCTACACCATATTCTTCAATCATACTTTGATTATGCACATAATGGACACTGTTTCTATTTGTTTGGTGATCCTCAAGTGGCACTGTAATTGGTTGAGTAATTTTGCTTTAGTTACTTTTCCATTTTATACAGCAAATAAATTTATGGTTGAAAGGCTGTCAACTTTTATGAACACTGTACTGACATCATCTTTCTTGAAATATAATGAATGCAAACCTTTATGAATCAAATAGACAATGTTACTAACAAACAATAGATCAGCTAATTTGTTAATACAATATTTCATCATAATATCATTAAACAGTAATATTCTCATGATGAACTTGTCTTTTAAAGAATTTGATTGTTGTATGCTGTAATGATATATACATGTATATATTTGTCTTAAAAGATTAAGATTATTCATAGAGAACATTTGAATTATAAAAGAAAACTCTTACAATCTGTCATTTAAGTTCCTATTAACAAGCAGTTCAAACTGTTTGAAAACTAAGAAGCAATTACAAACATATCTGGGGATGCTCCCTGCATTCATCATTTAGTCACTTATTGTGAATTTGTTATTAGTATTTATGACAGAAACTGAAGAAATAAACTGTTGTCATAATTGTTTTGACATTGCTTAGCAGTTATAAAAACTATGATGAATTTTGATTCAAAGCATGAGTATTGTTCATTCAACTATCTTATATCTGTATGTAAAATTCAAATTATTTAAACAAGTAGAGTGAAAATCTAACATGAAAACTGGATTGTTACTCTTCATTTATCAAATTTCATTAGAATAAGTATACTTTAGATCATCCTATACACTACATATGTTCCTTAGAGGACCAGCTCAGTAATGGGAAGAAGAAAAGAATCACATAACTGACGAACGTCAAATTATCAATTCTTTCTACCATTTTTTTTTCATAAGAGAGGTTTATAATAACTAATTGAAAGACTAAATGTTATGTTATGTTCAAATTACAATTAACAGCAGCACCAACCAACTCTCTCAGATATGAATTGTGAATTTATTCAAATAGTAAGCAACTGAAGATAACATTTTGTTACGTCGAAAAGGGTAGAAATCAGTTTGATAAAAACTATTTTTGTCATCCTGCAACACATAAGCATTAAACAGAAAAAAAGTCGAATAAGATGATTAATAAGTATTAAAGTAAGTTGTAACACATTTCACAGTATATCTGTTTGTCCTTTATCATGTGAGCATAGAGGCCTCTACTGTGCAGAGACTGCACCATTCATTGTCCACTAAATCAACTATTATATAACATATATGACATATGGGTCTGGACTGTGTAGGGGATGCCCTATCGTTCATCTGTGCTAGTGTGTGATAAACATGTACTAAATGTTTAATGTTAACTGGATGTAGGGTTCTGTGACTGTGTAGGAGCAGCCCTATCGTCATAGAGCCCTACTTATCCAAAGCATTATTGAATAAGATAATGATAAAATGAATACGTATAGAAATGTATGAACTCAGTGTCAGTAATATCAAACATAAAAATATGATAATCATTACACTAGTCAGAAAATGGATAATGGGTTAAAGGCTGTTTAGGGGATGCCCTATCGTTTGAAAGCTCATCATCCCCAATGCATCATTGTAATTAGTAATAAGTCTACCACAAAGTACTTGATGTACTCATAGCTGTAAACAACTAAAATAATCTAAAGGAGGGAAAACATAACCAAAATCTGGCTCAAAAACTATATGAACTATATGATAAAGGGATTTGATATACCAAGTGACAATCTGTCAATCATTTTAGTTTTATTCCTATGGCGCTTTGCTCACTATTGTTGGAGGTTTTACCACTTTACTAAAATATCCCCGAAGTAATCGAGCATAAATTTGCACAATCCATTGACCTGTTTTAAAATAACTGGGTCCTCATTTAAAACAACCTTAACCGGGTCCTCACTCCCCCTAATCCTCCCCCCCACCCCCACCCCCTGCAAAGATTGACAGCTGTGGCAGTTTTAAAAGGGGAGAACCAAGAGTGTAAAGCTTTCTTATTTCTTCATAATCATTAATGGTTTGTCTAATCTTTTGCACAAAGTATGAGCATACATACATCATAAAGTTACTAGTAAATCATGAACCATATACATGTACTAAAAAACAAGCATAGTTAGAAAAAGGTACTTGCAGTTTATTCATCATGGTTCTTTCCTCTCATCTTTATCTCTATGCTTATGCATTTCCTGTGGCCCCATAAACCATGAACACATCATCCAAATATCCATATTGTTTCAATCACTGGCAGCCATTACATAGTGTTTTCTCTGCAACCCTTTTTAACCCATTCATCTCTCATTTCATAGCATGTGAAGCTTATTTGGGGGTTATTTGGAAGTACAGTACCTTTTTAAAAGCGACAACTCATTGATATCATACATTCGTGGTAAGTTTTCTGAACATCAATTTGAAGAGATCTGCGTCCATTCAGATGATACGAATGTGCCATCTAAGAAGCTTTTGCCTTTTCAAAAGACAAAGATATCACGTATTTTGAAGTTAATAATTGCAGGTAGCGAAATCTTTAAAAATCACAGTTGTAAAGTGAAGACATCGTTCCCAATTTCTACCTCGTGTTTGTTTATATCACTGGTATCCAAGCTGTCCGATAACCAAGACTTATTATGCATCGAGCGGGAGACCAAAGATGTAAACATTCCGCGGATTGATTTTCAAAAGCGTAAAAAGGCTTTATAATAGTTCTAGCAAGAATCGGTGAAATACATATTCAAAGTCTACTGTATGGATAAAGTAAAAGTATTTTTGCCTTATTCATATATTATTTTACTTAATTGTATGCATAGAACAGTTTGGATCGCAATATTACAGAGTTTGCCACGATTCGTGGCAAAGATGGCCTGAGCCCGTTGCAGAGGTAGTATCCGGGGGACGATAACTCTGCATGGGAGATTGGCCATACGCATATACTATGAAAACAATCGGAACTCTTCGGGTATTTCCGTGAGCTGTGAAATACACCTCGGATATAAGTGTAGGGTTACAATTTTTCGGGTAAATCGGCATCCGCCGATGAACACCTTTTCTAAGCGTGCATGTTAAGTAGTTCAATGTGTATGGAAGTGTTGGACATCCTTTTTAATCACTTTTGATCAGTAACTCATACCAAATGGCGAACTTGTTGTTGTGACATGTATACTTGTTTCCCTTAACAAATTTAACGACTTTTTGGATTTTACAGTCAAGATCTATTTTTAGAAACGAAAGAAAGTGACGTCATTCTCGCGGGAAACAATATGGCGTCATCCCTATTATTTCAGAGGTGTTTTCTATTGGATAAACCCGATGTGCTCAGATTGACTATGAAAAGTGACTGTTGGTTCCCGAATATTTTTGTCCGGTTCCGGAACGCGGATTTTCCGCATTAAACAGTTAAATTGATGAAGGTAAGATCCGTTCCCTCAAAATTCTGTTCGGATGGTGAATATTCCGTATAAACGACGTTCGGATTATCGCGGGTCCACTGCACGGTGTTTGCATATGAGCAGTGCTGCTTCTGGTGTATTACTTTAAATTCTAAAATCCCTTCTTCAACGGTCTCAATCTACTGTTGTGAACGAAAAGCGCGTGCCCGGAGCTATTTAGCAATATATTGAGGGCTCAATGCAAAACTGATCTAAGTCCTGTACAAACATTAAGCAATTACTGTTCTATTGCATTGAATACACAGTACTGTAAACACATATACGGTGAACGTGAAAAGGGCCCTATCAAAGCGCCTTTTCACAGTTTCTCTGTCTCCCTTTTCCTTCTCTAATATCTTAGTTGCAGCATCATGTATCTACATTTTCCAGGTCGATTCATAGTCAAAGTCAAATCGAGAAAGGCATACAAGACGAAGCAACCCATCAGACGAAAGGCATCGACAGCGATCGGTATATGCCTTCGCGCAGGCTGACCTGGACAGAAGGCTCTCCGTGGATCCCCGAACACACAATTTATCCCGTGTCCTGGTTATATACAGTCTGTCTTATAATTGTGTAGCTCTTACCCAAGCATAACATTACTATATAAGAAGACTTTGCTCTTTCGCGAGAAGGGGTGCCTCTTTTATCAAAACGTATTATTTTTTACTGTCAAATAGTTATGTCTCCGGATTTATAGTCTACAAGATCTGATGCCGGAGAACATCTTCTAAGAGTCTCTGTGCAGAAATACGAAGGAATGTCTCACTAATGTACCTTTTGCATGTTCCAGAGAATGATCTTCTGACTTTCTGGGCTTATCAGGAAGATGTCTTGAGCGGATCACAAAACAGAGTCTGCAACCCCTTAATTCATAATATCTCGCTTAAATGCAATTACTGCAGAACACTATAGAGACTACTTTGGCTGAAGCATATATTGATTCTGATAAGCATTTTCTTCTTGTCAGCATTTCATACAAGGACGGAATGGGTTAAATTGTCCTTGGTAATGGGTAAACACATATACGGTGAAGGTGAAAAGGGACGTATCAAAGCCCCTTCACATGGTTTCTCTGTCTAACATTTGCCCTGTCAATTCATGGTCAAAGATAAATCGAGAAAGGCGAGGCAACTTTCTACTTATTTCCTATTGGGTTTTAACACAAATCTTTTGTTTTATCACTGTTGCTTACACTATTTATGATTAGTTAAATTGTAAAATGTCGAGGAACGTAGTTTTCGAATTGTAATTCACATGTCAGTCCTTAAATTCAATGCCATACAAATATGTGTGTAATGATTCCTGTGTCCATTGGCTAAACTTGAAAGAGATCGCGATTTTCCTTGTATGACCCAAAAGAAAAATTCTACATACCCATTGGTGAACTCGTCACCTCATTCATTGCACAGGTAAAACAGGATTCCAAAACAACGTATTTCGAGCTCTATCTTATGACACACTTCAAGATACGTCAAGCGATCCGTTTCTAGAGATATGATCACATTCATTCATTCCGATGCCAAGCCAACACCACGATGTTGCCCATCGGTACAATGCTGCATTTGAATAACAACGACAGCTTCTTTATCCACCAATTAAAACTGAAAGCCAGATTAATGCTAGAAAGGCGCCAAACCAAGACATCTGTTGTAGAATTATCAGTGCCGTTTTCAACACTACAATCTCTTATACTACGGCGGTAGTTCATTTATCAACGTAACCTGGGTAGTCTACCAGTTCTTGGCTTTTCCTTGTCCACAATGAGGTAATTTGATAAGAGTTAGAAATTAATCCTGGACAGTATATATTTCTACACCACTGTAAATACACACGCTTAATGAGCACATATATATTGTATCGTATTTTACTTCTCTTTTTCATACTCAAAACACTTCTACGCCCACAAAACCACTTATCTAACACCGAACACTTTGTTAACTCCATATTTCGAATTCGGTTTACACGTCCTGAAAGCATAAGCACTCTTTTTGAAATGAATTAAATTAAAAAGATCCATACATGTGAAATGCATGATAGGTTGCGAAAAGCGAAAAGTGTAGGCCTACAATGATTCGGCTAAAACATGCCTTTACGTGTAGACATATGCACGGTTTATATCACTACTACAAACCCACGTGCTGCACGAGACACGACTGCAATGCATAAACATCACATCATTTCATGACATCAAGATTATATTACTTTTTTGTTGGTTCGTTTCGTTTTCAACAATATTTTAATAACGTAGGTCAGTTCCCCTGTCTGTACTGCCATGTTACAGACCAGTCAAATAGTAGAGCGTACAGGATTCCAATCAGAAAAAGAACCAAATCTTCCTGTTTTTTTTTGTGGCATTTAAACAAAAGTAATTTCGAACCATTTAAATGATTGGAAACCACCGCCCTACCCCTCCTGCCCTAACCTACTTCTCACGAGTTTCACCTTCTGCTCATAAGGAAAATCAGCAATAAATCACTTAATTGTTATTGAGATGTTTCAAAAATCTTGATTTTAGACAAAAGTGATATTGGGGAGCCCCCGAAGTATGAATATTAGCCTAAGACCTACTACATGTTTGGTTAGAAGGCGGGAACCATCGTTTCTTGGATAAGTTCTATGCAGGGGGAGGAAAGCTCTTACGCTCTTACTAAGATAATCAAAGGTCAAATATGCAAACAACATGATGTACAGATGGTTCGAACTATTGCCAAAGTATAGCATACTTAGATTTTCGATTGTTTGGGTCAGAATTGATTTTTGATTGTATATGTGTCAGAACACTTACCGTGACACACTCGCTGGTCTATGCGCCTAAGGTCAAGACGCCTCCACTGCAAGGAATTTAGCAATTCAGTAACGCTGGACATGCGGCTGTAATCATGCTTGACCCATCCAACACCCCCAATGCACAGACTCAATCTTCTCGATTTGAGCAGTATTGTATGGGGACCAAATAAAGCTGCAGTTTTTTTCAAGCTGGGGCCTGACCAGCGTCTTATATACAGTTGATTAAAGTCCTTTTGAGAATAGCTTTTGTCTTGTCGTCTGCGCTCGCTTCCGATTTGAACCTGGCATAAATTTTCCAATGACAATGTGATAAAGAACGGCTAGAAAAGCTTTCGATACAAAAGAAAACTGCCAAATTCCTTCATATGAACCCTATCTTAAAAGATAGGTTTTTCATTAAAATGGACTTACCGATTAATAGATATTCTTGGGGTATTAAACGTTAACAAATTGTTATTACCAATCATTGTCACTTATCCAAAGACCATTTTCAATTTCTTAACTTTTAAGTTGTTTAAATCCGTTGAATTATATAAATCTTCCGCTTCAAATGCTTTCAAATTGTGTCCATTTGCAAGGTCTCGTATGAGAACATGTGCTCACTTAATTATTCTGTTTTAGGGCAATATGAATCACATGATTTATCCGGCATCGTCTTAAACAAGAAACGCCTTTCTATCACTTTATTAACCCTCTCACATGTACACTGTATATCCATTAACGTCTTAACATGCAATTTAAAGGATCTGTGACACGCAAACTCTTTATGAAATTACTATGGAAAAAAGAAAAGAATTTCTCCCATAGCTAACCTAACAATAGTTTCGTTCTTAGCCAGGGAAAAGGACCTGTCCTGCAAAATTTCCTACTTTAAATCAATGTCTGAAAAATGGTGGAAAATCATGAATCTCAAAAGTACCTTTGATTTTGTACATAAAAACAAGCGATGCTTTAAAAAGTACAATGAAGATCATACAGTAGGCCCTTCATATGTAAGGACTCAGATTCCGTTCAAGTCTTAGTTGTCGCTTGTCTGTGGTACTCCTTTCTCTTTATGTTTACGTTTACTAGAAAATATTTTGTACAAGAACCTTTGTATGACAGGCAAATGCTTCTGGCCAATGGGTTTACCCCGTACATTATTGTAAAATAAGCAGTGATCCCGTGCTGTGTTGTTCAGCTTCATTTCCATTTCCGATGTCGGGTTTTTTTAAATTCAATGAACAACCAAACCCTCTGATTCTGGATCATGATGCAATGTTTCCTTTTGAATTGGGCTATACGCATTCCAAAATGTTAATTTATGACGGCACTAAAGTGAAAGCAACAGCAGACTATGTAGTTACCACGAAACTTTAAACTTTTCTTTGTTACTTATGGTATCGTTGGAAACAACTGTGACAAAAATGATAAATTGCTCGTTATGAAAAACAAAGATCGCACATAAGCATTTGTGATCGGTCGAAACTGGATGACAAAACAAAAGTTTGAACGACTATGTTATAGGATAGAGTATAGGATAGAGACCAATTGTGACTAGAGGAGAGATGGCTTTTTCCAAGCAAGTTTGTCATAAAGGTTTATTAAGAATTTTCAACAGGTGCGTCGGTGGTTTTGTGAAGGAAGGGGTAAAATCCTTATTCTAAATGTGGGAAGTTTTTGGAATTTATTTTGCAATCAATTGAATGAAAATACTTCTTTGCAGACCTTGTAGGCTTACTTACTTACCTTCTTTCCGTTATGCCCGTTGGTCTGTGGGAAAGCAACAAAACGTTTCCACTCCTGGCTTTTGCGCTTAGTTCAATTATTCTCAAGTTTAATAGCTCAATAAGGTTATACAGTGTTGGCACTAACGATAGAATACCAGATACATAACTAGGAGTACCAACCATTGTCTCTTCTTGATTACAATAAATTCAATTTTATCAGAGAGTCGTTTTCAGATTGCGTTTCCATCGTCTGCAATCATGTCCAAGTTCGTTTCACGAAAGGAACCCCGCCATGTTTGATAATGAACTAACCATTTTACTTACATCAATACAAGAGTTTTCCATTAACCCGGTATGGTTCGCCATAACTCGATATCCTATAGACAAATCATTGACCAGGAAAAAGCTTTTGTAGACGGCTTATTATGCTTTACAAAGAAAGCCAATTCAGTTTCGTGATAAAACAGAAACATGCATAATAACATATTCCTCATAAATGCAATATCGCTCTTTGATCTTTAGTCTTTGATACGTGACATGTGCATAAAGACTGAGGCCTTCGTAAAGCACAGCACTCTATTTCCTTGGATCGGATTGTATAAAAGGTAAAATTAGAAGTAAACACTAATAACAACAACAATAACATCACAAAATAGACGATACATACTTAGTCATAAGCGTTATCTTTGTATTGATGAGTAAGCAAGGTATTTAAGAAAACATGCTTGTGTGAAATCATGACACCGTTTCGACAAAATGAGAATTTGCTTTGGATGAACAAATTCGACTTTTTTTTTATTGTTTTGTAGTGTTTGAATGAGCTTTTGGTGTGGGGAGGTCAAACCTATGTAATCCACATGGATTATAAAACAAGGTGTGAGTCTTATGATTCGGCATTTGAGATTTTACGATTGAGCTTTTTTAATGCAAAACCATTACTTGCTCAGAATGTGAATTCGCATCGTGGTCCCTGCTCCTTATAGAAATCGAAATCGAAGCCACGACCCTCGTGTCCCGAGGCGAAAACTCTACTCCAGCATCTCTGCCCTCCACTGATGAGTAAACTACAATGTCATTTAGTAATTAAGTTTAAACCTATTTATTTTACATCAATTGTAAAGCAAGTTCTCACAACTAAGATTAATTTTGCTCGATTCTGCTTCCTGGATACATATATAGCCAGTACTCGCGCCGAATGTGGATTAACGAATATTGTAAGGCAGATCCCGCTTCTCACAGGATTCGAACCCATGATCCTCGTGTTCAGAAGCCGACGCTCTACTCATGGACCACTGTCCTCCACAAGTAATTAACCATGGTCACACGATTGCACGAAGTACTTTCGTTTTGATGGTGCCCTTTAAGAGTTCCAAGTGAATGTTTGAGTGTGTGTCGGAGTAAGGGAAACGTTGATTGACCGTGGATGTTACAGTCTTTGTGGCGCCCCGTGCTTGTGACATACTTCTCGGGTATATTGTTTTGTTGCTGTTTGAAAGTATTTGCTGTGTCCATGCAGTGCGTTACCAAGACATTTCATGATGGTTTGGCCAAGAGATTATACAGACTACGCTTCCCTCATTTTCTAGTGGACACATTCTGGCGACCCTGCATTATTCGCATCGAAACGGTGTCTTCTGTTGACTGGATCCAGTCCTTGATTGAAAGTTGGTTCAATAATGGGGCTATATACTCTTAATAGTATATTTGAGTGCAAAAGTACACTTGAAAGCATTTTCTCGATAGTATAGTGGTAAGCATCCCAGCCCATCACGTGGTAGAATAGGGTTTCAATCCGGAAGCTTTTCTATTCTTCATGGTTCGATCAATCGATCGATTGGTGTGTTTATTGGATGCCAAAATATGGATTCGTTTCATTAGGTGTCTTCAGTGCACAATTAGCTGAGAGTGATTAAAATCGTAATTACTATCGTTATTGAAATGGGCACTAGTATTTAAGCCTTTACACAAACCTCTCACAGAATATTTCTCTTTGATTCCCTACAGTACAATAGACCCCTCTCCGAAGTAAACGGCACTGAATTGAGGGTTTGCTTAGCAACGCATGCTTCATCATAAGTGAAAGGGCTGGTACACAAGTATGTATGACTACTTCTAAACCACAACTGTCGTTAATCGGTTGAACGGATTGATAATGAATGGCATGCATATATCGTTTTCACTAGCTTTCATTAACAGTTTAATTAAGTGTATTTTTTTATCGAGCAAGCAAAGATCTGAAGAATGTTGCAGATCATGTTCTACCATATCAAACACGTTGTTCTGAAATATCATGATTGTTAAATAGTAGCATATCCTCGATTGTATAGTGGTGAGTATCCCAGCCTGTCAAGCGGGAGACCGGGGTTCAATTTCCCGTCAGGTATTCGTTTTACCCGCTGCATGTTCAATGACATTTGCTAACTTGGACTGTTTATGCCGTTTTATTTGTGATTTTGTGCCACAATACCACTGGGTCGGTAATACGACGAGAAACAAATCGTTGATCCAGAAATGTTTTATTTGTAGATAAATGAGCATTTCACCGATGCTAAAAATGGCTTGTTGTTGTCGCATATGACACAAGAGAGTTAAGGTAGAATACTTATAATCCGCCATTTTGAAACTTATTCTTTCTTCGGTCGTTCTCGGTATACCTCGGTCTGGTCCGGGAGTATTCGGTGTAAGTTAATAGTGCCGTCACCGGCCGATGTATACCGAAAACGACCGAAGTGCACTGAAATCCGATGTATGAATGAATTTCAAAATGGCGGATATTGAAGAAATTGATAATAAACTAATTGTCTCAAACTGGTGTAGTTGCATTGTTGTATCTAGAAGTAACCATGAACTCGAACGAACACGAACGCCGTAACATCGTTCCAATAAGAACAACATGTCTAATAAATATACACAGTCAGACAAACAACATCCCTTATAAAGCTTCCCACGTCTCCAAATGTAGCACGGTTCCCTATATATCTAACACATACATACATGTACCCATTCCTCATGGAGAGAACACTTCGTCAAACGGTAAGCATCAGCCAAAGATACCTTTATTTAAGAAAAATGATATTTCTAAAATGAAATCTTCAGAGACAATTTCGAGAAGGCCGGACGACTTTTTGTCTAAAAATATGAATATCCATACACATTTTTAAAAATAAAGGAATATGTTATTATACATTCAAACTCCAGTTAGGTTTGTTGACTGTTTAACACCGTTTTGAACAATATTTCAGTTAAATCGGTGATTCCTGGATCATACAAACACCTTTTTCCTTACTTTAAACAGTCTTCTCTGGATAATATGTATGTATCTTGGGGTTCTAGGTACCGTTTTACTCAACAACTTAAGGAAAGTCAAAACTTATAAACATGGATAGTATCTTGAATCAAAAAACAATATTGTCATTTGACACGTCTTTGGAAGTGTATAAGAGAGACGGTTGCAATACAGCTTAGCCCAATATAAGAATATGAGCGAATGCTGTTTTGAAATATCGCAAAATTTAAGCATCAAATGGTTCTTAAAACAGTACCGTGGTCGGTGCGAATACCCTGCACTATTGTAGGATATACGCACGAGAAAGGACACAGATCTGGTCGATATGATGCCCCTGTTATTCAGTATTTACAGGAGAGAAGGCATCACCACCATTGTTCCGTCTTTGGTATGGGCCGACCCGGATGTTGAACCTGCGACCTCTCGGACACTTGCGACGGACACTCTATCTTTGTGCAATGCAGGAGTCACTAAAATCGACCAGTTGACAAATCACCATAAACTGAATATTGATAGAGGTCTAACAATTAAATGGGAAACTAAACTACCACAAACCAACGCACGAGTACGTGTTGATAATGCCTACAGTATTTTCTTTGTACAAACACCACCGGAAAGCACTCTTGGTTAGGTTTCGCTGACTGGTCAAATAGAATACATGTTTATACTATAATTCTGTATATAATAATAATATCGATTTATAGCGTGAAAACTAGATATGTTTCTTTTTCTTGAAATTTTCCCTTTACATAGTCGAAAAAAAGGTAAACACCTTTGTTTTTACAAAATGTGTTTACTGATACGTATATTCAATTTAGGAAGTCTACAGCACATCATTTATAAGGAAAAACACCTCATATGATTGAATAAACACACACCAGTTAGGACACTATAAAATAAATCGTCATCAATGACGTCACTGTAATTTCCGGTCCCGAAATGCGTAAGTTATCACTATGGTTACACAGATCCCTGTCCCCACAACATTTCCTTAGAGAACACCCGCTGATCATGTACAGTTTGGGCGTCTCGATGCACGACCTGAACTGCTCCTCCGTCGTGGCGAGACAAGGACCGGAAGTACATGTGCGGATCACCGAGTCGTAGTGTGTCTTGTTGTCAAACATCTTGTATCGAACCTTCTGTAATGGACAAGTATGAAACACAAAAAAGACCATGGTAACGTAAGTCCAGGCTCGTGGAAACATCAAGCGTTAATCCCAATGATGTGATAAGATGAGATCATAGTGACATGGTTGCATGTACATTCACATTAAGAATAATAATAGCTATCTAAGACAACCGGCCTCATTTGGCATATCAGTCACTTAAGCGTTTGGCTTTGTTTTGATCTATAATTGACGTTTTTGCTATGCGAACGCTTATATAATTGGCTAGACAATGAAGTAATCAAGTTATGTCTTACATTCTACCCTAGAAGAGATGCACATGCGTATTGATGTGTGAATACATATGTATACATTGTACACTTGAGTTTAACCTTGCGAGGTATCTAGGAACCAACTCATCAGTGCTGTTGAATGTGTTTTCAAGATAGGGGACATTTTGATATGGGTTAAATATCGCGTCAACATTTCTGTTATGTTGCGATGCCCGACTATTATTGGTTGAGGAAAACCCCAAAACATCACAAACTTCAAAGCAGAGCAAAAAGAAAAAAGCATCTAAATACTTGATAAATTCTTTATTCCATCACATCGAGATGACTCTAATGAGTTTCCATAATTAGTATCTACTTACTAGATTTTTAAATATCAGAATTAAATACGTATGACGTAATTTTACAGAGCGGCGAGAGAAATGAGATGGTAAAGCTGAGCTTGTTTGATAAAGAAGCTCTGGCAAAACGAAATGCTCTTTTCAATACTGACACATGGATCGAATATGTTTACCTCAAAATATAACACAGTACATGTTTTCTTTGTTTCGTTTTCATAATAACTATTTTGTATCAGTTTATGTTTGTCACGTTGACATGACTTTGTATGTTATCTTTGTTGTAGATGATGTACTTTGTAGTTGGTTCTGTTATGTTCTGACATACATATTTATTTCGACCCCTTGTTCCGGGTGGATTTAACGATGTTGTATGACCACACTTACCATACACTGCTGCCCCTCTCGACACGATACTTTAGAGAATCGGTAGTTATCATCTGGATCCGTCTCACAGTCGTGGGCTATACACTTCCAACATTTTAGGCTAACCACTGCAAATAAATAATGGTAAAGTAATAGGTTTCCTATACTTTGAATTGACCAAAGCAACGAAATGATATTTAAGTAATTTAACACTTTTTATATTTCAGACGCAGCATATCAACAACACAGTGTTAGAATTATTCTAGGGTGTCAATAATTGAGGCTGACCACTGCAACGAAAACGTGTTCGAATTATTCTAGGCTTTAAATATTTTAGACTGACCACTGCAGCGAAAAAATGTTAGAAAGTTTCTACACTTTCAATATTGATGACCACGGTAACAAAACCAATGTTTGTGTTGTTTTACACATACAATATCTCAGTGTAAGAACTGTTATGGAATAAAGTCAAAGTTATTCTACTCTTACGTCATTTCTGACTAAGCACTGAAACGAAACAATATTCTAACTATCTTTAGATTAATCTACATTTTCATCTTTTCAGACTGTGCATTCTAACGAAAGAAACTGGTAACGGTGTCCGAAAAGAAATCGGACACGTCTGCAAGCTTTGTGGGTATTTTCACGTCCGAAATGCAGCGGAATCAGCAGTATACTTATGCCAATCAGACGAACATTATACCAAAGTGATTCCCAAATGATATGGTATCAAAAATGATGATAGAGTCTAGTTCTTGTTTACGTATAACTGAGTTAAAGTACTACCTATCTAAAGTTTGAAATGATGCTGCACAAACGATGAATTTACAGATATCGAAAGATAATATCAGAACATCACTCAAATGCTAACGATCACAATTAGCATATTCAATAAAAATGCAAAAATATGGTTATCTATCTTAATTCGAAAAAGTTCACGAAGAAGGCAAAGCTGATATCTTCTGTAAGAAACGACATATTCGAGAACTCATCACAATAAACTAATTCGTCAAGCATTATTTCGTGGGCGTAAATGCTTTATGTCGGAAGCCTTCGTCTAGTACGTAAATTGAAGAGATTTTATACACATCGTCTTCTCTATGATGGTTTAACACGCTATTTCAGGGCGAAGTGCCAGTAATAAGAGATTCATATTATTTCTCTTTCTTGGAACAATGCTTCAATTTTGACATACTTAACATTATGAATTATTTCTTACAGCATATGATGTTTAGATTTTTGTTGTGTTAAAATATGTATTTTAAAGAAGGAAGAATATCCATAATCCGCCATTTTGAAACGTATCATTTCGGTTCATTACTTTAGTCGTTCTCGGCAAGCTGACAATTACTGGGACAAGCCTTCAAACCAGTGAGAGTACTGCCTTAGATCAAGGAAGCAGAAATCGAGAGTGAATTTAATAAGCTTCAAGCTTCCGTCACAAACAATGTAAAATAAATGAGTTAAAACTAACCGATTTATGGTTGCACTCTTGTGATTGCCGCGCAACATTTCGGATGTGAACTTGCTCTAGGAAATGAAGAAATATTCGAATTGGTTTCGGAAATCTCTACAAACTTTAAAAGGGATAATTTGCGGAAGACTTTGCGAGGGGACTGACTTACTCTGATGCATGTATCATTCACAATACCCTCATTGTATTTGGTCCATGCTTTTTTGGTCGCCTGCCGTGTTAGCTCAAACTTACTTTTTAACATCGATTTTGCAAAAAGGTTCTTACAACTTAGATTAACCGCTCTTGGTTCTGCTTCCTGGATACGTAACTAGTACTTGCGTGGATTAATGAAAGGTTGCAAGACGGATCCCGCTACTAAAGGGATTCAACCCACAGCCCTTGTGTCCCGAGGCCGACGCTCTACCCAACACCCATAGTCCTCCACTTGCCGTGGAAACTCATATAATTCTTCATAGAGGAAAGGGTTTATGGGATAATGAAATCCTCCAACTGTTTCGATTCCAAATCATGCATGTGTGCCGATTTCACGGGCGTTTGGACACCAAGGCGTTTTATTTAATTCGCTTCTATCGATTCAACGAATGCCATACGTTTCGACTTGTCACGTTAAGTGGGAGAGATTACTTCCAGACCATATCGTTCATACGAGCGGTGGTGTTTTGTTAAAAATTCGTTCCGCTGACAAGAACCTAGAAAACGAGTTTGACATGAAACAGCGTGGATATTTGGGTAGTTCACCACGATGATTTCCATAAAGCCACCATGTCAAAATTCAGAAAATATAAAAGTAAAAAAGCCATACTAGTGCTGAATGTGCGACATTTCATTAATCCACATTCGGCGCGATTAAAGGTTATATATCAGGAAGCAGAATTGAGACTGTTTTACTTAAGTTGTTAAAACTTGTTTCACAATCAATGTAATATGACATTGTTATATCATATAATCAATTTCAAACTAAACTAAAGTCATTACTTCTATATTTTCCTGAATATTCCAAGTTCGAAGTCCTGTCAAGGCCGAAATTATTTCGGGTATGTACTTGAGTCAATGTGACAATATTGATTTGTCAATCCTGGTGTTGTGAAACAAGGAACTATTCCAATCACTTTTATATTGCAGAGACGTATTTACCCTTTCTCTCAAATACAGTCGAGTACCGATTATTCCAAATCGGGTTATCCGAAAACCATACCATTCGAAATAGCGGCCAGGTTCTGTTGATGCAAATGAAGGTTGTGGTTAATAAATAATAACCTTCAAAAAACATTGTTACTCTTTTCCATTTTTCCATATTCCCGATTATTGGAAACTATGCCTTATTCGAATAAAAAAAACTATGGACCTGGCGATTTCGAATATTCAGGATTCGACTGTATATTCTATTAACGCACCTGTTACTACTGATGTACTAATTACTGATGTACTAATTACTAAAATGATTGAGAAATACGCTGCTAATGAATCGTATTCCCCTTGTAATTTTGCTTTTATACTTACTACGTATGACATATTCTCAAGATATACTTACATCTTTTGAAAATGAATAGTAATTCAGAAATACGTATGTTCAAATCATTTGCTATTCGGCTTAAGTCTATATACATAAATGCCAAAAACGGCGATTTTTTTCTCAATAAGTGCTGATGCAAATAGTTAAATATTTTAAAGAAAATGTTTCATAATATAAGATTTTCGTCTGTCGCTACCTTTGTATTGAACCATTCAAACATCCCAACATGAAAGAATGTGATAGTTGTCTGCAACAAGACACAATCTGCAAATGGGCACAAAAAATAACGTCTGAAGATGAAGAAGATACGAAAGGAAAGCTGTCAAAGGATGATTTGTCACAGCAGTGGATGATTTGATGATGTCAGGAAAATGGAAATTACAGTTTCTCGTAAACTCTCCCTTTGGGCGATAATTTGCGTCATTATTTCGAGATTTCATAAAGTGCACAGAATCAAGATGCGTCAATCTTTACCATAAACGTGCTGGAACCGAATTCATGCTTATGAAAACAGGTAAGATCACAGACCAGCCGCCAAGTAAATTGGCCATGAAAAGGGTTCTTCAGCAAAAATGTGTTAATATCTTTGCGTCTCTAATTGAAATTGTTATCAGAATAGAACGTTGGAAATGAATTATTGTTAATCTATTCGTGCATAGAACAATTCGAGACTTCTAAATGAAATCTGTTCGCAAACAACAATAATTAAGTAATTCATTTTATACATAACATTATGGTATTCTAACGAAAACCTTGCTATACAGTTAAATAAAAGTCATGGCATTCATTTACTTTTGTCGAAATCGCTTCATTAACTTTGGACGTATGCTATTGCCCAAATCGTTACAGTGAAATACAAAACACAAACAATGCAAGTTATCGCAAAAGGGTCTAGCCACAAGTTCTCTAAAAACACTTTCTTTTTAAGGCTTCAACTACGTGTGCGGCTAAGCTAATCTTAAGAAAGTCAGTGATTTATATATCTCAGTCTAGAACGATACGAAACAAAAGTATGAAGAAGCAACTGATAAATGAGTATTACATGTACGCTCTATGTTACACTCTAAACATATTTTTATAGACACTCTAACATAGGCATACCGTAGATACAATCTATATATATATACACTATAAACTAGGTACTTATGGTACCCTGTAGACACACAAAACTTAATATCTTGATAGACCAGCTATGGACCCGCTTATATTGCACATGAATGTACTTTGAACACATTTTCGGAACACTCTCGATACACTCTAGACATGCTAAAGACATACCATTTCTCTATTGGTACATTCTAAAACATTCTAGGCACTATCTTTTTCTTTGGCGCATTCATTGATTTCTAGACACACTGTAAAAATACTCTAGATACCCTCTTTTCTCTCGTGGCACATTCTAAAACACTCTTGATTCTTTCTAGATATAGTCTAACGTACTCTAGATACACTCTAAAATACTCTAGATACATGTACACTCTAGACACGCAAAATATACATTCTTTCTCTTTTGTCACATTCAAAATCACTCAAGGTACACGTTAGAAATACTAACGACACACTCTTTTATCGTTTTGCACATCCTCAAACACTCGATACACGCTTAAGAAATACTCTAAACACACTCCATTCTCCTTAGGCATATGTACTCTAGATATACTCTATACATAATTTTTAAATTCTCTTTTCTCTTTTTGTAATTTTCAAACACTCTTGAAACACTCTAGAAACGCTCTAGACACAATATATTCTCATTTGGTACATTCTAAAACATTCTTTACGCATTCCAGACACTCTCTGGATATACTCTTCTGATCAATTAATTTCTCTTTTGGCACCTTCATATACAGTTTAGATACACTATAGACACACTCTACATACATTCCTCGCTTACTCTTTTCTCTTTTGGCACCTTCATATACAGCTTAGAAACACTATAGACACACTATACACAGAATCCTCGCTCGATATTTTGGCACATTCATATACAGTTTAGAGACACAATAGACACATTCTACACACATTCCACGCCCACTCTTTTCTATTTTGGCACCTTCATATACAGTTTAGAAACACTATAGACACACTATACACACAATCCTTGCTCGATATTTTGGCACATTCATATACAGTTTGGATACACTATAGACACATTCTACACACATTCCACGCCCACTCTTTTCTATTTGGCACCTTCATATACAGTTTAGATACACTATAGACACACTTTACATACATTCCTCGCTCACTCTTTTCTCTTTTGGCACCTTCATATACAGTTTAGATACACTATAGACACACTCTACATACATTCCTCGCTCACCCTTTTCTCTTTTGGCACCTTCATATACAGTTTAAAAACACTATAGACACACTATACACACATTCCTCGCTCGATATTTTGGCACATTCATATACAGTTTGGATACACTATACACATTCTACACACATTCTACGCCCACTCTTTTCTATTTTGGCACCTTCATATACACTTTAGATACACTATAGACACACTCTACATACATTCCTCGCTCACTCTTTTCTCTTTTGGCACCTTCATATACAGTTTAGATACACTATAGACACACTCTACACACATTCCTCGCTTACTCTTTTCTCTTCTGGCACCTTCATATTCAGTTTAGATATACTATAGACACACTCTACACACATTCCACGCTCACTTTTTTCTCTTTTGGCACCTTCATATACAGTTTAGATACACTATAGACACACTCTACGTACATTCCTCGCTCACTCTTTTCTCTTTTGGCACCTTCATATACAGTTAAGATACACTATAGACACACTCTACACACATTCCTCGCTCACTCTTTTCTCTTTTGGCACCTTCATATACAGTTTAGATACACTATAGACACACTCTACATACATTCCTCGCTCACTCTTTTCTCTTTTGGCACCTTCATATACAGTTTAGATACACTATAGACACACTCTACATACATTCCTCGCTCACTCTTTTCTCTTTTGGCACCTTCATATACAGTTTAGATACACTATAGACACACTCTACACACATTCCACGCTCACTCTTTTCTCTTTTGACACCTTCATATACAGTTTAGATACACTATAGACACACTCTACACACATTCCACGCTCACTCTTTTCTCTTTTGGCTCTTCATATACATTTTAGATACACTATAGACACACTTTACACACATTCCTTGCTCATTTTTTTCTCTTTTGGCATCTTCATATACAGTTTAGATACACTATAGACACACTCTACACACATTCCTCGCACACTCTTTTCTCTTTTTGCACCTTCATATACAGTTTAGATACACTATAGACACACTTTACACACATTCCTCGCTCACTCTTTTCTCTTTTGGCACCTTCATATACAGTTAAGATACACTATAAACACACTCTACACACATTTCTCGCTCACTCTTTCATCTTTTGACACCTTCATATACATTTTAGATAAACTATAGACACACTCTACACACATTCCACGCTTACTCTTTTCTCTTTTGGCACCTTCATATACAGTTTAGATACACAATAGACACACTCTACACACATTCCACACTCACTCTTTTCTCTTTTGGCACCTTCATATACAGTTAAGATACACTATAGACACACTCTACACACATTCCTTGCTCAATTTTTTCTCTTTTGGCACCTTCATATACAGTTAAGATACACTATAGACACACTCTACACACATTCCACGCTTACTCTTTTCTCTTTTGGCACCTTCATATACAGTTAAGATACACTATAGACACACTCTACACACATTCCTCGCTCACTCTTTTCTCTTTTGGCACCTTCATATACAGTTTAGATACACTATAGACACACTCTACACACATTCCACGCTTACTCTTCTCTCTTATGGCACATTCATATACATTTTAGATACACTATAGACACACTTTACACACATTCCTCGCTCACTCTTTTCTCTTTTGGCACCTTCATATACAGTTTAGATACACTATAGACACACTCTACACACATTCCACGCTTACTCTTTTCTCTTTTGGCACCTTCATATACAGTTTAGATACACTATAGACACACTTTACACACATTCCTCGCTCACTCTTTTCTCTTTTGGCACCTTCATATACAGTTTAGATACACTATAGACACACTCTACACACATACTCTTTTCTCTTTTGGCAGCTTCATATACAGTTTAGATACACTATAGACACACTCTACACACATTTCACGCTCACTCTTTTCTCTTTTGGCAGCTTCATATACAGTTTAGATACACTATAGACACACTCTACACACATTTCACGCTCACTCTTTTCTCTTTTGGCAGCTTCATATACAGTTTAGATACACTATAGACACACTCTACACACATTTCACGCTCACTCTTTTCTCTTTTGGCAGCTTCATATACAGTTTAGATACACTATAGACACACTCTACACACATTTCACGCTCACTCTTTTCTCTTTTGGCAGCTTCATATACAGTTTAGATACACTATAGACACACAGTCTACACACATTTCACGCTCACTCTTTTCTCTTTTGGCAGCTTCATATACAGTTTAGATACACTATAGACACACTCTACACACATTTCACGCTCACTCTTTTCTCTTTTGGCAGCTTCATATACAGTTTAGATACACTATAGACACACTCTACACACATTTCACGCTCACTCTTTTCTCTTTTGGCAGCTTCATATACAGTTTAGATACACTATAGACACACTCTACACACATTTCACGCTCACACTTTTCTCTTTTGGCTCTTCATATACAGTTTAGATACACTATATACACACTAAAGACACCGTTCATATATACTATCAGCTTTCACAAGACAAATGTTTTATACGCGAGCACCTGTAATTCACCGTTGTCACGAACATGTTAAAAGAGGACAATCGGTGTCTCTGTTGGGTGCTTATTTATTTGGACGAACAGGTTATTACAAGCAGTATTTAATCGAACAGTTCCATTAGAAATGCCATTAAGTTGGAAGTATTTCACCTCCATTTAACGGATATATGTTTTTTTTCTCTATATTTGATGAACAGGATGTAGCTTAGAAATGAATGGCATAAGCCGTTTGGGAATGGTTTCTGATGTCACAAAATCGAATTGACCTTTGGACAAACTACGCCTTACTTAAAAGGGTAAATAATAGGCGAAATTTTACACCATCATTCCTAACATGAGAAACTGTTCCTTTTCACGCAATACGTTCAAAACTTTTAATCTTATTTCGATTTCTTTTGGTCGCATTCTTGTTTTTAGAATTTGAAATGATAATAAACGAATACTTAAGTCTTATGTTTAGTCTGATCTGAATCCCATATCACCAATGTAAAACAGCGTTACTTTTATATCAGCTGTTCGGAGTTTTTCGTTTTCAAATGCTTCCAAAATCCGTACTTTTGAACGACAACGTATCTTTCCTTTTAATAAAAGATACTCTTAATACAAAAGGCATTACTTTAAAAGCAACAACTAGAAATTAAGAATCATAAAAAATATATAGCGTTACACATAAAGCAACAATTAAAATTATGGAAGGATGCCCGGAAAGTATCTCCTTCCACAAATTTTGCCAAAAAATCCCCTTCGTCGATTTGCAATTGTGGCAAAGCTTATTCGTCGATTTGCCAGTGCGGGAATAGCAATGGCAAATCAACGTAGCGGCTTCTGTCCGCACGGGCAAATCGGCGAAGGGAATTTGTTCCGGATAAGCCAAATTGGTGGAAGGGTTTTGTTTCCTCTGGTATTTTTCCGAGAATCATTTTGAAAGCATTTGAAAAAAAAAATCCTACTTTTTCCAAACGATTCCAAATTCCTAACTCTTCAATGAGAGTGTTATTGCCCTTGTGGAATAGGGAAGAAAATCGAATTACGAATTAAAGTTATCTTTTTCAAAGCAGCAGTACGGACTCCTAACTCTTGAACGAGATCACAATAACCCGTGTAGTGGACAAACTGAAAGGCCTATGAGGTTACTTTTGTAGCAACAGTTAAGAAAATACTTATTTCTTTTACAAATGATTGCATACGCCTGATTATTGAAACAGAACGCAACATCCTTGGTAAAAAAAGCGGGACAAGTCCTATTAATTAATATTGCGTTAATTTCGAAGCAACAACTAAGGATTTTGAAACAATTTCTTTTTTCAAAGGCTTTTTAAAAGTCCTTACTGTTAAACGGTCTGGTCTTACTTAAAATCCGCTTTGAAAACGACTGGAATCATGCGATATCCAAAAAGGTTTTTATTTTTTGCTTTCAGAATACAGAAACCCGGCTTATTCTAAAACACAGCGACTTGTATACATTATAATCGACATTACTTTATATCACTGTCCTAAAAGCTTTTCAATCTCTTGTCCTAATTATTGCACACTAGCAAATCATCCTATTTCGAAACAAATTGTCAAAAAGATAACAAAATGATGGCATTAATAGAGGGGAATCAAATGGAAGGGCAAATAGTATGCCATTTTTCCTCAGATAAAGTGTAAACTGCAAAAAGAATGCCAACAGATTACTATTCGCAAGCTATCCTAGTCATATTAGCATGGAATTGTTTTTTTTCATTCTTTCTTCAAGCTATTTCCAGTAACAAAAGGTTTTAAAAAAGGTTTTCAACACCAAACCGGATTTTAATGGTGTCGCGAAACCTTATATGGGATAAAGCTAGTTATTAATTGGTGTCTGGATAAGGTTTCTCTGGGGAACTTGATTTCAAAACAACCCGCTATAAGTCAACGGGAATCTGATAGCGAAAGCTCGTCTAAAGGGTTATTCGAAAAGAATACAAATTCGAAAACTTTTTTGACAAATGAACTAAATAGATCGTACTCAAATATGTACATTATTCAAATTATCAAGCATGGTGATCTGAAAACGGCACAAGATTAGGCAACGTAGGAGAAAATATTTTACTTCTTGAAACGTCAAAACAAACATCATACCAGTGGCTTAGCAGAATGCAACATTTGGATCTTTTACTTTTGAAGAATTCACTTGTCTTGCGCAATCAACTCAAATAGGGACGTGGCTTCGGATGGTTCAGATACCCCGATATGTCTGCCTATTTAACAAGGAACGGTGTATAATGTTCATCATTGCATTCGGTTTTGGAGTACAGTGAACCCTCGTTTATCCGAACATGTCCGTTCTCAACAAAATGTCCGGTTAACCGAATAATCCGGACTAATGAAGCAGAGCATGTTCTTATTCACATTAAGACATAAACGTTCTGTATGAGCGGTATATACTTATAACCCTTTAGCAAACACCAAATTGTCGACCGTCCCAAATTGAAAGAGTTTGCAGAAGACAAATCAAAACGTGATGAACTTCAAAGATAATCTTCTGATATGGCAGAAAACATTGTGGGAAAAGGAGAAATTGCTCGTCACGAGCAATTTCTCCTTTACCCACAATGTTTTCAAAAGTCGTCTGCAACAAACTGGTCCAATAATTCCGTTCCCTTACAATTTCGTTCGGATTGCGAGACATCCGGATAATCGGGGTCCGGATAAACGAGGGTTCACTGTATACTCTTTATATTAAAACAAGTTTACGAACTAAACTCTAATACTTAGGTGAACATTCCATTAACTGTACTGAGAACTACTGGTGCTGTAGTACAAATGATTAAAACTTACTAGAACTAAATACAACCTTGAACAAAAGCTGATCATGACCAGTTTGCTTGAATCCCGGTACATACAATCGTGTCCAGTGCCCTTTAACACATGAGTCCGTCCGTGTCCGTTTTAATCTGAACGTATTCACGGGGCAACGCTATATAGCGTTAACTGTTCTTCTTTTTTAGGTATGTCGGAGTCGGTAGGAAGTCATGAAGCGATGATCCGCAACCTCTTCCTATGCAAAAAGGTTTCTCCGCGAACACGAAAGTAAAGGCGAATCTCTTAACATGTTAGTTGCAATCAGCCGATGCATCAATGGATTAATTAGGTAACAACCGACCCGAAGTCCGAAAGACCAACCAAATAGCCAATCAATAGATAAACCAACCAAATAATCAACCAACGAACTGACAAATCTACCGATCAACCAATCAACATTAGAATCAATAAAACAACAAAAACAGTAGCTTAGCATGTAGACATTGTAGGTAATGACAGTTTTCTCACTCTTTTGTGAACCCGCCTAGCACAATTCCATATGCAACAGGCTGTCTAAATGATGAAAATAAAAAAGCAGAGCTGATTTGGTAATGTCTGCGTGATTATTCGCTTTTAAGCTGTCGACATTAACGTGCAATCGTCAACTCTTACGGGAAATCAGACGCGCCATGGCAACGCAATGGTAACGCCATGGCAACGCACCTCTATCACTCTATACGCTGATACAGACGACAGGTTATCCAATTTTCTGTATGGCAATATATGACTGGTCAAACTGGAAGGCTACAGAAGATGACAATATTAAAAAGATAAATGTAGAAAACCGATAATTCGCCATATTCAACTTCATTCGTGCATCGGATCATTTCGGTCGTTCTCGGTAAACACCGGTCGGGGCCGAAACAATTCACTTTACACCGAATAGTACCGGCCACGACCGACGTATACCGAGATCGACTGAAGTAATCTGACGAAAGAATTAGTTTGTAAATGACAGATTATGGGTATTCTACCTTTATGATAACATTTTCGTTGTGATGTTTGGCAGATCACAACGTTATTTAAGTGTTAATTGCTCGTAAGGAGCCCTTTATCTCGCCATAGTTTCGTAGATACTAATTTGCATGTTTAATGAACCAACAATGCAAACTTTCTTTTTCTAATCAAAACTTTTAGAATATACTCAAAAGATTAAGTTACTTATTCTAAGCATTTTTTTTAGATACTCGACTCTGATAAATAAAGGAATCGGTGATCTAAGTTTCGTAAATTTTCGGGTTCATAGTGCAAACAGAACAGAACAGAACAGATTTTTATTTCACGACTTGTACATAGTACATCATCATACATAAATAGTATGAAAAAAACAAATATATCACATGGTGTATGAAAAAAGTTACATATCATGAGGATGAATTCAAAAGAAAAAATACAAGAAAAAAAATACAACAACAACAACAACTATACAAATGAATTTCTGAGTGTAAAGGCTTCCTTTGCGTATTTTGCAACTCTAAATAGTGTATTTTTATCTGTTGATTTCATGAGTTCAATAAATTTAAACATATTTGGTCTCTTATAGTAAAATTTATTCAAATACTTTTTCCGTTGATTGTTAAAACAAACACAGACACAAATAAAGTGAAATTCATCTTCGATGTCATTTGAATTACAACATAAACAATATCGTTCATTTCTATTAATTCTATTTCGCCCAAACCTCCCTGTCTGTATCCTATCCTATCTGCAAAGCGTAGAGATGAAAAAACCATTACATTACCATTTCTAATATGTTGTCTAAACCCATTTTCTCAAATAAATAGTGTGATCGCTCTAAATCGATAACAACATCTAATGGCACTTATAGATAATAAACAAGCGAGTAAGATTACTTATATTTTACGTAAGATGATTACGACAAACGATGAGAGTTTATACATCAAATGCCATAGTGTCCTTTTTTTCAATCGTTTGATGTATCAATGTTAAACAATAATTGTTTATTCAAAGTCATCAACAACGAAGTCATTTATCAAAGAAGAAAAACAGGAACGGAAAATAGTATTGACATGGTGTTAAATTGTATCAAAATCAAACAGAAGTAAAACATTACAGTTGTTATACTGAATTAGTATTGCTCTTTGTATTGTCTAACTAAGCACCTTTAAAATAAAGCACCAAAAGCTCTTTTTCCCGGAGAGAGGAAAGAGAATTTAATCCTCCAAGACCACTTAGACTTCAGCTCCCCTGTTGATTTCGAGACTACAGGCTGATGTGCCGATAAAAAATCTAACGACAAGAGAATATTGGTTTGTTATTCCGCCGTTTTCTGTAATGAGTTGACGTTATATGGTTTGGAAACACTCTACACTATGGGAAAAATGGGGCTTGCTTAAATCGAAACCATTTGGCGGACGAAATTGAAACTGCCATAGACAGAATCAAACTTTGATAACCTCTTACTCAATAATATCATGATTATTTTTCACACAGATCATTAAACAGATCTTTTTAAAACACTGTGGTAAAAGTCAAAGTTGTTCATTTATATCAAAATTTCGTTTGGTCACAAAAGTTTCTATGCCAATACCATAGATAATATGTATGAGGACGACAGCGGTGCAGAGGTAAAGTGTCCACCTCTTGTACCGAGGGCCCCGGGTTCGATCTCTGTTAGATTTAGGTAAATATTGCCCGGACAAGCCCTCAAATCGGCGCGAGAATTTGATATCCAGGAAGCAGTCATCGCGAGTGAAATAAAAAAGCACCAGGCTTTCGTGTCAATCGATGTTAAAATAATAAGTTAAAACTTAACTAAACTAAAGAATAGAAAATTTACTATTTCCGTTTTAAATGTTGCCGTCTGCTATTGCTTTCAATTTGGGCCAGTCAAATATTTTCATGTGGGGGAATGAGTTGAACCATAATTCTGTCGGTTGATTTTAACGAAACAGTACAAACGGGACGTGCCGATATTTCCTTTCTCGTCTTGGCGATTATAACTGCGCCAATTAACGATAAATAGACTTATTCGTTGTGCGTTCTGGAATCACTTAATTTAATTGCGTAAAAAATTGCTGGCAGCGAGATTCCGAGAGACCGTTCCTTCCATTTATCTTTAACGTTCCTCACGACATCATTAAATCGGTAGTGCTGGCAAATGTCAACTTTCGTAAGATTTTGTCTTAAACGAGTTGCTTCGTCTTGTTTTCAACAAATCTAATGGATTCCCCATATCTGCAACAGGCGCCATGAGATATGCCTATCGAATGAAAACGGCGTCTTTTCTTTGTCTTTCTATAAACTAATAGATTTAAAAAAATAATCATTTCGATTGTTATATTCAATCCGCAATATTAATGTTAACAATCGCGATAAAGTAAAACGTATTTAAGATTCCGAGGAAAATGAAGCATTAAATCCTAATTAGATAAGCTTGATGCTTTATACTTTTGGACGGTTGTAGTCGGAAGAAGTAATTGGAATGATAGCCGCTGTCCACTTGCAATGCTGGTATCAGATTATAAACTATTCAAATACAAAACATGACATATTTGTAATGGATTTTACATTTCGTATCAAGCATCTGACAGCAGCTCTCTACAATGTCTAACGCAGCAAATTGACAGTCTTATTATTGATCAGGATTTTAAAAGGAGACCATTGTTTTAAAAGTCTTGTATTAAACCTATCTCGGTTATGTGTGGTTTTGATTCTTAACATAAAAGAAAGCTACGAAACCCCATAGTAATAGTCATAGTTGTTATTAGGTTTAGAAACATTCAAGTCATTATAACCATTTAACACGACATTCTAGCCACATCGAGCCCATTGTAGTCCAAATGCATTAGAATATTGTCATTAACAATTGGAGTAAAATCACATACGTTAAGTCCAAACATTTTAGACATTATGATAAAATGCTATGAGTCAAGAAATAGTACAATAAAAAATCAAAAGAAATCACTGTGATAATTCATAAAAGATTTGCATGAGAGAACGTGTTCGAAGCATTTTCCTTATTTAGTCTATCTATCTCAAACAGTTAAATACGACCATTTTGATAGAATAACTTATAGCAGCTCTTCAACATCAGAAAATATTTATTTGTTTGTTAAATGGCATGTTTATGAAATCGAACTCTGAGAGGGGTATTTGTTACAGTAATAGACATCCGATCATTTAGACTTCGGGCATTCCTGAATATGTTATAAAATTATCTTAAAAAGTGCATGAACAAAACATGTACATTGTTAATTAAATATTACCAAAAGCATTAGAAAAAGTTTGATAAAATGTACAAAGGTAAAAGTTAGCATGGTTGGTCTTGATTTATTAACGACCACCAATAGTTGGTTGACGAAAGACAGTTCCATATTTGATAGCAAACTTGTAGAAATATTCACCAATAGCGCCATGTGACACGTATCGTGTAATCAACTTCAGGCGGAGTTGTAAGGTTTCAACGGAAAATATTCTCCTATTGCAACTTCGCCTTTTAAAGATCGATAACTTATAAAAACAGAACCCTTTTAAATCCTAACTATTTATGCAAATACGTAGTTTAAAGTGTTAAGCTTGTCTGTGAATTCGTCCTTTTTAACGTAAGATAATCGTATAGAAGCAAGACAACTTCATTGACACTGATGAAAATTTAACTTTTAACTTGAGGATACTATACAATTCATGTTGAAAATGCTTAGAAATTGTCCAAGTTCAAATCAACATATCCTCTTATTTTGATATTTGGCTAAATTACATAGTAAGGCATCACTGGAATGGTTTCTATGAGACACTTCCTATGACGTGTCACATGATAATATTGTATTCTTATTTAAGAACTATCCATTCTGATTAGTTTCGGCTTACGCAAGTATTTTCCTTGAGTCGTATAATAAAACGGCTAGTATGAAATGTTTGTGTGTATGACGCTTGCCGTGCATTGCTCGTAAAGATTGAATTGCCTAACACAGGACACTTTGTTAGGGGTGTAAGAATACAACATAATGGTGCCTTTACAAGATTTGACAACCTTTGTTCAAATTGTTGGACGGTACGAGTACACATGTATCAACATGACCAACACCAAGAAAAAAGGAAACAAACGAAACTGTTATGTTAAATCCCTAACGGGGTACCTTTCTATTACACGAATTACCAAAAAATAAAACGAAAAAGAAAATATAAAGAAGATCCTATAGACTGGGGAACCAGTCTCTCATCTATCGAATATATGGACTGGTATGCTAGAAGCCGACCAAGCAGAATTCTGGCTGGAAACGGAAGGAACGATAACAGCATGCGGTCCATAGAGATGAGCGTTGCCCGTGAGACGAAGTATCCTTCACAGAAATATTGGTAAGAATTATTTGGAAACGAAATTATGATTAACATTTGACACAAATCATTGGATATTTAAAGTCTGATACATGACCGTCACCTTTGAAAATTGCAATACAATGATTCAGTGGAAATAACCGTGTGCTTGTTATTTGTGTTGTCGTATCTTGCAACGTTTTTTTCTGACCAATCAAATCGCTCAGAATCTGTAGGCTGTCCGTTGTCCATCTTGTGGACCAAAGTGGAGCCAGAAGCCACGCGGAACCAGTTAACCCTTTACCAAACGCCAAGTTTCGGACTGTCCCAAATCAATAGAGTTTGCGGACGACATTTCAAAATGTTATGAAATCGGAAAATAATCTTCTGAAGCGGAATAATGGTTCAAAGATATTGTGGGAAAAAGGAAACATTTTTTGTTAAGAGCTATTTCTCCTTTTTCAAACAATGTTTTCGAGACTCGTCCGCAACAAAGTGGTTTCATGTTGTTATTGTTTGGTATAATGGGTTTAAAGATCATATGGTAAGTCTGTGAAGAGCGTATAGTTAACCAACTTACCCTCCTTCATCATGATAACAGTAAGTAAGGCGGTGAGTAGATGATCTGCGTTCATTACAACATTGATTCTATAGGTGCTTGTCAATACGTGAAGTCCGCAACAAAGTGGTTTCATGTTGTTATTGTTTGGTGTAATGGGTTAAAAGATCATATGGTAAGTCTGTGAAGAGCGTATAGTTAACCAACTTACCCTCCTTCACCATGATAACAGTAAGTAAGGCGGTGAGTAGATGATCTGCGTTCATTACAACATTGATTCTATAGGTGCTTGTCAATACGTGAAGTCCGCAACAAAGTGGTTTCATGTTGTTATTGTTTGGTGTAATGGGTTAAAAGATCATATGGTAAGTCTGTGAAGAGCGTATGGTTAACCAACTTACCCTCCTTCACCATGACAACAGTAAGTAAGGCGGTGAGTAGATGATCTGCGTTCATTACAACATTGATTCTATAGGTGCTTGTCAATACGTGAAGTCCGCAACAAAGTGGTTTCATGTTGTTATTGTTTGGTGTAATGGGTTAAAAGATCATATGGTAAGTCTGTGAAGAGCGTATGGTTAACCAACTTACCCTCCTTCACCATGACAACAGTAAGTAAGGCGGTGAGTAGATGATCTGCGTTCATTACAACATTGATTCTATAGGTGCTTGTCAATACGTGAAGTCCGCAACAAAGTGGTTTCATGTTGTTATTGTTTGGTGTAATGGGTTAAAAGATCATATGGTAAGTCTGTGAAGAGCGTATGGTTAACCAACTTACCCTCCTTCACCATGATAACAGTAAGTAAGGCGGTGAGTAGATGATCTGCGTTCATTACAACATTGATTCTATAGGTGCTTGTCAATACGTGAAGTCCGCAACAAAGTGGTTTCATGTTGTTATTGTTTGGTGTAATGGGTTAAAAGATCATATGGTAAGTCTGTGAAGAGCGTATGGTTAACCAACTTACCCTCCTTCACCATGACAACAGTAAGTAAGGCGGTGAGTAGATGATCTGCGTTCATTACAACATTGATTCTATAGGTGCTTGTCAATACGTGAAGTCCGCAACAAAGTGGTTTCATGTTGTTATTGTAGGGTATAATGGGTTAAAAGATCATATGGTAAGTCTGTGAAGAGCGTATGGTTAACCAACTTACCCTCCTTCACCATGATAACAGTAAGTAAGGCGGTGAGTAGATGATCTGCGTTCATTACAACATTGATTCTATAGGTGCTTGTCAATACGTGAAGTCTCACACTGGGTGGTTTCAGAGATGATATATTGTCAAGTGCGCATCTTTCATGCTTTCTCTTGGACGGACAACGTTTCTGAAATGGACATAGAGTGATGAGATCAAAGAAAATATAGAGAAATACATAGGTGAATTTGTTCGGGATTTTGTTGCTGTTCCAAATTGAAAAAAACATTTACCTATTGCCTTACATCGATTGTGACGGAAGCTTGAAGCTCGTTCAATTCCATTCTCGGTGACTGCTTCCTGGTGTCCAATGCACTACTCGCGCCGATTTTGGGTTAGTTCTAGCAATTTTCACCTCGCCTGTAGGGGATTCGCATCCGGTACCCTCAGTACAAGCGGCCGACACTCTCGCCCACTCTCGCCACCATGCATACCATAGGAGGGTTTTCAACATGTGGGGGGGCGTAAAGGCAACTTCAGATGAGGACCGGTCTAAGAATAAATGTTCCTAAACTTGTTCATGACTATTCATGCAATGCATTTACAAACTCAATATCATTATAAGAATTAAAAGGAAGCGTAAGAAAATGTGTAACTTTAATTAAAATAAAACAATAAAAAAGAAGAAAAAAGGATATGCCAGGTCTCGATCTCACGCGGATATAAAATGTACTGATCTCAACAGAAAATGGCAGCGACCAGGCTGTCACAGCCACGGATTCAACTATTTTATACAGTCAAAGAATTGAATTGTCCTACAAGCTTGAGCTAACAATTGAAGACAATATTAAGTCTGACTCCTTAGAACACATTTTACACCACTGTTTACGTCAGTCAAACCTTCCCGGGTATTTTTGTGAGCTGAGTTTTCATTGGATAAACCCGATTTGTTCAGATTGCCATTTGCGATGAATACGTCAAAAAGATTTTGGTTATTGTTCGTATCAAAAGGCGAATTGGTATTAGATAAAGCACATAAATACACATTTATTTTCATTCTGCTGTTAAATATGGTTTCTTTCATTTTTCTTTTCAAATATCTTCATTTGCCATTGTGAATATTGGGGCAAAGGATACTCTGGCCCCAGGGTCTGGATATTGGGGGAGGGTCTCCCCAGCTCCTACGCCTATGCCATATCGCTATCAGTTGCCGATTAAAGTAACATGGAAATAATCCATTCCGTCTATGTTATTCGGTAGAAACGAATGAGACAAAAAATACATTTTGCAATCGTGTATGTTACGTTTTTGTAACAATGGCTTCATAAACATTCTACTACATCAATGTTAAAAAAGGTATTAAGGAGAGAGAGGTCAAATCTGAAATTTGAATCTGCAAGCGTACCTTATATGCTAAGTCAATGCTAAATCAAGTCTGAGTTTATCTTTGCTTATCTATTTAACGAAACCTGAGACGTTGCTGCAAGCGTGCCCTATATGCTAAGTCAATGCTAAATCAAGTCTGAGTTTATCTTTGCTTATCTATTTAACGAAACCTGAGACGTTGTTTTTATTTCGTATTTTGCTTATCAAGTTGATGAAACCCGAGAATCTGATTTGGGTTTGGCTCTTTTAATTTGTTAAATAAACCCCGAAACCACGTTTTGTGTTTTGAACTTTCCCAACTAAACATGTCTTACATACAACTTATGAATTCCCTGCAAATACTTGTTACCTATCTTCTATACCCTCCAAGTGTTTTCAATACCAACAACAGAAACACCAGCACCAACAACAATGCCAATTAAAATTATCGCATTACTGTTCTTCTGTTGTTTAGTCATTAGATAAAGCTGGTTGCCATGGTACTCTATACTTAACTGTTAGTTCACAAATCTTTCAAAGTTAACTAAATCTTAGTCCTACTGATGTATGAACCAGAATAAGATTAGCGTTACTCCTTCACAAAAGTACAAGGTTCTCTCGTGCCTTTTGTCCATGATTCGACCAACTGGTTGCTGATGTTATACCTAGCATGTAACGCTTGTGCGTTCTAAGTTTAACATAACAAAGGAATATTACCCTAACATCAAATGGTGTTTGCATGACCTCTTGATTTGCTTATTTTCCCTCGAATGGGCTGTACATGAAGCATCGTAAGTCCTCATGATGTCCGATTGGTCAAATTGGTTTGGCATGCCCAACAACGGTTAACAGACTTGGCAAACGACAACTGGTCTTCAGAACATTATCCGATTCGGCTGATATCCACCACTGCTATTTGACTTGACAAAGTTGATAATGAAAACAGACGATGAATTAAAAATGAAAACGATTTTCTTTTCAGCCTTGAAAAAACTTTGAAAAAAGCGGCGAGCAATTTTGGTGTTTGCTCTAGCTTGTCGTCATCGAAAATGCCTTTTTGTTATAAAGTTTTGGAAGAATGAACTTAACTGCAAAACACTGGAAACACTTTTCTATCATACCCAAATGAAATCTGCATTTAGATGTTCACACACATCTATCAAATATGCCAACCATTAGCCAATGAAAAACTTCCCTTCGTTATCGAGTCAATAAAAGGAAATACTTGTTGATCACATCTTACAACGTTAATATGAAGCGTGCAAATATAGTCTTGACTATGTATTGCATTTATATCAATCATGAACTTATATTGTGAGACATCATTCGGAACACCTCGGCCATTTCTTAAAATAACCTCGGAGGTAATGGGGAGCCATTTTTGAAAGTAGGTCAGCAACGAAGGGCCAATCGTATCTACTCGGCAATCCCCGTAACAAGCCGGGGATTGCCGAAAAGAGCCGATTGACAAAATATGAAACAAAGATGTGTTGATATGATCATCTTTAATGAAAAGGGTAAAAAGCCCATTCAATTGTGATATATAATCAATTTGTGTGTATTCAAATACGTATTTAGTGCCTGTGTGTATTTTGTGTTATCCGCCGGAAATAAGGCGAATTACCCCAGGATTTCTGGTGTATTCATGTACTGCCTACGAGGTATATCTACCGACTTGTTACGGGGATTGCCGAGTAGATACGATTGGTGAGACATAAGAGTTATTGCATTATGAAATAATTAAAATAAAAAAAATGTCAAATCTTATTCCCTCTACGGGTCTGGTAACATTTCTCTTGATTTGTCCAACGTAACCACTGCGATAAAGTGATGATTTATAGCAGTTGATCCTTTTGTCTAACTGGAATACAATACTTCTGCAACATATGCGCAAAATTTATATTTCATGGAGCAAGAATTCACCTGATTAAAGAAACTGACAATATCCAGAATCCCGAAGATAATGTTCTGCCAGGAAAGAAAAAAATATAGTTAGAAATCAGTATTTGTCCATACGGGAAGTTTCTCATTTTCTAAATATAGATATTTTTATTTGTCTGGGGTAAATGGTATCGTTCAAAGCTGCTTGTTCACAGATTAGAACATTCTAAATTCAAAGTAAAATGTAATATAGTTTGTGTATTGTTATGGAGTTTACAATAAAAAGTAGCTATTGAAAGCTCCTTCAGGAAGCGTCAATTATGTATGTATGTAAAGTATATAGATGGTAAATTTAAAAATTGTTTCGATTTTTATACATATTAAGTCACTGTGTATGGGCTATACACTTAAATACGGACTACTTTTGTTTCCAATGGTAATTCATTGTGTATTATACAACATAACAGCTTTTGTTCAATTTTAAAGGTGTAAATTCGAAATTCTCTTACATCTGTAAACACGCGCCTTTAAAGGGTTATTTAATGATAACAAAAGCTAACGGGGGATCTAGACTTACAATCGTAATAGACAAAGCCGGAGGACAATCAGACATTTAATCAACGTAATGGCGTGGTCTCGTTTATTTCTGCGAAGGTCACTCTGAGACCGAAGAACATTGGAAAAAGGCTTTTATAAAGATATAAACAAATACCCCCGGATTAACGATGTGATCGTAAACTCGGGGAAGTGAAGTTACCCTGGACAATTGACCAGGGAAATAAATAGTTGAAGGCTTCTTTGCACCATGAAATAAATGGTTTATTCTTTGAGTAACAAATGGATTCGTGTATTTAAAGCAGCTTTTGCTTTTTCTAAGGATTCAATAGATGATATATAATGAAACAAATGTTGAAAGCAGGGCAAATCTCCCAATAATTTACCTTCAGATGCTAAAACCTGCTAATCAATATCATAAGCACTTTTCATTAAATAAAGTCATAAGCATGTTTGAACCATTTGCATTGTATATTTTAAAGTTTAAATAAGAGCACAATAACTGCCTTTACTGTTTGTTCAATATTAAGAGCACCATCGCCTTTTTAAACGTTTTCCTATACATTAATTGGTGGTGAATAAATACAATATTTACAATATGCAGATTTGGTGTTTGAATAAGACAAATTCCAACAGTAAACAGACCTAATTAATTCAGACTCGTACAGGGTGCACCATCAACAAAATATTAAAGGTTCACATTAGAATCCACTTAACAGGTATTTAAAGAAATAAAGACACATGGTAAACTTTTCGTTGGAAACCAACATATAACGTCATGTTTGATACTTACATTTTAGCAAACTCTATAACGGAATGAGGAAATGCTGGAGAAGAAGCAATTTCTCATTTCTCAGAAACCCAAGTACGATTTGTAACAGACAAACCAAATATCACGGGTATATTTATAAATCTTAAAACATAACAAAACGCCCATTTCTGTAGACACAATATACCATTCCCTGTATACAAACTGTTCTCTTGAGGACCTTTTCCGGAACAATTTATCAAGACGTCGCATTGGCAGGGAGAGATAGCAATTCCCGGACAATAAATCGTGTTTAGACACATCTCTAGATATTTGACTAGCATGATATACGGCGAAGAGTGTCGGGGGCTTCACTCAGGGATTCCAAGAGACGCATTTCAAGTCTCTTAACCCTTTCCCAAACAACAAATTTTGGACTGTCCCAAATTGAAAGAGTTTGCAGACCACATTTCGAAACGTGGTGAAATTGAAAAATATTCTTCAGATAGAGCACTAAAACCTTATAGGAAAAGGAGAAATTGCTCGTTGCGAGCAATTTCTCCTTTTCCCACAATGTTTTCTAAAGTCGCCTGCAACAAAGTGGTCAAATGTCGTTATTGTTTGGGAAAGGGTTAAAGATATATCCGTTATAATACTGTATATGCGTACCAAAGGGTCAGAATTTTAATTTTGCTGCAGCAGGATTAAAATGCTTCCCCACCAGCACATTACTGATTGAACAGCACCTATATTCCTTTAGCAGCAAACTATTGCTCGATCAGAAATATAATTCCATTGCACCAGGGTCAGAATTTTACGATGTTCGTGAAATTGGAAGTCAGTTTACAGTTTGCAGTTCCCAACTCGATCGCGAACCGGGAACCGCATCTCACTTCACACACTAGCTACCCATTCACTCGTTTTCAAAGTAGCAATATATGTGTACAAATACCTTTTGCATCTACACATGTATCTTTACAACTAAAAGCCTTTTCGGACTGCGAACTACAAACTGACAGTTATCTTCACGAATTTAGAAGTTTCAACCCTCTAGCACAACAGAGATACAACGCACACACAAACTGTACACAATGTTGTACTTTTCGTATTTACTTTATCCTTTAAATCCATTAGTTAGTCGTGCATCTATTCTTATGCTCTTATTCAGTTTTCCTTAATTCGATTTTATAACGTTTGAATAATTAAATAAAAAATTAAAAAGGTATCTTGCTTTGTTCCAAAACAAAAGGCGGTCTTTCTTCTGCATAGCAAAACGATTCAACTTCCATTATTCCCACCATTCCAATTATTTTCATATTTGCACAAATAAACATACATCTACTATATATTTTGATTATCATACTTTATTTACCTTTCAAAGACATAAGTCGGGGGTTATGCAATAACTTTTTCTGTGGTCCCCAGCAATAGTAACTAGTACGAAGTTTATCTAATCTCTTATCAGAGAACCTGTCTAATAATACCATGTTATATCTATGGATGATATTGGTTAAGAGGCAGTGGTCCCACATTGGTACACAAAGGTTTGATGCCATGAAGTGTACTTCACGTCCATTCCTTAATCTACATTCGCTGCAAATTATGATTATGTATCCGGGAAACTGAATCAAAAGCGATTAACTTCAGTTGAAAGAATTTGATTCAAAATCGATGGGAAATAAGAACAAATTAAACTAACTAACATCATTCTACCGTGGGCTCCAATCCTTTCAGTCGCATACCCATATGGTTGCGTAGAACGATACCCTGTGTAGATGTTGGTTCCTGTGACTCAGTCACGTTACAAGTGTCGTGGTTTGCATGATAAAGCCGAATTACCATAACAACACGACCTCTCAGGGAACCATCTAATTTGGCAGACCTCGGACGACGTCATGTTAAATCTGCTTTATGTCATAGCCAATCAAATCAATGATAAATGTTCACGCACCCTGTTCTACATTGAACTACAGATATTTGTTTGGCCTTTCGGAGAAGCCAGTTTTCTTTCGTTTGATACCATGGCAAAAACAATTAAATGCCTAGGTCGGATTGATTTTCGTTTTTCTGGAAAAATATCTTCTTATAAATGTTATATTCCTGAGTTATTTCATATCGTATGGAGGGTTCAATTCATGAGTTTTTTTTTATATAGTTTGGAGTGTTTTATGTATGAGGTATTTTAATATCGTTAGAAGTAATAAAGGAATTGATTAAGTCATGGTAATAAAAGAAATGGCGGTCTGCAAATAACACGAATAGCTCATTGCTTATTAACTTAAGTCTTCTGATCAAAAGCAATTAACATATTTACTGGTCTTCTTGATATTGATTTTCGAATTTTCCTTCTGTTTAATGTTCGCTTGGATCTTTTGGACCGCGTCCATTGCATTCTCGATACAAACCTAACTTAAACAATAAATCTTTCATTAGTTTTTATCAGAGGAAGGAAAAACGTCAAAACTTACAATTTTAGTTTTCGCTTTGACACCAATGACAGTTTGAATATATATCCCCGTCAACAAGCTTTTCTTTTTAAAGACACATTAACACAAGCCCCACATCAACCTCCAAATTAATTCTAAATAAAACTGAATTGTCATTTATTTTCATTTTTATTTATTTATCTCAGTTTACTTGCAGATAAAAAACTAAACTATCTACGCGTAAAAACGAAATTGGGACACAGCGTCCTTTGCTAGAAGTATGTTTTGTTGAATGGGGACGTCTTAATAGATGTTCCATACATGTGTTACATTCTGATTGGTTTCAGAAGGTATTTCATTCTTTACGAGGCCGGTGGCTTGGCTATTTGGCGAACATTGGTCGGGAGGTTGTCATTGTGTATCCACATAGTTTTCCTGCAATATCGCACTATCACAATATCGGTCTAATAACATGCTATGAACAGTGATAACATATTGCAAGCATGCATGTAATTTAATTAAAAATATAAATCTAAAAACAAACCAAAGACCCTTTTCTTCCTTAAACCTTATCATTATAGGTAAAATTCGATTGAAATATTCATCCCAGTCATTACAAAAGGTTCAGCTCAAAATAAAAATAAATACAAAACCAAGGTGTTATAGACGTTGAGATGCCAAGCAGAACCGAGAGTCCTGTATACGAGTAGTATCTGCAAGAACTTGTTTCACGATCGATATCACTAATTAACTTCAACTCAACACGAGGGCATTTCTTAAATGAAATATTGACAAAATGGGTTCAATTCTAATAACACAACTGACAAATGGCTATAAATCAGACCGTATCAACAATGCAGAATTCAATCAAGTTTTCTAGGACGTCCACATTTCCTTAGAAACAACAGACCAATTACGTCATAAGGGAAAGGAGGCAGAGGCTTATAATGAATACTTTGTATCATTTGTCAGAAAAAAAAATATTTCTATGTGTTTATGTCGGTTGCTATGACGTCACGTTCCATATTTGTCACGGTCCATATTTTTATGTGTTTATGTCGGTTTATATGAAGTCACGTTCCTTTTTTTTGTGTTATGTCGGTTGCTATGACGTCACGTTCCATATTTTTATGTGATTATGTCGGTTGCTATGACACCACGTTCCATTGTTCATATTCCCTTAAAAAAGGCGTTATGTCGGAATTTTGAAATCATATAAGAAAATTCATTGAATTATCACAACGTGTTGTTGTTGTTATTTTCTCCAATCCCAATCTCAACAGCCAACCAATCAACAAGAAGTCTTATAAAACACAGTCCATCAGAGCCGGTGATAGGCGATTATATATGGGCCATTATCTGATGACGTTAATTCATCATTTCACCCACATTTTCGAGTTTTATATAAATCCTCCGACATTTATGACATTGGAAACGGTTTTCAGTTTTGTACTGAAATATAGTTAGTTACTCAATAGGAATGTACAAATACGTGAAAATCGATTATTTGACCACAAACCCCCTTTTCCTGGATAGCAACGCATATATCTAATATATGGGCAAAAGCTCGATCGTGGTATACCATGCACGATAGCAATATCAAGAAGTAGATATATAAAATACATGTAAGAGTGTCACGACATTTAATTGTAACAAAGGTAGACAAAGTTTATTAAACCATTGTCTCATTTCTTTCATGCACATCTATCAGCAATTGTTATTCCCCGGTACTGCTGCAGTCTCTTTGAATTTACAGTCTAAGGAAAAAAGCGTTCTTTGATTTCGGCTCCACGCTAGTGTTTAAAGGTGCTTGTTCACACATGAGAGCATTTTGCAAGTCAAAATAAAATGCAGTGAAATATTTGCTGAAAATAGCTTATGAACGAGTTAAATGATTCAGAATGTCTCAAAACATCTAAGTATGCATTGACGGCATACAATGGATTTTAAAACCGTGCCACCACTTTTTGATCTAAATACGTATTTATGCATTGTTTGAAGCTTCTAAACACTTCCATAAGACGTTATAATTCTTCCAATAGTTAGTCTCGTACAACAGTGCTGCTTCTAAATAGTTTTAAAGAAATTCATATTTCAATGCTTATATCTATAAAAAAGCGGCTTTAAGGCCGTAAATCGGATTTTAATTCTTGCTCACGACTATTACTCCATTGCGAAATGGTATTTGATCGGTCAATTTTAGTCTGAGAAGCAATATTATTTATCTCAATAAAACAGTTGTTATACTGGCATAATATAATGATTTTGGTACGAATCTCGTGAAAAGGGGGGTCCACTTTGCGATCTTTCAATTATTCACACTCGACACGAGTGCTGGTTATGTATCAAGGCAGCAAAATCAGGAGTGATAAAGAATTTGTAATACATTATTTCACAATCGATGTAAAAGAAATAATTTTGAGCTATCTCTCTGATTTCTTTTGTTACAGACAGTTTTTAAAGACGAAACAGAAAGTTGTACAGAGCTAGATGTTGATAACGCATTCTAAATTCACAGATCACCAATCCTTTTTAGTCCATTGAAGAGCCTAATGATAACTATCTGGGGCACATGTGTCAATTTCACAAAGCTTGTTCAAGGCCTTAACTATGACGCACAACTAGGGTCACCAATGCATCTTCCTGCATATAATTCACGACAACTCAACAATGTTCCCTTAAACATACCTAAATGAAGCAGCATCATGTAGGAATTTCCCAAACATATACCTAAATGAAGCAGCATCATGTAGGAATTTCCCAAACATATACCTAAATGAAGCAGCATCATGTAGGAACTTCCCAAACATAAACCTAAACGAAACAGCATTATGTAGGAATTTCCAAAACATATACCTAAATGAAGCAGCATCATGTAGGAATTTCCCAAACATATACCTAAATGAAACAGCATCATGTAGGAATTTCCAAAACATATACCTAAATGAAGCAGCATCATGTAGGAATTTCCCAAACATATACCTTAATGAAGCAGCATCATGTAGGAATTTCCCAAACCTAAACCTAAACGAAGCAGCATCATGTAGGAATTTCCCAAACATATACCTAAATGAAACAGCATCATGTAGGAATTTCCCAAACATATACCTAAATGAAGCAGCATCATGTAGGAATTTCCCAAACATAAACCTAAACGAAACAGCATCATGTAGGAATTTCCCAAACATATACCTAAATGAAGCAGCATCATGTAGGAATTTCCCAAACATATACCTAAATGAAGCAGCATCATGTAGGAATTTCCCAAACATATACCTTAATGTAGCAGCATCATGTAGGAATTCCCCAAACATATACCTAAATGAAACAGCATCATGTAGGAATTTCCCAAACATATACCTAAATGAAGCAGCATCATGTAGGAATTTCCCAAACATATACCTAAATGAAGCAGCATCATGTAGGAATTTCCCAAACATAAACCTAAACGAAACAGCATCATGTAGGAATTTCCCAAACATATACCTAAATGAAACAGCATCATGTAGGAATTTTCCAAACATATACCTAAATGAAGCAGCATCATGTAGGAATTTCCCAAACATAAACCTAAACGAAACAGCATCATGTAGGAATTTCCCAAACATATACCTAAATGAAGCAGCATCATGTAGGAATTTCCCAAACATATACCTAAATGAAGCAGCATCATGTAGGAATTTCCCAAACATATACCTTAATGTAGCAGCATCATGTAGGAATTCCCCAAACATATACCTAAATGAAACAGCATCATGTAGGAATTTCCCAAACATATACCTAAATGAAGCAGCATCATGTAGGAATTTCCCAAACATATACCTAAATGAAGCAGCATCATGTAGGAATTTCCCAAACATAAACCTAAACGAAACAGCATCATGTAGGAATTTCCCAAACATATACCTAAATGAAGCAGCATCATGTAGGAATTTCCCAAACATAAACCTAAACGAAACAGCATCATGTAGGAATTTCCCAAACATATACCTAAATGAAACAGCATCATGTAGGAATTTCCCAAACATATACCTAAATGAAGCAGCATCATGTAGGAATTTCCCAAACATAAACCTAAACGAAACAGCATCATGTAGGAATTTCCATATACCTAAATGAAGCAGCATCATGTAGGAATTTCCCAAACATATACCTAAATGAAGCAGCATCATGTAGGAATTTCCCAAACATATACCTTAATGTAGCAGCATCATGTAGGAATTCCCCAAACATATACCTAAATGAAACAGCATCATGTAGGAATTTCCCAAACATATACCTAAATGAAGCAGCATCATGTAGGAATTTCCCAAACATATACCTAAATGAAGCAGCATCATGTAGGAATTTCCCAAACATAAACCTAAACGAAACAGCATCATGTAGGAATTTCCCAAACATATACCTAAATGAAGCAGCATCATGTAGGAATTTCCCAAACATATACCTAAATGAAGCAGCATCATGTTTCCCAAACATATAAACGAAACAGCATCATGTTGAAGCAGCATCATGTAGGAATTTCCCAAACATATACCTAAATGAAGCAGCATCATGTAGGAATTTCCCAAACATATACCTAAATGAAGCAGCATCATGTAGGAATTTCCCAAACATATACCTAAACGAAACAGCATCATGTAGAATTTCCCAAACATATACCTAAACGAAACAGCATCATGTAGGAATTTCCCAAACATATACATCATGTAGGAATGAAGCAGCATCATGTAGGAATTTCCCAAACATATACCTAAATGAAGCAGCATCATGTAGGAATTTCCCAAACATATACCTAAATGAAGCAGCATCATGTAGGAATTTCCCAAACATAAACCTAAACGAAACAGCATTATGTAGGAATTTCCCAAACATATACCTAAATGAAGCAGCATCATGTAGGAATTTCCCAAACATATACCTAAATGAAGCAGCATCATGTAGGAATTTCCCAAACATATACCTAAATGAAGCAGCATCATGTAGGAATTTCCCAAACATATACCTAAATGAAACAGCATCATGTAGGAATTTCCCAAACATATACCTAAATGAAGCAGCATCATGTAGGAATTTCCAAAACATATACCTAAATGAAGCAGCATCATGTAGGAATTTCCCAAACATATACCTAAATGAAGCAGCATCATGTAGGAATTTCCCAAACATATACCTAAATGAAACAGCATCATGTACGAATTTCCCAAACATATACCTAAATGAAGCAGCATCATGTAGGAATTTCCCAAACATATACCTAAACGAAACAGCATCATGTAGGAATTTCCCAAACATATACCTAAACGAAACAGCATCATGTAGGAATTTCCAAAACATATACCTAAATGAAACAGCATCATGTAGGAATTTCCAAAACATATACCTAAATGAAGCAGCATCATGTAGGAATTTCCCAAACATATACCTAAATGAAGCAGCATCATGTAGGAATTTCCCAAACATATACCTAAATGAAGCAGCATCATGTAGGAATTTCCCAAACATATACCTAAATGAAGCAGCATCATGTAGGAATTTCCCAAACATATACCTAAATGAAACAGCATCATGTACGAATTTCCCAAACATATACCTAAATGAAGCAGCATCATGTAGGAATTTCCCAAACATATACCTAAACGAAACAGCATCATGTAGGAATTTCCCAAACATATACCTAAATGAAACAGCATCATGTAGGAATTTCCCAAACATATACCTAAATGAAACAGCATCATGTAGGAATTTCCAAAACATATACCTAAATGAAGCAGCATCATGTAGGAATTTCCCAAACATATACCTAAATGAAGCAGCATCATGTAGGAATTTCCCAAACATATACCTAAATGAAGCAGCATCATGTAGGAATTTCCCAAACATATACCTAAATGAAGCAGCATCATGTAGGAATTTCCCAAACATATACCTAAACGAAACAGCATCATGTAGGAATTTCCCAAACATATACCTAAATGAAACAGCATCATGTAGGAATTTCCCAAACATATACCTAAATGAAGCAGCATCATGTAGGAATTTCCCAAACATATACCTAAATGAAACAGCATCATGTAGGAATTTCCCAAACATATACCTAAATGAAGCAGCATCATGTAGGAATTTCCAAAACATATACCTAAATGAAGCAGCATCATGTAGGAATTTCCCAAACATATACCTAAATGAAGCAGCATCATGTAGGAATTTCCCAAACATATACCTAAATGAAGCAGCATCATGTAGGAATTTCCCAAACATATACCTAAATGAAGCAGCATCATGTAGGAATTTCCCAAACATATACCTAAATGAAGCAGCATCATGTAGGAATTTCCCAAACATATACCTAAATGAAGCAGCATCATGTAGGAATTTCCCAAACATATACCTAAATGAAACAGCATCATGTAGGAATTTCCCAAACAAATACCTAAATGGCAGCATCATGTAGGAATTTCCAAAACATATACCTAAATGAAGCAGCATCATGTAGGAATTTCCCAAACATATACCTAAATGAAGCAGCATCATGTAGGAATTTCCCAAACATATACCTAAATGAAGCAGCATTTTCGTTTGCTGTTTAACACTTCGACAGTCCAATGCAAGACTATAGGAATTGCTCATAAACAGGAAGCACTTGCCATAGTATTGTACAGAACCCTTAAATAGGTGTCCTTCCTGTAGGAGTGCATGTGCTATACAGTGAAGCCTCGTTTATCCGGACCCCGATTACCCCAATGCTAATGTTTCTTGAGCAAGGAAAATGAGTTCACCATTTTTTTAATTTTAAAAGCTGTAGGTAGATGATTTAAGGAATACTACATTTCAATAGCATTCTGGCTCGCTAATGTTTTCCTTTTTGCAGTATGGTAAAAATCGGTATATTGTTCAAACGTTTATCACTCTTGGTGGAAGAAAATACTAGGCAACCGAATGTATAACCCAATAACATGTATATATCGCACCTTTCAGGAAGGGGCTATCAATCAATTGATTTCGGCCGGGCCCAGCTAACAAACTGGTGTTCAGGGGATAATCTGTAGCCGTCCTTATATATACACTGGTCAATCGGTCAAACACCGAGGTCGGGACAATGTCAGCGGACCAGGACAGGTCGGACCTTACTTAAACTCTTCTGGACTTGCCACATACTTCAGGGTAAATATATCTCATTAGACCGTCCTTACATATACACTGGTCAATCAGTCAAACACCGAGGTCGGGGCAATGGTCAGCGGACCAGGACAGGCCGGACCTTACTTAAACTCTTCTGGATTTGCCACATACTTCAGGGTAAATATATCTCATTAGACCGTCCTTACATATACACTGGACAATCAGTCAAACGCCGAGGTCGGGGCAATCGTCAGCGGACCAGGACAGGTCGGACCTTACTTAAACACTCCTGGACTTGCTACATACTTCAGGGTAAATATATCTCATTAGACCGTCCTTACATATACACTGGTCAATCAGTCAAACGCCGAGGTCGAGGCAATCGTCAGCGGACCAGGACAGGTCGGACCTTACTTAAACACTGCTGGACTTGCTACATACTTCAGGGTAAATATATCTCATTAGACCGTCCTTACATATACACTGGTCAATCTGTCAAACACCGAGGTTGGGGCGATGGTCAGCGGACTAGGACAGGCCGGACCTTGCTTAAACACTTCTGGACTTGCTACATACTTCAGGGTAAATATATCTCATTAGACCTTCCTTACATATACACTGGTCAATCAGTCAAACACCGATGTCGGGGCAATGGTCAGCGGACCAGGACAGGCCGGACCTTACTTAAACACTGCTTGACATGCTACATACTTCAGGGTAAATACATGTATATCTCATTAGACCGTCCTTACATATACACTGGTCAATCGGTCAAACACCGAAGTCGGGGCAATCGTCAGCGGACCAGGACAGGCCAGACCTTACTTAAACACTTCTGGATATGCTACATACTTCAGGGTAAATATATCTCATTAGACTGTCCTTACATATACACTGGTCAATCGGTCAAACATCGAGATTGGGGCAATGGTCATTGGACCAGGACAGGCCGGACCTTACTTAAACACTTCTGGATATGCTACATACTTCAGGGTAAATATATCTCATTAGACTGTCCTTACATATACACTGGTCAATCGGTCAAACATCGAGATTGGGGCAATGGCCATTGGACCAGGACAGGCCGGACCTTACTTAAACACTGCTTGACATGCTACATACTTCAGGGTAAATATATCTCATTAGACCGTCCTTACATATACACTGGTCAATCGGTCAAACACCAAAGTCGGGGCAATCGTCAGCGGACCAGGACAGGCCGGACCTTACTTAAACACTTCTGGATATGCTACATACTTCAGGGTAAATATATCTCATTAGGCTGTCCTTACATATACACTGGTCAATCGGTCAAACACCGAGATTGGGGCAATGGTCATTGGACCAGGACAGGCCGGACCTTACATAAACTCTTCTGGACTTGCTACATACTTCAGGGTAAATATATCTCATTAGACCGTCCTTACATATACACTGGTCAATCGGTCAAACACCGAGGTCGGGGCAATGGTCAGCGGACCAGGACAGGTCGGACCTTACTTAAACTCTTCTCGATATGCTTCATACTTCAGGGTAAATATATCTCATTAGACTGTCCTTACATATACACTGGTCAATCGGTCAAACACCGAGGTTGGGGCAATGGTCAGCGGACCAGGAGAGGTCGGACCTTACTTAAACTCTTCTCGATATGCTACATACTTCAGGGTAAATATATCTCATTAGAAAATCGTTTTTAAGTATAATGAGATTAACTTTTGCTTGTTAATGTCAGAATGTGTCTGGTTTATAAGTATGGCAATGCACTTATAATTATACATTTACATAAACAATACCAAGGGATGTTGTTAGAAATAACACATAAAGAGAAAAGCAGAATACATGAAATGTAATATATGCTAGAAGAGCGTGAAGATTCTATATTTCTGTAACAAAAATGGTGTAGTACAATGTAACACCTTCATCATTCTTTAGACGTACATGAAAAATACATAAACAGTCCCATTTCGTTTAAGGTAGAATCTCCATAAACTGCAATTCTGAAACTGCATTAAAGTAAATAGTTCTGGCCCAGATCGGTGTAAACCGATGACAGAATAGTTTTCAAAATGGCACATTATGGAGAGTTTACCGTAGAGGAAGTAATGAAGAAGGGTATCGTTTGAATTTTTACGTTTGAAATGAATGGATGGCCAAAATCTGAGGCTAATGTAACACCAGGACATTTTGTCGCCACATAAAGTGTGTGGTCGTCTATTTGTTAAACGTTGCGTCGACAGACGAAGACAAAACCTTTGTATTTACAATTTGTTACATAGACAGTAGGCAAAGTAATTGCTTTTATTGTTGGTTAGGCACACGAAGACACAGTTTTGCTTTAAGTGTTGCCTAGAGGGACAACTGCAAAGCATCTCTTATCATTTATTGTAACTAAGGCTGACGAAGACAAATTCAATGATTTAATTGTTCCTTAGACAGACGGAGGCAAATTTAATGATTTTATTGTTGCTTAGACAGGTGGAGACAAATTCAATGATTTGATTGTTGCTTAGACAGGTGGAGACAAATTAAATGATTTTATTGTTGCTTAGACCGGTGAAGACAAATTTAGTGATTTTATTGTTGCTTGGACAGGTGGAGACAAATTTAATGATTTGATTGTTGCTTAGACAGGTGGAGACAAATTAAATGATTTTATTGTTGCTTAGACAGGTGGTGACAATTTCAATGATTTGATTGTTGCTTAGACAGGTGGAGACAAATTTAATGATTTTATTGTTGCTTGGACAGGTGGAGACAATTTCAATGATTTGATTGTTGCTTAGACAGGTGGAGACAAATTTAATGATTTTATTGTTGATCAATCAGACGGAGATACAGTTTTGCGAACATCTTTGCTTAGGCCGACGGAGACAAAGTTTATGTTTTATTGTTGTTTATAGACAGAGTGAAACAAAGTCTTTGCCTTAAATATTACTTAGAGACAGAGGGAGACGATTATGTAGCCTCCTCTTACGTTACAGAGGTGTAGAACGTATTGTGGACGTTAATTGTTGGAGGAACAGTGTATGTTTGATACAAAGAGATATTCTATCCAAAACTGATGAAATCAACGGCTTCCTTAACGAATTCTTACAAACGAGGAAAGCAATTTCAATGAACATTATCTGTTTCAATGGACTAAAACGGTACACTTGAAAAATAACTATGGAAGGTCATCATTCTATGATGGAAATTGTCTTTTACATTGTGACTTATTTGTCTTCTCGCTTAGCACGTTTTCATAAACGTCAAAGAAATGGATAGTTAGATCTAATATTCTTCTTCTTTTGTAATTATTTTAGGTTTGTGACCTCAATAAACAAGCTGAGAACACCAGCAGTGAAGTCATGGTATGGGACGATAAAAGGAAAATGTCCTATACTGTTATAGGCGACCAGTGGGTGGGATATAATACACCGCGAAGTATGAGAGAAAAGGTAAAGAAGAAACCTGTCGTTCAATAAGCAAAAACTTACGCGGTAAACAATTTGTCCGACGAAAATTACTTTTGAACAGAAGAGCTCTTAAAAAAGTTCGCTCTTCTTTGGGAGATAAGTAAAGCACCCCTTCCATTTAAGTAAAAAAAAAAAATAACAACATGAATGGAATTAGGTACGAATACAGATAACGTATGTCTGTGTTTGAACATTTTACTTAAGTAACAGCATTGTCAAAATATTCTTCTCTCGGATAAATGTTAAATTGTGCCTCACATGTTTCACGATGTCAATTAAAATGAAAACAACCATAAAGCATTTATTTTAATTTTATTATGAATCATTTTCTAATCATAACACAGTCAATGCAAACATTTAAACAAGCAATGAAAGAATCCCAAGTACAGGATTTTTGTTTGGCGGTTTGTAATTCACGAGTCAAACTTTACTTCCATTTGCAATACCCACGAACGTTCGCGAAGATACTGTGGTAAAACTTTACGAATTTACGATAATTCGCGAAAAATTCACGAAAACGTTTTTTTTTATTTATCACTAGACAGCCGTACATTTTTCATTGGATTGATGACGTCTATTTCTTTATTACAAAGATGTCGTTTTCAACTAGTTCCAAATAGTTCGTGATTAATTACAAACATTTAAAAAAGCTTGTTGTACTTGCCAAAGTAAAATATGAGCCGTAACATGCGGAACGCCAGCCAGGTATTTGGAAGGAACTTGACATATTATGTACGTCAACACTTTAAAATATAGATTAGAGAAAACTATGTTGATGACGTTCGTGGGTTAAGTCGCAAAGGAGGAAAGTCACATGACAAATGGATGTGAATCACCTATTTTTCTAGACTCCGCGCAGGAGAACTTCCCTTTATTACACTACAGTACAGTACCACTGCATCCATAGAAATCACGTGACGACAGATACAGTCATGTGACCCAAACAATATAACGCAGACGCCAAAGAAATGGATTCTTTATGATTGAATTCAACATGCCATGCTTTGAAAATGAATGATTAATCAAAGTCATAGATATCATTGACAATTTCGTCAGTATTATCAGTCATGACTATGTAATCTGTTTTCAAAATGTGTATTTTAGAATCTACCTCGAGACGATCTTTTTTATAACGAAATACACTGTTGATGTCCGTTACTTTGAGAGCATGGCCTGTGTACTTTATTGCTTTATTATATCGAATAAATCTTTCCTGGTTGGCTGTTACGGCACCTTGTTGCGAACCAACAAGAAAAAAGTAAGGTTACGAGCTTGTTTGATTACGATTTTAGCAACTTCTGTCAGATTTTTATATATAGATATATTTTGCTATTACTTTTTTGTAATGATTATGTCAAAGAAGTCCAACTCCTAAAATTAAAAAAAAATACTGTATTCAGATTTCGATTCAAAATTTATAATAAAAAAAAATATAATCCTTCCAGATCTGGAAGGATTCTTTCTGTGATAGCAGAGAGCTCCTGACCAAAATGAAAAGGGAGATCACTGAAAAGGAGAATGCTAGTTTTCATGGCACACTTTTCACTTCACCTCTAACACTATGTAATGGAATAATACGCACTTTGTTTCTTTATTTTAGCTCTGGTCTGAGCCATAGGGGTCTGATGTTATCCTGGGGTCAATAATACTTATATACTATACAAGGGTATCGACTCTCGAATGGAAAACCCAACTACAACTAGTACAAAATCGTCTGCTACCATTCAGTATTCGGGAAGCAGACGATTTTGTAAGGGTACTAGAGGGATTTTCAGTTAGAGAGTCGGAACCCTTGTTTATCGAATTATTGACCCCAGAAAAAACTTCAGAACCCATATGGTCTAAGTATAGAAACGTATGAAATTTTCGTTTGTGAAACTAATATACTCTTACGTGTATTTCTAGGTCCGCTTCGCATACGAACGAAAGTAAGCCGGGACCGCGTTTTATTACCTCGCAATGGACGACCTTACAGGAACACATTGCGACCAGGGCAAATACCCGCTCTTATCGGCCATCAATTCAGCGATCCAGGACCTCAAACCATCCATTCCCGATTCGAGTACCATTGGTTCATAACAACGTGCGAAAAACCGGATGAAGCTGAATTCGGAATTTATCGTTTGTCTGGTTTTTATTACAATAAATAAAATGGTTTTGGGGATTTTTTTTTGTCTGTCTTTGATCACGATGAATAAAGATAACGGTATTGGGGGTTTGATTTCTGTCTGCCTTTTATGAAAATAAATATAATGGTATTTGGGATTCATTTTCTGCCTGCCAATTATCACAATGAATAAAATGGTTTTGAGGATTTATTGTCTTTCTGCCTTTTATTACAAAAAATGAAATGGTATATGGGATTTATTGTTTATCTGCCTTTTATCACGATGAATATAACGGAATGGGGGATTAGTTTCTGTCTGCCTTTTATCACGATGAATATAACGGAATGGGGGATTTATTTTCTGTCTGTCCTTTATTGAATAAATAAAATGATATTCGTTTTTTTTTTCTGTCTGCCTTTTATCACAATCTTTTGACAGTTGGTGGTGAAATCCTGTATATTCGTGTGTTTATATAGCATGGATTGAACCTTGACAGAATTAAAGTACCATTTACTGATTCTCTATGTTTAATTGTATCCTTCTTAATCCGTTACCAAATAATGGCAAATAATGGTTAATCTTGAATTAAAACACAACATTGTCATGTGATAAGTCATCGTGAGTGTCTCAGAGAGACGATTCCAATGATGTGCTACTTTGTCAAATTGCTTTGCCCAATATTGAAATAGGAGAAAATGATAGCCTGGTTTCTGTAAATATACTGATTTCTGTCGCAAACTGCAACCAAACAATGGCTAGAACCTTGACAGAATTGGCAGACTTTTCGTTATCTGTCTTCTAATTTATTAAAGGGTTTTCCAGTTACAAAACTTTTATAGTTGGTATCTTTATGTTTAGTGGACCTGTTCTTGTTATAAGCTTTAGTTTGACCTTGAAATGAATTAAATATCTAGATCATACTTCTGTTACCATGGTTTACGGCTGGGGTGTGTGTGCTACATTGCTTTTAACCCAAACTCGAAATTTTACCAAAACGAAACGTATTTGTTACTTTTGGGCAATCTCGAAGGTATAGGCTCGGTCTGGGGTTGATCAGTGACGAAGGTTGTAAGTAAGAGAGGATTTTACATAAGTAGTAGACCAAAAGGAATCCCAAAGTGAAGGAAGACAACAGTTGATAGACACGTCTGGAAACTAGCGAATTACCTTTACTTCGTACCGACAAACGATTAAAACAATGAAGGAAGACAACAGCTGATAGACACGTCTGGAAACTAGCGAATTACCTTTACTTCGTACCGACAAACGATTAAAACAATGAAGGAAGACAACAGTTGATAGACACGTCTGGGAACTAGCGAATTACCTTTACTTCGTACCGACAAACGATTAAAACAATGAAGGAAGACAACAGTTGATAGACACGTCTGGAAACTAGCGAATTACCTTTACTTCGTACCGACAAACGATTAAAACAATGAAGGAAGACAACAGTTGATAGATACGTCTGGAAACTAGCGAATTACCTTTACTTCGTACCGACAAACGATTAAAACAATGAAGGAAGGACAACAGTTGATAGACACGTCTGGAAACTAGCGAATTACCTTTACTTCGTACCGACAAACGATTAAAACAATGAAGGAAGACAACAGTTGATAGACACGTCTGGAAACTAGCGAATTACCTTTACTTCGTACCGACAAACGATTAAAACAATGAAGGAAGACAACAGTTGATAGACACGTCTGGAAACTAGCGAATTACCTTTACTTCGTACCGACAAACGATTAAAATAATGAAGGAAGACAACAGTTGATAGACACGTCTGGAAACTAGCGAATTACCTTTACTTCGTACCGACAAACGATTAAAACAATGAAGGAAGACAACAGTTGATAGATACGTCTGGAAACTAGCGAATTACCTTTACTTCGTACCGACAAACGATTAAAACAATGAAGGAAGACAACAGTTGATAGACACGTCTGGAAACTAGCGAATTACCTTTACTTCGTACCGACAAACGATTAAAACAATGAAGGAAGACAACAGTTGATAGACACGTCTGGAAACTAGCGAATTACCTTTACTTCGTACCGACAAACGATTAAAACAATGAAGGAAGACAACAGTTGATAGACACGTCTGGAAACTAGCGAATTACCTTTACTTCGTACCGACAAACGATTAAAACAATGAAGGAAGACAACAGTTGATAGACACGTCTGGAAACTAGCGAATTACCTTTACTTCGTACCGACAAACGATTAAAACAATGAAGGAAGACAACAGTTGATAGACACGTCTGGAAACTAGCGAATTACCTTTACTTCGTACCGACAAACGATTAAAACAATGAAGGAAGACAACAGTTGATAGACACGTCTGGAAACTAGCGAATTACCTTTACTTCGTACCGACAAACGATTAAAACAATGAAGGAAGACAACAGTTGATAGACACGTCTGGAAACTAGCGAATTACCTTTACTTCGTACCGACTTTACTTCGTACCGACTTTACTTCGTACCGACAAACGATTAAAACAATGAAGGAAGACAACAGTTGATAGACACGTCTGGAAACTAGCGAATTACCTTTACTTCGTACCGACAAACGATTAAAACAATGAAGGAAGACAACAGTTGATAGACACGTCTGAAACTAGCGAATTACCTTTACTGTACCGACTTTACGTACCGACTTTACTTCGTACCGACAAACGATTAAAACAATGAAGGAAGACAACAGTTGATAGACACGTCTGGAAACTAGCGAATTACCTTTACTTCGTACCGACTTTACTTCGTACCGACTTTACTTCGTACCGACAAACGATTAAAACAATGAAGGAAGACAACAGTTGATAGACACGTCTGGAAACTAGCGAATTACCTTTACTTCGTACCGACTTTACTTCGTACCGACTTTACTTCGTACCGACAAACGATTCAAACAATAGCAGTAATAGAGATAAATAAGTTCGAACGGTATTGAAAATAAAGCGTAAACACTATACAGTGATTTCTCGTTAATCCGAACACGTCCGTTCCCAACAAAATGTCCGGATTACCGATTCATCCGGACTAATGAAGTAGCGCATGTTCTTATACACATTAAGACATAAACGGTCTGTATGCACGTGTATACTTATAACACTTAAGCAAACGCCAAATTGTCGACCGTCCCAAAAATAATCTTCTGATATGGCAGAAAAGATTGTGGGAAAAGGAGAAATTTCTCGTCACGAGCAATTTCTGCTTTTTCCACAATGTTTTCAAAAGTTGTCTGCAACAAACTGGTCAAATAATTCCGTTCCCATACAATTTCGTTCGGATTGCGAGACATTCGGATAATCGGGGTCCGGACAAACAAGGCTTCACTGTACAATGTGAATTTTCTTATGGTATGTTTTGCGGCGGCCAACACTTAAAGGTGCTTATTCACAGAAGAGAAAGTTTGAAAAACAAAATAAAATGTCGCTGAAACAATATAGTTGTTTGCTATAAAAAAAAAATTAAAAAAATTATTGAAATCATAAGTAATTCAGAAAGCATTGATTTATCCAAGTATATTCAGTTTACGTGCAGTAGGTATCAAAACGATGTCACGCTTTTGGATCTAAATCAATGTCAATTTTCTGTATTCACACTCTTAAGAATTAAAACGGTACAATTTTTAATCCCATGACAATTCTACATTGCTTATCTTGATATCATAACAGTACAGCTGTTGTGTACTTTTAAAGAAATAAACTTTAAGTTTCCAGATTTTCTCACATCTGTGAACAAGCACTCTTAAAGTACCATTTACTGATTCTCGATGGTGAAATGTATACTTCTTTACCCATTACCAAATAATGGTGACATTTGACCACTTTGTTGCAGACAACTCTGGAAAACATTCTTGGGAAAAGGAGAAATTGCCCTTTACGAGCAATTTCTCCTTTCCACACATTGTTTTCTGCCTGTCAGAATATTACTTTTCAATTTCATCACGTTTTGAAATGTAGTCTGCAAACTCTTGCAATTTGGGACAGAAGAAGTTCTGGCATTTGGTAAAGGGTTGTTAGAAGATCCCAAATCGTTTCAAGACAGACTGGACCGAATTAAATAACCGCGTTTCATTGATAAATAACAATTATTGCATCAGTCAATCTAGTCTGGCCTATTGATATACTGGGTCCTTGGCAAGATTAAACACCGTATTTATAGATACGGGATCCAGCAGACCGTCTCACCTTGTCTAGATTGCTGGATTTTTATGTTAACTCTTTACCACCAACAGCCGACATTTTATTTTACTTGAAGCAGACGATTTTAGAAAAGCTTTGTAAACATGTAAAAAAACAACTTTCAGTTTTGCTGTTGTGAACTATAAATAGATTGAAATAGCATTTTGACAAAAGGAGAAATTGCTCGTAACAAGCAAGTCGCCCCAGATCCAAATACGAAAGTAAACGATTTCTTAATAATCATAATTGTTTTCTTGAGATGGGTTTTAAAATTGTCTTTTAGAAAATCGGAATTTGCTCAAATAAGTAATATCTCTTTTACGAATATTGATTTCTATGCCTTTTTATTTCTTTTCTTGAACTATTTTACATTTTTTGATAAAAGGATGCATGGGGAATAACTGTATGATAAACTTAAGGAAAATATCCACAACCCGTAATTTTTAACCAATTCGCACTTCGGAATACTTTGATCTTTCTCGCATTAAACGGAATAGTTCCGGTCCCGATCCTTGTATACCGAGAACGACCGAAGTACTCCGACGAAAGAATAAAAACACTTATCAAAAAGGCAGATTATTGGCATTTTACCTTAAACTTTGTCTTTCGTCTGTAGTTAAAACAACGTTTTCCCAGTAACGCCAACTATTGTTTGAATTGTGAGTCTTGAGATTTTAAAAAAGTGCCAAGTTTATAAACAAATGAATGTCTGAACAGACATATTAAAATCGGCTTAAAGATGGATTTAAGCTTTGGGTGCGTTCTTTTTTGACAAATTGATATCTGAGTATGTTTTAGTTTTTTATTCCATCACAAGCATCTTGCATTTCCATTGCAAGTTCCGAATTCAATATTCCTATTTCACTTCGATTAATTACCCTTAGAAATGCTGAACGATAATACATGATACATATCTTCGTAAATTGTGATTAATGGGAGAGATAATTTGGGACGATGTCTAACGAGGAATCGTGCTTATTTCGAGAAACCCTAATCGAGATAAAATTGCATTAGTCTGCATTATAAGCGAGAGGAATTATTCAGTTATCTTCTCTAGGTCGATCGAATAACCACCACTACTTGTTCCTTTTGTTTCCTTTTTTGTCAAAAGATAACAGTTTACGTAGGAGTAACCTCTGAACAGACTTTCTTACAAATTGCTTTATGTTAGTACTTAACGTTAGAAATATGATTTTAAGCAATTATGATAAGTAAATAAAGAACGACTTTCAAATTCGTTATCAAAAAGTGTGGTATACCTGTGTTTTTATTAGAACATTGTAACCAGCATTTTCGCTTTGATGCTTTAATTGAATACCGTAAAAAGGCGACTTTTTGCTATTGTGATGAAACAAAGCCATTTAAGACTTAAAAATAAAGCGTGGTACCCGTAAACAAACGGATAGGGAATGACTAAGGGACCTGGATACTGTTTAACTTAACGTCTAAGGAAACATATTTTCGTAGGTCAAAACTGATGAGCATGGATATAATCTTAAATTAAAACACAACATTGTCATGTGACAGGTCATTGTGAGTGTCTCAGAGAGACGATTCCCATGATGTGCTACTCTGAAAAATTGTTTCGCCCAATATTAAAATAGGAGGGAATGTTTTTTTTAACTTACGCAAATTCTTAACATAAAATGTGATATATATATATATACTGATTTCTGTCGCAAACTGCAACCAAACAAATCGACTTTAATCGAAATCGAAATTGCTTTAAAAATATTCGCTTGTTTCATGATTGACGATTGGTCTGAAATTGGTCCATTCATGTGAAATAGATCGGAGTTACATCTATCGTTTAAAACCATTACGTTATAATAGGGTTGATCTAACGAGAAGAGTCCTCACTGTTGGTCGAGGTAATCAAGCTTTAGTGGAGAAATTGACTCGAATGTCTTCATGCTTGGAGACGTGCATCTTGGATCGAAAAGGAATTAAATAGAAATAGAAAACGAATGGAATGGAAATACAATTACACAGTACAAGACAAATCAACATGGATGATTTGTTTATGTCTATTTATGTATAAGGGTTTTACATTGCGTCAAAATTATTTCAGTTATGTCGCGATGCCTGACTCTTAATGAAGCAGAAGACCCGATACTCAACTGCCCATGAGGACTGGTCAAACCGAACACAACCATCGGCAATCCGGAAGTCAGTGGGGAGACTACAGTACCTTTTGTGAAAATTGTAATGGCGTCACCGGAATTTGAACCTTCGCAGAGAAGGGCCAAGGGAGGTTTGGTGTCTACGGCAGATGACCTTTTGGGTATCTCAACAGAGAAAAGAGCATTGTGACAAAAAAATGAAAAAGAATCTAAAGGGAAGAATAAAACAGATATTCACCCTGACAAAGAATTATTTTCGTTCGTCGCTGTAGGTTTTCCTTTTCTCTTTAATAATGCAAACGCCACCATGATTAAGGCGTACGCCTAGAGACGTAGAGGTCGAAGACTCGAGCATCACGGGAGGCGTTTGTGTGGAAGATGTTTACCGTGGGACTTGTTCCGAAATGGCCGGTTCGTGAGCCGCGAGCTAGTAAGATTAATGGTTACCAACTAATACCTGCTTAGCGCCTGGCATAGAAGTTGGGAGGCAATTGGTATAGTCAGTGAAAAATATTTCATAAGCCAATCTGGCTGACACTTTTACTAGGGCAGACACTATGATAAACAAAACCTTTAAATCACAGATCATCCATAGCTTGTAAGGACAAATAATAGGTTTTTTACACGACGCAGTTAATGCATTAACCACGGTAGAACGTACATGCGAACCAATGCTTGATCTGGTAAAACCCTAAGGACCAAACCCATGCATAAACACCAATCGACAAAACACCCGTGATTACCATTTTGCATTTGTATGGAGGAACTTCTTTGGCACACATGCTAGATACGGCGCCTGATGAAAGAGAGGAAAACGTGAGGCCAAACGATCCATCGCTTTAATCAATCAAACCTATCACGAAACGGAGGACAATTTATGCGCCCATTGCATACATATCGCGGACCGCATACGATGTGTAGATGTACGTTGTTGTTTGTTTTCTCGATTCACACAGGGTTGCGTTTTTCTAAACATATTGTACTAGATATATCTGTGCTAGTTGAAATCAGCATTCTCTCTTATTTTATGAAGACGTACGATATCGCCATGTGGCACGTTATTGGAATCGGCTCTCCGAGTCGCTTCAAATGACTTGCCACATGGCAATACTGTTCATGAAAACCAAGTATTAGGACCAGCATGATATCAAGACCATCTTTCAAAGGTCCCACAAATTATCTTAAGATCGACTTTTTACTGTACTTTTATTTAAGGTTTTGAGTTACACAAACATTTTTTCATTATTCGTTAAGTAAAAAGCAATCAAGATATGCTTTTCGCACAAACTGTTCGAGGACAAACTTGTGCGTGTAGAGATGCGTCTTAAAACCGTCAAAACCTTTATCCAACAATGACTACGGGAGGCAAGAAACATTGGCTTCAAAATTAAGTCTAGAAATAATAAGGCAAAGGTTTTTTTAATAACACTGGTCATCCCTTGTGATATGGCCAGCCAGTTTGGCTTATGAGACACTTTTCACTGATTACACCAAGCACGTCCCAACTTCTATCACTACGCTAGTTACATAAGTCGGTAATCATTTATTTAACTAGCTCGCGACTCACGAATCGGCCATTTTGGAACAAGTCAAACGAGAAACATTTGCTGAACTAACGCCTCACCTGGGGCTCAAACCTTCGACCTCCCCGAAGCGGATGCCTTAACTCATTACCAAACGACATTTGAACACTTTGTTTCAGACGACTTTGGAAAACACTGTGGGAAAAGGAGAAATTGCTCCTAACGAGTAATTTCTCATTTTCCAAAAATGTTTTCTACACTACAGGAAGATTTCTTCCCAATTTCATCACATTTTGAAATGTCATCTGCAAACTCTTTCAATTTTGGACGGTCCAAAATCTGGCGTTTGGTAAAGGTTTAACCCATTACTTATATTGTGTCTGTCCTCTAGGGACATTGTTTGGAAGCATGGATCACAGCAAGTAATGGTCATTTATCACACGAATAAAGTAATTTGGCGTGACCCTATCTGACTCGGGAAGAATGGTGGAATGTTTTATTGGATATGCCCAGCTCATATCAGAAAGACGTATTGCCTGGTAGATGTCAAATATAATATGGTAATACGGATGTCGTGTATTGAAAATGTGCCTTTTTGTAGGGACGACATGAATGAAAGTCTCGGATCCGTGACGAGTGTCAGCAAAGTCTTATTTGAGACAACATCTTTATTCTCAAAACGTTTAGTATTTTGAGAATATGACCGGCTTTTTGAAGGAATACCTTGGAGGTTGAAAGGTGTATAATTGATAAGAATGTCTGTAGAGCCTACAGCACAGTCTGATTGACCAGTGTCTTTATGAAGTAGAATTTGTCACTTTGAGTTTTATTGTTTAATCTAACATCATATACAAAAATGAATAAAAGCAAATCCTGTTGATAATTCTATGCAAGGCCAATATCAAACTTTTGAATGGAGAAATCACGACGGGTGTTGAAGTGCCCTAAAAAATTCAGCTTGAAAAGTAAATTCAAAATGCGTGTGACTTGACATTTACTCAATTAAATATCACACCTCTGTAAAAAAAATTGTATTGACAATAAACAATGTCGATTGCCCTAACCCCCTTTTACTTGTCGTCTGCACATTCTCTATGAGTGAACGGTTTTTAGCCAACATACTGTAACGTGTATCGGGTCCCTCTCGGAGTAAAGCCATCGTGGATCACCCATCCAGGTACTAACCACTTAGTACGTTGCTTAACTTCGAGGGAAAGCCAACCACTCTACCGAATCACCTATGAAAGCCGGCTTCCACAGAGAGACTGTAGAAGTAGTATTTATACATAAACCCTATTTCTGTCACATTTATCCCACCGCTGCCACCAATTTTGTAACGTATATTGGGTCCCTCTCGGAGTAAAGCAATCTTTGGTCACCCATCCAGGTACTAACCACTTAGTATGTTGCTTAACTTCGAGAGAAAGCCAACCACTCTACCGAATCACCCATAAAAGCCGGCTTCTACAGCGAGACTGTAGAAGTAGTATTTATACATAAACCCTATTTCTGTCACATTTCTCCCACATTTCTCTTGACTTCGTCCCGAAGTCACAAATGTCACAAAGACATACATGGGCAGTTACCGACTTTTTTACATTTCAAGAAGGTACTATTGCCACTATAAACACTGCATCAAAGCAGAAACAAGGATCGAGAACATGCGACGAACAATTTAGGGTACGGGAATGATGGTGATATCAAACCAAATCCCACCTCTGCCACCAATTTTGTAACGTATATTGGGTCCCTCTCGGAGTAAAGCAATCTTTGGTCACCCATCCAGGTACTAACCACTTAGTATGTTGCTTAACTTCGAGAGAAAGCCAACCACTCTACCGAATCACCCATAAAAGCCGGCTTCTACAGCGAGACTGTAGAAGTAGTATTTATACATAAACCCTATTTCTGTCACAATACTATGGTCTTTTTTTGCTGATTGCAGTTTCATAGGGCCATGTGCGTTTTGAATACATATTTACACATCACTCAAACAGAAAATTGTTTTTGACAAAAATTGAGTTTGACCCTTAATCAAACGGTTTTGGAATTGCATTGGGTACTCACATACTAAATGATCACAACTATTTCCTTCTTAATAATACTTATGCTATAGATGTAGAGAGGTAGAGAGGGAGTAAGAGAGGAAGAAAGCAGTGAGCGAGAGATTTATCACGTTGACAATACAACATTTTGAAAATATTGTTTAAAATGACGATGTTCTGTATTTGTATAAGTCAAATAAAATATTTCTGATTCTGATTCTTATATTAGACAAAGACACCGATATCCAAAATAGACAATTCAACAATAAATATGACTCTACGCCAAAACCGTATCTCAACATTGTACATGTTATTTAATTCCAAAATCACATACCACATTGTAGACAATCCTTTTAAACATTGATGTTGGAAAAGTTGGGCATATTTGTTTACATCACGAATTGTAAAAAACGTATTGACTTATGTTGTAGAGTACACATATCATTTTCTGGTAACTTATGCAGTGTATGGTGATTTACATAAAGAATATATTCATGACAAACATTAAATGAGACAAACAATGCGCAAAATATTCCTTTTTAGGAGACAATCATACCGGATACGTATTTGAAGCTTAGCTACGTATGTATCATTTGCTCTGTAAAAGGGAAATAATTGTTGTACCTTGGACTACAATTTGACGTTCATTAGACGATTAACTTGTTTCAATGTTTCTTTTTGTGAATTACTTTTCCTCGTGTCATCATTGGTCTTTGCTATTATCAAAATATATGTAAACGTTAAGATATTGATTGGATGCCTCGGTATTTACCAATGTTCAACTATGTTCGAAATACTTAAATACTTTACTGTTTTTTTCTATTTGTGGTGCTGGTCATAATGAGATGGAACTATTTAAACAACATCATATATGTTATGCTAATAAACTTTTGAACTAGAAAAGTTAACAATCCTTACTCACAAGCGCAACAAAGCTGATCAATCGAGTTATTTTGTGTTGATGACCATTCGAAAGAAGTTAGTGTTGATACGTATTTTCAGTTCGTTGCATTTTTCTTTATTTTATTGGATTATCAAGCCTTCTTCGGCAGTTGTAGTTTTGTGCTTTTCTAATTTAATCTTTTTTTATTTAACTTTATTTCCTCCAGTTTCTGGAGAGTTTAAACAATACATCTTACCAATTAAGGAATAGCAAAAAAATTTTATAACAAATCATGCAAAATTACATAGTACAAGACATCAATGAAGAACAAAAAATAAAAAGAAAATAGATAAAAACACATAAAAACAAAGAAATTAGAGTAATTGGCCTATAGACTGTGGTCAGTCTATAATTAAGTATAATACAAATTAACATATACATGTCCATGCATGCATAGACGCACATCCATACATGCTCGCACATATACACATACACTCACATGTGCACATGAACATACACATGAAACTCAAATTGTATATATGCCTACATAGATACATAATGACTTAAATATAAAGATGCACATGCACACATGAACATACAGGTAAACACACATACGCACAAAGACACATACATACTCACACACATTCGCAGACACTTACTCATTCACTCAAAGGACACATATGCATACAAATATACCCAAACCAAAATATATAAACTGGCATAGATGCCAACAGCGAGCTAATTAGATAAACTATGCTGTATAATCATTCCTGTACTCGGAAGTTGGGAATACTGTCATATAGACACGTGTTCACCACGGTGATTGCCACTGTGATTTTGGTTACACATGGCCAGATGTCAGAATCATCAATTACATCTAGATGCGAAAGAATACAAAGTCCCAACGGGGTTGTTCCAGCGAAAGCGAAACGGAACTAGCCTTAAGGACGATGAAGTTCGGCATGACTGTAGATAAGACTTGGATAGCAACTGATGCGTGACAAAAACGATGCATTAAACCACATAAATCAGGGATATTGATCTGCATTTATCACATTCATTAACGAACTATCGACAAAACCCAAAAGGTAGCCAACAATAACTCTTCATTGGTTTGCATGAGCAAGTTTGTCAGTTCGTTTGAAAAACTGGTGGCTAACTTTGACTTGTATGAATATCTTGCTACAATACTCGAAATGTGACTGCACTCAAACACAAGGTGTCACATACAAATTACCTCAAAGGTTTGGAGTTTAACTTTTCTTTTCAAAAATTGTCTTCTACTAATAAAATGACAACTTAGACTTCTCAAGAAACATAAGGCTAGATTATGAACAGTTTCCAAACCCCGCTTTTATCGTACAGCAAAGATGGTGATTATTTGTATTGCAGATATTGCAAACCATTATACAGGTTTATTTGGTTAAAGGCCTAGTTTAGTCCTTCTTTAATTGACCCCCCCCAAAACCAATAACCAGATGCCCACCCGGTGTGATGACCAGCTGTGATAATTAATTGGGATTACGTAATACCATGTATAGCACTGTGTCAAACTGATGGGTTTCTTTTGACAATTTTTTTAGAGAGGACATTTAAGCAGCAGAATTGATTTTTTTTTCGATTAGGCTTCAAATATTTTTTTTTTTGAAGTTTGGAAGGTTTTTTGGTAGTTTTTTTTTTTTTCTCAATTTGTGCCATATATAAAGATCATTCTACGTAATCATGACTTGCAGCATAGTTATAGTTCCTCTGTAGTATCTTCATCATCATCATCATCATCATCATCATCATCATCATCATCATCATCATCATCATCATCATCATCATCATCATCATCATATCATCATCATCATCATCATCATCATCATCATCATCATCATCATCATCATCATCATCATCATCATCATCATCATCATCATCATCATCATCATCATCATCATCATCATCATCATCATCATCATCATCATCATCATCATCATCATCATCATCATCATCATCATCATCATCATCATCATCATCATCATCATCATCATCATCATCATCATCATCATCATCATCATCATCATCATCATCATCATCATCATCATCATCATCATCATCATCATCATCATCATCATCATCATCATCATCATCATCATCATCATCATCATCATCATCATCATCATCATCATCATCATCATCATCATCATCATCATCATCATCATCATCATCATCATCATCATCATCATCATCATCATCAAAATCATCATCATCATCATCATCATCATCAATCATCATCATCATCAAAAGCATCATCATCATCGTCACCAATGTTATAAGTATAATGAGTGCTAATTTATGGAATAACTAACTTATTATTTTCTTCACATTTCTTAACAGTTTATTAAGAAAAATCTACTTATCTTGTAAATCATTGTTTTAAATAAAGAAATCAAGAATTCAACATTTATTTCTTATTAATATTCCACATTATGAAAATCGAAGCAGAGTGACATTTTTTTCTATGCAAGACTTGAAATATATTTTTGGAATTTTGGATGGGTTTTAAACAGGGAACTGTTTTTTTAATTTGTACCTTGAATAAAGATTAATTTATGTAAGAATGACTTGTAGAAGGGAATGTTACAGTTCCTCTGAGGTTTAACATCATCATCACCATAGTATATCATCATCATCATCCATTTTATAACTTTGACAAGTGCTAGTTCATTGAACAACTAACTCATTATTTTTTTATATTTCTTGTCAGTTTATTAAGAAAAATCTATTAATCATGTAAATCCTTGTTTTAGATAAAGAAAGCTATAACCAAACACGTATTTCTTATCAATATTCTACATCATGAGAAACCGAAGGGTTGGGGTATTGCATAATCTGACCACCCATTCCTTATCAAGTAATATACAGGAAATTTGCTCCATGCTGTGGAACTGTATTGTTGCCCTGTAGGGTGCCCAATGGGAGATAAGATACCAGACATTCCAAAGACTAGGCCTTTAACAACGAGCTAGATTAAGAATAAGAAGTACTCTTTTGAACACCCTCGTCAGTATCTTCACGTGGGTATATGGAAACATTCAACCACTGTTGTCACGTGACGTAATCAAGGGGCGCGAGAAGAAATTCCTGCGTTTGTAAATCAGCTTTCTTATAGAAGCACTGATAGGCGCGAATGCTCGCTACACATTACATGTACCTAATGAAACCAAACGATGTCACAATTGAACAATTCAGAAATTAAAAATCGTCTTTGGTGTAGTGACAATGATTGAAAATATCAATTCTTTTAACGCTTATTTCTGCTAGAGCACAAATCTCTGAGTTAGTTATTAAACATGAAATGACTGGAATATATCATCACATATAGGTACAGGTCGATTCGTTGCGATTCCTAAAAACATACATTTTCAGCTCATGTTTCAAATCAGATCTATAATCCAATCAGGTGGTTCAAACGAACGTATTCTAACGAACGGTTTCACTGATACGCGAGCCGAGGTATCACAAAAAGAATTATCAGACAAATCGTGCCCGATACTCTTTGCTCACGTTGTACAGAATTGTTGGTGATATCGACGCTAAAGAATGTAATATTTCCAGCACATTTCCGTTTTATTGCGGAATCCGATGAACCCAAACAATTGTATCTAAATTCAGTTTGAACATATTCATCATTATAAATATATAAACACATAGATATAAATATACATTTATACAATACACAGATGAAAATAATAGGATAGCTAGACTTTTAAAGATCGACTCCTCTACTTTATGTAGATTACGAAATACGTTTGATTTTATACTGAATTTTAAATATTCTCATAATAAAAGGAGAACAATAATATGACAGAAATTGAGCAAACGTAATATTTCAGAAATAAGACAGAACTGTTTTTGAAATTTAAACAAGTGTCTGTGGTGAAATTTTCCCCTCGTGATTGTAATGTCTTAAATGTGATAAGTTGCTTCATTTCAAGGCAGTCCAAGTGATATGGTTAACAATGTGGTTTTATAATTAGTGTTCTTTCAATTAATATGCTAGTTAGTGGTTTAATATTGTTGACCACAGAAGAGAAAATATCTACGTCAAAATAAAACAGTTTTTGTATTGTTGTTTGATATACAATTTAAACTAGTATTGAATCTTAGCGAGTCGTCATGGTGTTTCGTCAAGTACCGTGGTTTGCCAACGCTTACCAGCAGTGCAGAGCCACGACAAATATGTACAGTACTTCTCTACCACATTAACTCGGGCAAAACTTAATGAGCCGTTCGTTTGCAAACGTTGGGAGACAATTAGAGGGAGGGTCATGTTGGGTTCGAAGGAAGACTTGTGGGAATTCCCAGCACGATCCGCGGGGAAGGTTTGTTAATTGGGATCGTGTATGCACCAAACTGTCATGTAGGATTTGTCAATTTCGAACCTCATGAGAAACACACCAGACGGAAATTTTGGCAATAATAACACTTTGTTTAAAGGCTTTGTTAAGCCGACGGTTATTAAGAGGTAATTCGTCTGTCTCGTATATTAAATATTCGGGCGTTTTAAGACTGGTTGCACTACACATAACACAATGGAAAAATGGTAATCGGGAAAAAGGTGACATAAGTGCCAAATAAGTATCTAAAGAGGGTAGCATTACCTTTAAGTCTAAGAATTAATGGTAAATGAACCGTTCTCATAGAATTGAAAATAATTAATTACAAATTAACATACAAATGCAACACCATCGCTTTGTATTGATACATGATCACTCCGACAGTGCTGTGATGCAAATAACGAGTTAATTAACATTTTAACGAAACAGACTAGTGTGTCATTTGTGTGTTCTTTTGACATCTGATTCTTCTAAAGAAAACATATCACTGCTTTTAGTTTGGTAAGTCTCATAATTAACCGTTAGCCGATCTTGGCCATTCAATTGGAAGTACAATGCCTGATAAACGACTCGTCATTACATTATCATTGTGCTGTTGATTACATTTCGAATGTGGTCTTATATAGTCCCATCATAGTATACTATCTAAGGACAAGTAACGAAAGGTTTGTATTTTCGAAATATATACATGTACATCATCATTCTACAGGCTGTAGCTTTTATCGTTTAAATGAAAATAAGATTCATTACCGAGTCCTCTATTCAGCAAATGTACAGAAATCGACCAGCCGTCAAATCTAACACGTTCACAAATGACTTAGTCAACGTATGGCTTATATAAGCTTATTCCGGCTACGCTAATGGAAGTACCATAGCAAACAATATCTCCATATATAATGACTCTAATTAACCAGCACAATGAGTGTCGCACGAAGTCAATTCAATTCAATTCAATTTTTATTCAACATAAAATAGCACAAAGCATACTTATAGTCATAACAAAAATAATGCATACATTTCAACACATGCATAGACAGTTACATATCGGTAGGGATTTTCAAGAGAAGTACAAGATAAAACGTTAGTACAGCTATAGTTTTAAAACATAACAGAGTAGTTAGGACACAGTAGGAGGCTATGTCTATTTAAAAGGAAATAATTTTATCAATTTTGCTGAAAGGAATTTGATTGTTAGTCATATCTTTCTTAGTCGTGACTATCCTGAACTGTTCCTTTTATTAATCAATACAAATTAGATCCAAGATAATTGACTGGGTCTCATAGCAGCAGACTTTTTATTATATGGAAACATAACAATTTGAGTGCAGAAATACATGAATATAATCGAAGATTTTGCCCATTCCTGTGGGAAGTATTTTAAACATAAAATGCACACGTGGAACAAATTATCGTTTTGTAATTTCGAGTTCTTTTTAAATCGTAAAGACAAATGTATTTACCGTTCTACAAAAGTTACACAGTCTTTCAATTTTGACTTTTATGCATAGAATTTGATGAAAGGATAAACAATAAAGACAATATGTTAATCGTTCATTTTTAACCCTTAGAATGCTCGGAAATTTTCCAAAATTAGATTTTTTTAAGAAAAAATACTCAGTGTAGCAAACAGGTGATATCACAGACCGACCGCCAATTTTCTTGGCGGCTGGCCTGTGATCTAACCTGTTTGCATAAGCATGAAGTCGGTTCCAGCACTACTATTGTTTAACGCAAGTTTTTCTAGAAAATAGAATATATTGTTAAATATTTTGATTCTTATTTACCTTTTTTAAATCAACAGAAGACCGATACAGGTTCCAAAGCGTATAATTCCGTAACTCTACCGTCACCAATACAGTTCAATACTCACTCCTGTTTGGTGCTATTTTCTAGGCAGGAGTTTTATGAATGAGACAATATTGGAATTTGCTTCAATAGAAAAGGGCGCGGGTTAAACCGAGTTCTAGAACAGTTAAATATTGGTTTGGCCAAGGCTATCAAAGGCGTGTTTGAAAGTTTTTCATTATAAGCATACATGTAAATTCTACATGCAAATTTTCAAAAGGCTATTCAAATGTACAAAATTCTAAGAGGAGATGATTATTTAAAACCTACGTTTACATTTATTGCAGATATACATTCACGACTGCTACGCTCGTCTTCTACATATCTAGTATATAGTCATAAACCAAATTAAGAGTTACTCCGACTAACTTTCGTTTTCTCTGGTACTTCAATATGGGATTTTTTTCCTCGTTATATACAAAACACTTCCTCTGCCCAACAATTCAAATCTTCATTATTACGTTCTATAAAGTCATCATATTTTGAAACAGCCACGGCTTCTCCATAATAAACGACCAGTCCCACTGTGAAATTCGCTAGTTAACTTTCATATACAATGTATATATATATATCTATCGATGTGTTTGTTTGTATGTGTGTGTGTGAATGTGTGTGTAGGGGTCTTTTATTTAAAGAAAGCAAATGTTTTTGAGAAGTATTCGTGTCCATGTCATGATTTCAGACCGATCATTTCCCATTCATTCCCCTCTATTGTACCATCATCTATAACACATTCCATCCATCATAGTAAGTACCGTCCACGCAATTCTGACATTACCCGTATGTCCAGGACAAATGTTATGATTGATCAAGACGGAAATCAAATACAGGCTTACAAGGCGGGTGCGACTAATGACCCCAATCTCCTGAAATCAGGACATATCAACGTAGTATCCATGTAATAATGTTACAGCTTCTCTGACGTAAAACCGTAGAAGGGATCTCGATTTAGAAGGTAGACCTAATAATGTAGCCGGCAGAGTGTTTGCATGGCTTGCAGAGGTTCCGGGTTCGAGTTCCGGTCTGGTCTCATGTTATTTCTCAGTTTGGTTACATTGGCGCCCAGCGTAAATGACCCACGAGAGCTACAGTGATAGATACTCAAGAGTCTTTCCACAGACGAATACTGTTCCAATATTATTTGAGACGAATTTCAATTGCGTGGGTGAGTATGTAGTAGGGATCTTGATTTAGCAGGAAGAGTTAAATGTGTATACAGGCCAGATAGTTCAGTCCGTAGAGCGTTCGCACGGTTTGTGGAGCTCCCGGGATCGAGTACCGGTCTGGCTGCATGTTTTATTCACCTTGGTGACCAAACCACTGACGAAATTTGCATAGGTGCCTCAAATGTATTCGAACAGCAAACTTGAGCGACCCTGTGTGTCCCAACTAATGCAGCTCGTTTACTCTGTTTAATCTGAGTAGCTATCGCTTATGCAAAATTGGTTCTCGGAAATAGAGTGTTCCGGAAAGCTTCAATGCTATTTATCTTTTAAATGTTGTTTTGAACCTGAAACTTATCTTAACTGTATTGATAACAACAAACATAGAATTGCACTGTCGAGATTAAGATGTTCTTCACATCATTTAGAAATAGAATCAGGTAGGTTCAATAATACACCAAAAGAAAATAGGCTATGCAAAATATGATCTCAAAATACCATAGAAAATGAATTCCACCTCTTAAAGATTTGTCAAAATATCGTGATCTTAGAAAAACTTTAATACCAAAATGTTACTATACATGGCCAACTTATAACAAATTTAAGCTTTTAATGAACAGCCAAAAAAAGAATGTTTTATGCAAACTTGGAAAATTTATTTACTTAGCTAATACTATACGTGACTCAGAAAATAGTGATGTCACACAAGCTTCCATGATTGTATGATTATTGATACAATTAACTTACTTAATTGTAATCATGATAATAATAATAATAATATAAATGATAATAATAATGATTATAGATTGTATGTGTATGTTTATGCAAATGTATATATGTATGTATGTAGCAACGACATGTAAATGTTATGTTAATAAAATGTTTGAACTTGAACTTATGTATCGTGGGGGACAGTGGTCAAGGGGTAGAGCGTTCCACCTTGCGACCTTGCTTTAATCCACATTTGACGCGAGTACTGGTTATGTATCCAGGAAGTTTAAATTAAACTCAAGCATATGAGCTCGGTCTATTGGACATAGACAGAGAGTTGTATTAGACAAACAAACACTCGTCAAAATGACTGGCATACCACAAATACCATATGCAAAGCGGTGTTTACTTTTATAAAAAAGGCAATGGCTGATTACGCATATCTAAACTTTGCTCATGACTGACAGATAGCGGATTATTTGAAATCGAAAAAGAAAGATTTGAAAAGAAAAAAAAACATGAAGATGAATGCACATATATGTCACACATATATTTTCAAAGTTATTTGGATATGGGATCTTCCAAATAATATCATGTGATCATTCTTTTTTCTAATTTCACAAACACGAAGCACACTCGATTCCTAAATATTCAAATTCGTTATAAATCCAATTAAAACAACTGTTTTCGTTCAAAGCACTTTAAAAATGTCGGTATTTGAAAATTTTCAAACGATGAGCAATATCGAGACTTTTGTCACTACCAATACAATTTTACAACCGTCATGAGAGAGAGATTTTTGTATTAGACTTGACTATCGACAACAGTTTCAATCAGGAAAAACGTTTGGCACTCCACCTTCTGTAGTGACTGGACACCTGTGCAACCGGTTATATTTTCGTTTAAGTATTTTTTACTTTGATTTTTCCTTGTTTGATGACGTATCAAATTTGGAAAGTCGAAATATATCGCCTTAGGAAATGTGATGGCGATGAACAATCGTCAAAACACTAATCAGTTAAGAAACCCTTGAAGTTGTCTTAATCATCCAACTGACCTGCTTTGGATTCCCGTTAATTGAATTTGTCATACGAATCGAACCGTCCCCCCAAGAGGAATTCGATGTTTGAATTGTCAAATTTCAGAAAAGAATTGGTTGGAAACAAATTTGTACACTGCTTTATACGAGCAATTGATTTCAGTGGTCGCAATAGTATTTCTTTGAGTTGTTCTGGAGCAGATGTATCAAAGTGGGACCAGTCTTATACATTCTATGTACCATGTACTCGTCAAATAAAAACTATATTCTGTTGTTCAATTAAACGACCGTCCCACCTTCCCGGTCCATTAATTGTTTAAACATTAAACATGTTAATAATTTAATGTGCGTTTATCTACACCATCATAATGCGTGCTAAATGACGTTAGCTGTCGATGTCCCTCAAAACACCATTCATTCGTCAAACATTAGCATATATCAAGTCCATTCGCCGCAGTTTCCCGGATAAATAACCAGACTGCAGGGTAAATACGACAGCAATAACCCTTAGTATGCTCGGTAATTTTCTAAATATAGATTTTTGTGTCGCCTGCTTTCCAAAACCATGAATATATGCTTAATTTCGATGAGGAATGATATTCAGAGTATCAAACAGGTTAGATCACAGGACAGCCGCCAATTTATAAATTGGCGGCTGGCCTGGATATCTAAACTGTTTGCATAAGCATGAAGTCGGTTCCAGCACTGTAAGGGTTAATCCGCATAATAGTCCATTTATCTGATTTTCTGTATAGACACAATACATTACGGTCTCTAATGGAGTTTCCATCAGTAAATAGTGAGGCGATTGATTGGCCAGGATAGGCGAGTAGATTACGGGCAACTTGCTTCGCACTACGTAGATATAAACGAAAATACACATGTACAGTCAAACTTGTGTTAAGAGGCCAGCCTATGGGACAGAGTAAATTGGCTGTTTAAGACAGGTTGGCTGCTTAACACAAATTGATTTACACTATAAATCTAACAATTGGACTTTCTGTAGTGGCTGTTTAAGGCAGGTTGGCTGCTTAAAAGGGTGGCTGCTTTACACAAGTTAGACTGTATGTTATTATGGAAATGGGCGTATATGGAAACCGTTATGAGAAAGGCGGGGGTTTTGGTGAAACAATTTTGCATTTCTGTCATACTTGTATTAACCCTTAGAATGCTGGGTAATTTTCTATAATAGATTTTTGTTTCGTTTGCTTTCCAAAACCTTACATATATCTGCTTAATATGATGAGGAGAGATACTCAGAGTAGCAAACAGGTTATATCACAGGCTAGTCGCCAGTTTAATGATCGGCTGGCCTGGATCTAACCTGTTTGTACAAGCATGAAGTCGGTTCCAGCACTATACTGGTTAACTGTATTAGGAATATCGAATAAAACCAGGCATCTTGAAGAGTAACTGTAGTGTAGTTAGATGTATTTCGTTTAAAATAAGATAGGAATGCAGATAGCAATAAACGCTTCTAGACCCTTAAAGTTTGGTATGTTCTATGATAAAATAGTTTTCAACTAAACTCTTTACCAAAGGCGAATTTTCGACTGTCCCAAATAGAAAAGGTCTTCTGATAGAGCAGGAAACATTGTGGGAAAAAGGAGAAGTTGCTCGTTCAGAGCAATTTCTTCTTTTCCCAAAATGTTTTCCAGGGTTGTCTGCAACAAACTGGACAAATGTTGTTATTGTTTGGTAATGGGTTAATTAGTATCACAAGGTAAGATATAAAGACATGATAAACAGACACTTAGTCGATGGCCAAAGTTCGTACCCAAGGCGGTAAAAAGAGGTTGGAAATGCGGATTCTGAGCGATATTCAGTGACCATATTCTCGAAATATCGTCAGCTGCTACTTGTGAAAACTATTTGTTATTGTTGACGTTGCTTTGTGTACCTAAGGACTCTTTGAAGAAAATAAGATAAGATTTGTTCCGATAGAAGCATTGGCTAGGTGTCAGCAGGGCTACGAGCTATGGTCGGAAACCGGTTTCTTGAATGTAAAATATTCGATTTCGGAATATACAGTTAAGTAGCATCGGATTACATTACTTATCTCCCTTCTATTATAAATGGACTCAAGAGGGAAATGGGCGTACCATTAGCCACAAGGGTTCGAAGTTAAGGTTCTCTTATTATTATTATATTATTATTACTCTTTATAAATTGTATATCTCTGTTGTTTGTATGTAAGGTTGAAAATGAAATCTTCATCATTAGGAGGAAATAAAGATATGAAATGAAATGAACCAACCTCATGCTTATGCAATCAGATTAGATTCATGCCAGTCACCAGGTAATTTGGCAGCAGGTCTGTGATACAACCTGTATGTTACTCTGAGATTATTTCCTCGACAAAATCAAGCAGATACATATCCAACCAATGACAGCATTTTACATGATAAATATTTGAATAGGGATTATATAAAGTAAAATGCAATGCAACATAGCATATATACATTTGAACTTTTAAAAAAAAGAATATTTCCAGGGAATTGATATGAGGGAGTCAGGGTATCGATTCATAGTTCTCTTCCGGAGTGACGATTTTTATAGTCCTTGAGTTGTACATGTTGTACCGTGGCCTAGTAGTACAGCTGTCCGCCTCGAAACAGTGAGGTCGAAGGTTCGAGCCCCACGGAAGGATTTGTCCGGAAATTATTTCTAGTGGGACGTGTTCCGAAATGGCCGTTTCGTGAGCCCCGAGCTAGTTGAAGTAATGGTTACCGATGTTTATCCACTTGGCGCCTGGCATAGTGATAGGTAAGTTGTTAGGTACTTGGTATAAGTCAGTGAAAAGTGTCACATAACTTAAACTAGCTGGCCTTTTTACTAGGGGTGACACTGTAAACAAAAACCTTTGCTGAATAAAGAATACTTACATTGTAAAAAGTATCAAAATGACAAAATCGTGATCTTAGATATATATCTCATCTACCTTTAGGACTATAGATATGTTCTGTGTTCCCCAAGCTAGACCAATAGACGCGATGTGTTGTCAATGGAACGGAAATCACGTCACCCCAGTGAAAATAATATAGAACCGTCTGAGATCTGACCCTATCATTAACGACGCCCAACCTCTGTGAAATAGGAGACAGGCATGCAGACTGATTTCGATAACGTATGGCTTAAGACTTTAAGAGAAAACGGGATATAAACAGCTTTGATTGATTAATACTTGCTCGGAATGGTGCTTCCCGAAAATCGTGTAAGCTAAAAAAACCAGTATCCGCCATTTTTAAACTCATTCGCTCGTCGTAATACTTCGCTGGTTCTCGATATACATCGTTGGGCCGGACTTATTCGCTTTTAACCGAATAGTTCCGGTCTATGTCGAAGTATTCCGAGAACGTCCGAAAAACACCGACGAAAAAATGAGTTTCAAAATGGTGGATTATGGGTGTTTAAGTACCTTAAGTTAGTTCTGATTCATATATTTCTTTAATGAATTATATCGATTTGTAAAAAATGAAAGTGAGATTTGATGCGTACTTGTTTTGCAATTGAAGCTAGAAAACCAGACGCCGTAAAATCAGGGCTGGTGTATTTTTAACAATTCCGTACACATTTTTCATGGACGTTCTTGAAACATTTTTCAGTTCAAAGCACCAAGAAGCGTTTTTGATTAATCAAATAACTCATAAACACATTGATTTAACATACGCCAACAGAACTCTTGTGGAAATAAACTAGTGTAGCAGAAGAATAAATGATACAAAATTACCATAAATTGTTAGTATCATTTAAATCAACGACAAAACCTCTAGCTGCTCTACATCTAATTTGGCATGTAGTAAATATGAAATATAGTTCGTCAAAACCCGTGCAATAACCCTTAAAAATTCAAAGAGTCGATCACACTTTTGAAAACAGTTATTGAACTAAAGTTGTTTTGACCAACCTAAGTGTCAATAGTTGCTTGAGTAGTCATCATACTAAACTTTAACCCCATGTATTGCATGGGAACTTATGCGTGTTTCAAATTGAAAGCCATGACAAACGAACAAAAAGTAAGATATTATGTTTTGAATGAAACCATCGCGAAAAACGAATCACTCATTAAGAGCAATTTATCATTTGTTTCACAGTGGTTTGTGGGATTTCACTGTAAATATGTCCGTTTGTAATACTAGGAAATAATGGGTTTACTTGGTTGTCATCCATCCTTTGCGATTAAGAAAGTGCTTAGGGTACATAAACTTTGCTACGAAATGAGTTCACGCATAAGACACAACCAAGCTGACTCTTTGCATGGATCATTGATTTAGAATGTGTCTGAATGTCGCTTAAGACGACCAACATAATTTGCCTTTCACAATAAATATACTATGTCGAGGGTTCCATGCAATACTATAGTAAGTGGTTCATGTTTGTGAAGGACTTACTATAGTCTTGCACTGAACCCTTAATGTATCCTTTTTACCAGCCAAGCTACAGTATGTTGAACTATTTCAAAATATCTGATAAATTGACGCTTCCTGGACTAATCATCCTTGTAATGCTACTTTTAGTTGGAAATAAAATAACAATGCAAAAATCGTTTTGGTTCAACGACATTTCACGTTGACTTTCAAATTGACTTTCAAATTTTCTCGCCATTTCCACAATGTAGCCCCCTAGTGTGTCAGAAAATGACGAAGGCTGGTCCACAATTTTGCTATCGGTACGGAGTCGCCCTTATCAAGATAAAAACGTCTTTAACCCTGTTTTGCTTATATAAGCGAGCTTAAACGTTTTTATAGCAACCGACCCGTTAAAACATTTCAATAAAATGATCATGTGTTTATTGTCAGATCATTTTAGTCTTGCCAAATCATTTTAGTTATAGCTCATCGATAAAACAGTTATTGGTGTGGAAATGTTTGAAAGTTTGCCATTCTTCTGCAGAAAATAACCCAAAACAGAAAAAGGGTGATAAGATTGACATGCAAATGGATGTACTCCTATGGGATATTGAATGGTTCAATCGCTTCTCCCGCTGTAAATGAATGCGCCCGGAAACTCTTGCGTTCGGTATTTTCTCAGATCAGTGAAAGTAGTTTGCATATGCTAATTCGATTCGTCTCGTACTATCGTAAAAAATGTGAAGTCGTAGATATGTGCTATCTATCAATCCTGATTAGGTTTATACATGCATCCTGTGTCTATGTTGGCATCATACACACTATCTAATGTAATGTATGGGAATGTGTATAAATTGAATACCACATCCATGGCATGTAATTTTATGTGTATTGACTATAATCTTGTGTGCTTAATGTCTCAATGAAATTATGTTATGTTATATTTAACCATTGATCAATTGTAATTATGTTAGGAAAATTGTCTTGCCTTCAAAAAGAAAATTATGGCGTGTGTGTTGATCTAGGTAAAAGCTATGTACACTTACTCCGGATTTCAAAACAACACAAACTATTGATCAAGTCAATCAACCTTGATGATTTGTTATAAAAATGAATGCCTTGTATGAGACTAATTGACAGAATGGGTATTGCTTATAGTGATATCTAGATCGTCTTGCTGTTTTAGTAATATTGTATGGTGTGTGCTTGAATGGGAACCGACTTATTCGTTTTTGATTGGATCAAAGTAGTACATATAATTAAAATTTAGCAACTGTGTACATGTCGAGGTGTTAGCGCAATGCTATAATAAGTGTTTCATGTTTGTGAAGCACTTACTATAGTCTTGCGTTGAACCCTCGATGTGTATTCTCATTGGCGACCTATGACAAGTTATAAATGAATATGTATCAAGGCATCACACACGGTTCGCTGCAAAGATTTAAATGCTGCTTCGTCATGATGTCTACCAAAGAAGAAACATCATTGGTGGCGTCGCAGTGAAAACTTAACGATTGTATTTATTTGTATTTCCAATATCAGCATTGCTTTATATTGGCATTGCACTAGAGCCAGTAATGAAACTGTCTGTCAAAAGTAGCGACGAACCTATCTCAATGCTTGGTCGTTAAAGCCAACGACCGTTTCAGTCTACATTTGCCTCGCCTCACAAACACATCAGTTTGGTAAAGTTGAATAACGCCATAAGTAGACTAACCCACGATATCTAAAAGCACACTAGCGCTCAGAAAAACTGCACAACTAGGTAATATGAGTTCTAAATTATGATAGAATATGTTGAAACATAGCGAAAAACCACAGGATCATGACATATAACGCCTTCACAATTTATTATGTATTTTTCAAAGTGCTATTTTCACAGATGTGGTGCCCACCAATTTAACTTTAATGTTTACATTCGAGTAACATCTTAAATAGAAAAAAGTGTTCGGATTAATGAGCGGCGATCACCTTGTTAGAAAAATCATGCGAAACACTTAAAAACACTACCATATATCCAATATTTACAATATGAACATTCAAAATGGAGAATTTCTTGGGTCCTATTGGTTCCAAACGTTTCTTGGCTGACCAAGTTTTATCGCTAATTGTAAACAAACCTTATTGTATTCATTCTTTTAAAAAGCATAATGTGAACGTGGTACAGTCTCAATTCCTCTGTAAAAGAAAGTAAAAAAAATTAAAGTACTTTTAAGTTTATTTTCAACCACTCTAGAAATTTCACAATTTTAGTGTAAATGAGCGCATGTATGGCTTTAAGCAAACAAACATTTCAATAACCACTTAACAAAATGGGTGTAAAATGAATCAAATCGCAATTTTTAAATGTACGATACCGTCTGTCACCAAAGCCAGCCACCGTAATGCCAGTGTTTTATCAGCTCATCTCTTACTAGCAAAACTATGCATCAGAAATCGAAACTCGAACATTCGAAATGGGACTACTTTTTCTCTTAGATCCGGATGTACTTCGTGAGAGGCGCGAGACCACAATCACCATTCTACGATGAATTCGTCTCTCTATAACAGAAGGTGTCTGAAATTGAATGACTTTACTACATGACATGTTGTTGCTTTGCTGTGTTTTTTATAGATGTTGGTTCTGCAATGTTGTCGACGTTAATTGTCATAACCTATGACAGGACATGAAAGGTGATGCATTTTCAATATCATGTAATGATAACAAATGTATAATAAATAAAAACGGTAAAGGATTTGGTGTCGTTTAGTGATAGAAGAGACAAAACAATATGCTTTTATCATCGTTACTTACAACTTATGAAATCGCTCTTCATATTGAATGGTCAATCTGAGTAGATCAGGATATGTTTCATTATTTCAGTTATGTTGCGATGTCCGCCTATTCAATATGGAGGGAAGACCCCGATACTCAACTGCCACAAAGGGCTGGTCAAATAGGTGACAAGATAAATGATTATTTGTAATTGTTTTGTAATTTTCACTTTTGGAAAAAAATAAAGATAAATAATAATAACAATTATGAAAATTGATAATCTGTATGTGTTTTGTAATCATTATTTACAGGAAAAAATAAAATTAATGATAATAACCGTTATGGCGAAGAATGAATTGTTAATCATACGCATTTCATCCTTTAATCACAATAATTTTAAGTTGTAATGTTTACGTCAACATGGGTATCTAAGCAGACGAAAATAGAGTGAATGTGTTGAGTTGTAGTCATCGACTTGCCAAGTTGGAGGGGTTTATGTAAATCAAATCAAATGCAATTTGCAGTCACGCACACCAAGACAAAGACGATGCTAGTTTGAGCACTAAAAGAGCGGGGAATTATCTTGTTTAATTTTCGGCTTGATTGAATTTCGCGGGAAAAGCTTCGTCGTGCACGAAAATCTGCAATGCATCAAACGGAAACCAACACGGTATCATGAAAAGGGTATCATGGATAGGCATCCATGAACTTCGAATGCAAGTTTTTGTTTCCGCTTTAACAACCTAAGGTAGAATACCCATAATCTGCAATTTTGAAACACGTACGTTCGTCGGTTTAATTCGCATGTTCTCGGTATATATCGGTCGGAACTATTTGTTGTAAATATCTATCCATTTTCTAATACTACATTAATGGCCCTGAAACCGCATAGAATTCACTATATTGCATTCAAAATTTTACGGGGGAGGGGGGCATGCCCCCGGACACCTTAGCTTAATCCTGAATTCACATCCATGGAGGGCTAGCTACGCGCCTACGCACATCGGAGCCCCAGGCTAGAAAAATATACTCGAACATCAGGAACTAATCAAGTAAACAGTGTTGTTACAACCAATTACATCTTTGATTTAAATAGTAAACTTAATTTCCACCATGTATTTCCAGAGACATAGATAACAGAGATTGGCAACTCCTTCTTTACCTATAGCCGGTTTCTGCGACATCTCGCATGACGCGTTATTTAGCGAGACCTTGCGAGATCTGTCTATCGACGCAATTTTCAACTAAACGCGAAAAAGGCAACACACATTTAAGCGTGTTTTAAGTCATAATTAAATTATTTTCTTACCGAATTTACTATATTGTTATTGTTAGAAAGTTTCTCCATCCAACAAGACCGATCAGCAAGCGATTATCAAAGAAATAAACATGGCATACTGCGACAAACTTGATTGAATTGTTCGCAATTTCGTGGTTGGGTGCGATGAACGTGATAATTGAGTAGTTTTAGATTCAAACTGTTCTAAAGGAGAGTTTTTCAAACATTTCCAATTCAAGTCCATTTTAAAGAAAGGGTTTGTTTTTCTACATTTCCAAATTTTCAGTTTGATATTCCTTGTCATTTAGAAGTTATTCCGTACTGAATATGTCCCTTTTACGACCCTAATGAGTTTAACCATCTTGATTTACAAGCAAAAATTAACAAAGTTGTGCACAGTAAAACTAAAAAACTATGCATTGGATCATATCATGCTTGACATTTTCCTGAAGTGTTATTTTTGTTTTATGGTTGCCCGCATTTTTAAAGTAATCTTCGCTTCCATAACGAAGTTATGCCAGGTTTACTTAACCACACAAGCATGATCGTGATTTCGGCCATTTTATTTTCAACCAAAATATTTCATACTTGTACAAAGTAAAATGTTTTAATGGAGGTTTATTCAAACATTTCTAATTTATGTCCATTTTGATGGGTTAATATGATTTTGTCGATTTCCAAATTTTCAGTCTGATATTCTTTGTCATTTACAAGTTATTGCGTACTAAATATATCCCATTTACTACCTTAATGAGATCAGCCATCTTGATTTCCAACAAAAAATTAACAAAGTTATGCACAGTAAAACTAAAAAACTATGCACTGGATCATATCATACTTGACATTTTCCTGAAGTGCTATTTTTGTTTTATGGTTGCCCGCATTTTTAAAGTAATCTTCGCTTCCATAACGAAGTTATACCAGGTTTACTTAACCACACAAGCATGATCATGATTTCGGCCATTTTATTTTCAACCAAAATATTTCATACTTGTACAAAGTAAAATGTTTTAATGGAGGTTTATTCAAACATTTCTAATTTATGTCCATTTTAATGGGATAATATGATTTTGTGTATTTCCAAATTTTCAGTCTGTTATTCTTTGTCATTTAGAAGTTATTGCGTACTAAATATGTCCCATTTACTACCTTAATGAGTTCAGCCATCTTGATTTCCAACCAAAATATAACAAAGTTGTAGCAAGTAAAACTAAAAAACTATGCATTGGATCATATCATACTTAACATTTTCCTGAAGTGTTATTTCTGTTTTATGGTTACCCGCTTTTTTATGGTGATTGTCGAGTTTATAACGAAGTTATACCAGGTTTACTTTACCACACAAGCATAATCATGATTTCAGGCATTTTATTTTCAATCAAAATCTTTCATTTTTGCATCAATTAAAACTTAAATTGTGTGACTTGGATTTTATCAAACGTGTTATTACTGAAAACGTCTGAATGAGTTTGAATTGATCCCGTATTAAATGCTAAGTTCTATAGTTTCCCGTATTTTCAAAGTGATATTCCTATATAAGAAGAAGAAAATCCATTCAATTAATGGACAAAAGGAATGGATAGATCTTCTTAATCAGAAACACCACGATATTTCCTTTTTCATCATACTTCTTAATTCCGATCGCTTGCAAATATGTCAAGTGAAATATGTCATTTGAAGAACGAAGGGTGATAGAGTCAATCACGGTAGTGGACAATACAGGCTATGATTGTAAATTGCCACCCCATAAAATATGTAGTTTGATGTCATAAAACCTTTTGATGCTAGGGCGATTACACATGGAGCGTGTGGCGCTAACCCTGTGTCCACTCTCTGACACCTCATTCAAATTTAATGACCTAAAGGTCCCGAAACAAAATAGGGAGGATTTGTTCTGTTCTGTTCTGTGCAATCAATATTAGAGGAATCTGCGGTAAAAGGTGTATGGAAAAACCTAGCACGTCAGTTTTTTGTTACGTGTCCTTTCGTTTACTAAAACCACCTTTACAAAAATTCTCATCACATGCATTTTAACATCATTATTTACTTTTAATATTCTTAAATTGAAACATTTGGCTTGAAATATTGTCATGATGTATGTGTTTTTTTTTTTTTACAAAATTAGCACTGTAAACAGTTTTGCGACACAGAATAAATGAAATGAAGTGAGAAAGCAATCTTTTAATATTGACAAAAACTATCATGTCTTAGTGGAAAGTTCATGCTTTGGTTATTAACTGCAACTAAATAGAGTCACTTGATTTATTACAAAATATTATTCAAACCTTTGCTTGAAAGACATTGTCGTTATGAGTACAATTTTGAATTGCATGGTAATCAAGCCTGTCATTGAAAAAGAAGGCCTACTGGAACTTTTTGTTTTGTTTTTAACATAAAATCAATTTAATAAAATGAAAACAAAACAAAATGTCCAGAAGTTGTTTCAGATAACCAATCAGATAACCAAAACATAGCTATTTTACTGTAATAAAGAAGGATCAATTTCGCTTGACATCTCCCGTGGCAACGGATAAACAGGTACGCACTTTCCTTATCTCGCAGAACATCGCGGCACGCGAGAGTTTGGCGATAATTCCGGAGTTGCCAATCTCTGTTATCTATGTCTCTGGTATTTCCATGGATTTAGTAAGATAAAAGTATGTTCTTCCTTTAGTTATTTGCATCATCACCAAATTAGTTCATTTCTTTTTCTAATCAGTTGTAGTATCGTTCTTCTACTTATCTTTATGGATTAGTACCGTCCGAAAATCGGTACAAATGCTGAAAAACGGTTTTACGCATTTGAAATAGGAGATTATGATTTCCCATTAACCCGAGACAATGGTAAAAAATATATTTCAAAGGCTGTGCAACATTCAAAAATAGTAATTGATTCCCTTATATCTATGCTGGAACACCAAGTTGGTCCATTGAACCAGAGACATAGATAACGTGTCCCCCGGAAAAGTTTGAAAATAATAGTGCTAGCTGGTCCATTTTAGGTGATTTCAGGGTTATTTATGTAGTATTTCATCCCAATATGGACAAATAGAATAGATTAAGGCGTCAATGGTTCATACATTAACATGTAGTAGATTTTTGTGATTTTAAAAAAATCTTGATTTTGTTTTGTCATAAGCATGTGGTTTCAGCCGCGTAAAGGCAGCTGGAAGCTATACAAGAACCATATCAGGGACTATAGACAAAACTCGAACGATCCAAGCTGTAACTGTGTCAGAATTAAATATCTACGTCTGGATCATTTACACTAACTACGTTACGGAAATTATTTGTAACAGGTGCGATACCGTCAATAGAGTGAGACGCTTGGATTTCAACGCAGTTAGCATGCGCCTGATGATGCAGATGTAAACACGGGAGAACCAGGAAATGAATTCTTATGTATGTTATTATTGTTAATTCCTTAAAGCAGGAATTGAACGTAAGTGTCAATTAAATCCCAATAACGACAAAGAACCGCTAAAAACATGTGATGAGAAACAGCATAGGGCTCAACCAGTTGAGATGTGTGGTTGTGCACTGTGCAGTGGTTGCAGTGGTAAGCGTCGTGGACTTGGGATCGGACAACGCCAAATTTACTGAATCAAATGAATGTATCCATAAATTTAACACTGCATGTACAGTGCTGACACATCTACGGCTAGTGGTGGTCTCCCCCAAAACCACAGGGGCTTGTCTCAAAGTACCTGTTTGTCATACGGATCATGTTGAGGGTACAGTCCAGATAACTAGTCTCGAAGGCTATTACTATTTTGACTGACGCCTTCGAAGCTAAGCACGATTAATTTCCAAATGATGAAAAAGGATCATATTGAGACTAGTTGCGGGTAGAGCCGTGAACGAAGCTTTTTTCAACATTTGGACAATTATTGTGCTTCGCTCCTTCTAGTAGGAGTCAGTCAATATAGCAATTTATCTTCGAGACCAGAAATCTGGACTAATATTGAGGGTGTATGGTATGAAAGGTGTCAACAACTTTCGACAAACACTAAACACGTGTAAAGTGATGGGTATCAATGACTTGGATTTTTTTTAGTAAATCAACAATTTGAAACCTGCATACCATTCTATCCAGAGAAGACATTTTTATCCAAAGAAGGCATTTTGAAGGCATCAAAATATTTGATTCTCTATCTGCAAGATCAAGACTATGCACATAAGAAGATTATCATTGGATAGCTTCAGAGACATTTAATATCTATGTCTGCTAACTCTAGAAAGCTGTTATTTAACAGATTTGCCATACAGTATGATACTTGCTGCCAACAATTATGATTACTGTGTAAATAGGGTACACTGCTTCTAACGATCCAATTATCCTTTGTTACCTGTATTTTTACCTGTCACTTGATATTATAGAGCATATTTTTGTTATATCCTTTTGTTGTTTGTTCTGTGTGGCTTTCATTTGAGAAATCGGGTTAAAACTCCACGGTATTTTCATTTTTCAGTGACACTGAGGTAGCAGATCAGAATGTGGGAGTTACTTTTGCTGCCTGTTGCCTTATTGTTAGGAATCACCAATCTAATCTTACCTGGGATCTACCTTCTTTCCACACAGCCAACTGGGGAAGGTAATTCACCTGTAAGACATAACCACCCAATGCTACATGATTGCGTCTTGCAGCAGACCACTTTTAAAAAAGCATTTTGAAAAAAGGAGAAATTGCTTGTCACAAGCTATTTCTCCTTATGTCACAATGCTTTATTTGATATATTCACAAGAGCAGAAATGAATCATATGTTTACAAACCTTTTTTTAAAGTCGTCTGCTTCAAGAAAGAAAAATGTCTTCTGCAGGTGGTAAACGTTAATATTCTAATATAATCTAAAGTGATGGTTGTCAAATATAGATACATCATTCAGATAATGATTATAAAACACAGTACAAATAGGCAACAAAAAAAACAGGAAAATGATAATAGGGTTGTCAAAAAAAACTTGTCATTAATTAAGAGCCGGCTGCTGGCCAATTTAACCACTTCACATGACTTTTAGGTAAGCTCAAATAAAGAAAAAAGGAAATATGGTCACAAGAGTAGTTATAATACCTAATTTATAACACATAATGTTTGTTAGGTGTTTGCTTCATTTGCCTCCTTGAATTGATAGTTGGCCTTTTAGATAGAAATTAATGACAACTCTGTGTAGTTGGTTGAGACAAGTTTTGTGTAATTTCATTCATTCTATTTCAGTGAAGAGTGAGACACAACCTATTTTCTGTTATTTTGTATTTGACCCCACATGGCCTAACAATGGCACACTTCATCCTGCCCTCAATTCTACATTATGTGAGTATTTATACTATTTAAAACTTATAATAGAGCTTCAGACCATGGATGATTCTCCCTTGTTTGATTCTTTAACCCATTACCAAACAATAACGACATTTGACCAGTTTGTTGCAGACCACTCTGGAAAACATGGTGGGTAAAGGAGAAATTGCTCTTATCAAGCAATTTCTTCCTTTTCCCACAATGTTTTCTGCCCAATTAGAAGATTATTTTTCAATTTCATCACATTTTGAAAGGTTGTCTGCAAACTCTTTATGTTAAAAGAACTAGAAAAAAGACTTGGCTCCTTTAGTTCAGTTCATAGTTATGATGTAGAGAGGTGTTTCAATGGCCTAGTTATTAGCACATAAAATCCAGAATGTTGCCCAAAACCTGTTAAACCATGTTACTTGAGTAAATTATAATAAAACTATAATTATGTTTAACCCTCGGAATTCAAATTATTATTAAAAAATACATTTTTTGTCGTCTTCTTTCCAAAACCTGAGATATCTGCTTTATTTTGTTGAGGAAAGATACTCACAGTAGCAAACAGGTTAGACCAGTGGCCAGCCGCAAATTTACTTGGCGGATGTCCTAGATTTAACCTGTTTGCATAAGCATGAAGTCTGTTCCAGCATTATAATGGTTAAATGGTATAGATTTCAAATGCAAAGCAGTCTGATGCTAATGCGCTTTAAAGCATGAAATTAATGAAAAGGTGAATGGTAAACATAGGGTTCATAGTCTCATATCGATGCTTGGCATATTCAGGGGACTTAATAATTATCTCCCTGATCACTGAATGATAAACTGGCTGTTTACATATGTTGCAAATTCAGCCATGACACACATTGGTTTATTCCCTTAAATCTACCCATTCATACACCTTGGTGGAGAGAAGCAATGTGTGATGCATTCTTTTCTCCCAATTTATACTTGCACTCATATTATGTTTCCTAAAAGTATACTAAAGAAATGAATTAACACATATAATCATTGTTTCTTTTCGTAAAGTAATTCTTGTTACCCCTTTCTTTTTTGCAGGCACTCATATTTTGTTCCTTGGAAGTACAATTAAAGATTCAAAAGTGGCCCTTCCAAGCGTGGATATTGTGGAAAAGTACCTGGCTAAAGTCCCTTTGCTAAGGAAGATAAACTCAGGGGTGAAGGTCATTATATCGAATGGCGGGAACTTTGATGATGTTTTGACCTCCTCCTTCAACAGGACGAAGTAAATGTTTCTTTTTTATTAAGAAGGTCCTTGGAGATAGAGCGGTTCATAATTTTATTGCGGTATTATGACAAAAACATGGGCTGATGTTTAAAAAATCTTTCAAACTGAAATGAGACTCTATATGCAAGACTTTTGTTTATTTGCATAAAAACATGCAGATCTTTTTTAAAAGTTGTGCTTGTCATCGTGGCAGCTTGGAGTAGGAACTGTTTAGACCTCTCATTTTGAAAATCGTGTCCCTTTTCTCTGCAAGCAGTTAACATGACATGATAACGTACAATTTGGAATCTTAAATAGTCAAAAAAAAATATTTTAGTTAATTTGGAGGAGATATTGGCTGATATTTAACATCAGTAAGAACTGAAACATTCTGATTATGGTTTCTGTTATACGTTTGGCACACAAGCTAGAAGTACAATCTTTAAATCATTTTATTCTCATGTAAAAGCTATCAATTCAAATATTTCTAACAGCCTCCGGACACTAAGGTCATTGGTTCAAATCAAGTGACAAGCAGGTTCCGCATTGTTACTTTCATTAACTGAAATCAGCGCAAGTACTGGTTATGATCCAGGAACCAGAATCAAGAGTGATTAATCTAAGTTGTAAGAACTTGTTTCACAATCTATGTGAAATAGATAAGTTTAAACTAAAATAGATAATGCCTTACTAGCAAGGAGTACTGTGAACTTTTGTCAAGATGTCAGGTGTTGAAGGTATGCTGGTTTAAATTTGTGACTTAATTTTTTATCATTGCACATTATAACTCAATAATACCTCATTTTATGTACTTGCTTCAAAAGTCTTGAGTTTGGAAAGTAAAAAAAAAAGGTAAACTGCTTATAGTATAGTGTTTGTACAGGCTAAGATGAACATATATGATTAGTTGCTTAAACTTGCTTATAGTTGTTATCCAGGGCAGGTTTTGGTAGAATCCTCTTTGCTGGACTCGTCTTGGTTTACATTCATGAATTTCACTTTGTGATCTGAGTACTACTAAAACAGTTAACAAGTATCTTTACAGATTCTCCAAGAGTGTTCTGAATTTGTTGAAGACTTACGCACTTGATGGGTTTGATTTTGACTGGGAATTCCCGGGGTGGAATGGTCACCCTAGGGCACAGAGGGCTAATTTTACTACACTCTTACAGGTAAAGTTTGAATTTATATAGAAATAAACCTTTCCTAATCCATTCCTTTAATATGGGAATATGGATATTTAATAATTGTTTGCAATGAGGAACAAACAGAATCAGTTTTACATACTCTAACCCTTTGCCAAAGGACAATTTGAGTATGTACCAAGGATGTTTCTTTCCTTATATAACGGACACCATTAAACAGTGCCTTCCCCTTCCAATTATTTCCCCTAAAAAAAATCCCCTCCGAAAATTTAGTCCCTTTTAATTTCGTAGATGCCTTCATTCACTCAATCACAGAAGGGAATAAGTATTTATTCTGTGTTCTTGTTTTTTCTCGGATGCTGTCCGAGAATCTATCAAGCACCTTTTCTCGGATGCTGTCCGAGAATCTATCAAGCACCTTGTTCTTTCGTGAAGGTCTGAAAATGTCTCACAATTTGAAACATTATTAAAAAAAAAATTAAAACCAGTAATGTTAAATTTCACAGTGAGTAAACACAGTGACATAAGTCCTTTGCTTGAGAAAGCCTAAAACGAAAGATAAAAGTTTGACCTGTCACATGGATTTGCCTGACAATCATTCATTACTCATTAACTTCACCACTACAACCCATGCATTTGTGTAATTACACAGAATTAACAATCATCAACTGTTATTGAGAAATCATAATACTCTAAAGTGTTGCCCTCTCTGTGTTAACTTTGCTTTCAATAGTGACTTTTAACTAACAACAAATAAACAACAATACAAAAACTGGATTGTTTATAGAATTTTATGTACCTACAAAGTTATCCTTGTTTATTATACAGGAAGTAAGAGATATCTTTGACGAAGAGTTAAAGATGACTGGTAAGAAATACACGTTATCAGCCGCTGTGGCTGCAGGCAGATCAGTGATGACAATATATGATGTTCCTGCACTTGCAAAGTAAGACATTCTATTTTAGCTTGGTTTGTTTTTCATAGACACTGCATATCTAAGGTTTAGTACAAAACTTAAGTAAGTGGTTAAAGTTTATAAAGGACTTACTATAGTCTTTAATTGAGCTCTTTATGCCTCTCTTCACCACACCCTCATCCCAACATACAAAGAGATGACTGACATATTTTTCAAAACATAAATGTGAAATCTCGAGAATGTTTTATTAAGGATGGGTTACCCCTATACTATGACCCATCACAGCATGACATGCCTTTTTGTGTACTTTTCACATCGCATCACAGTAGAAACATACACAAAGAAATAGTTTTTTAAGTACAACCCCAGAGATTGATTGTGATGTGTAATAACTCATTTAACATTTCATTCAATATCCATCTAGCGAATAGAAAAATTTACAGGAGTTTTTAGTAGAAGAACAATATCTGTGCCAACATGCACCTGTCAAACAAAATGTGGTGTGAGTGCTGGCTAGTGACCTCACTTTACAACAACAACAACAACAACAACAATGTCTCTATTTAGATTGATTTACCCATAATTCTTTAAGTGAACATACACAGGTTAGTGCAAAGGGCACCTGTCGAACACAATGGTGGGTCATCATTGATTCACAATACTTTTCATTTGCTTTTCAGGAGTTTAGACTATTTGAACATGATGGGTTACGATTACCATGGTTACAGTCCCATTGACCCGATTACAGGGTATGACAGTCCCCTATACCCGAATGATTGGGAGAAAAAGATTGTCCTTCTCAGTGGTAACATAGTATGTATAACATTTTCTTCTCTGAAAGTAAAGAAGGGACAGATAAGGAGTGTCCTTTGTTGTTATTCTAACCCTTTGAATGCTGGGTAATTTTCTAGAATAGATCAGTGTGCCGTCTGCCCTCCACAACCTTAAATATCTGCTTAATTTTGATGAGGAAAGATACTCAAAGTAGCAAACAGGTTGATAACACATATCCAAACAGCATGTTATTTAAGCAAGAAGCAATCAGGTTAGATCACAGGCCAGCCGCCAATTTACTTTGCAGTATGCCTGGATCTAACCTGTTTGTATAAGCATGAAGTCAATTCAAGCACTATAAGGCTAAATGTCAGGGACAACACACACAAAATAATGCCTATCCATACATGTTATTTTATCAATTTAAGAGAGTCTGGACACATTGATTGATGATGGAATAAAGTTAGAAACCGCTTTTTTTACATGGTTAAGAATTACCCTTGTAAAAGATTCCTTCTTTTCCTATAATTAATATTGATTAACCTTTAGAGTGCTGCATAATTTTCTTAAAATCGATTTGTACTTTCCAAAACCTTAAATACCTGCTTAATTTTGATGAGGAAAGATACTCAAAGTAGCAAACAGGTAGATAACACCTTTCCAAACAACATGTTTTGTTACCTATTTGAAAGAGTCTGAAGGCATTGATTGATAATTTGATAAAGTTGGAAAAGGGTTGAAAAATATTCTTGTAAAAGGTTGTTCTTTCTTTTCCTATAAATTAATCTTATTTAAAATAGTCCCATTAATGTTATATTTAGAAAATGGTTTAACCCATTACCAAACAGTAATGACATTTGACCACTTTGTTGCAGAGGACTCCGGAAACCATTGTGGGAAAAGGAGACATTGCTCAAAACGAGCAATTTCTCCTTTTCCAACAATGTTTTCTGCCCTATCAGACGATTACTTTCCAATTCCATCAAATTATGAGATGTCGTCTGCAAGCTCTTTCAATTTGGGACAGTCGAAAATATGGTGTTTGGGAATGGGTTAACCAAAATGCTTGTATATTTCAGGGCTGGTCTGCAAACGAGTATGTAAAGAGAGGGATGCCAAAATCAAAAATCATGATCGGGGTACCAACCTATGCTAAGACATGGACGTTACTGGAACCAGATAAATACCATGGTGTGAATGCACCAGCGAAGGGTCCGGGAAGGGGAGCTGAGGAAATACGGTATGAACAGGTTGGTGGGGTAGTTGTTTACGCATTTACAGAATATCTTAAAGGTTTAGTGCTATACTGTAGTAGTTGCTCAATAAATAATTTCAAATTATTGTCATATACAAATGTCTGATAAAGTCATTCTTTAATTCCAACTAAACACTTGTTCTGTAAATATCTAATGGTTTTATTGATTTCATTTGGATTTTAACATTATTTCATGCACAAATTGAAATAGATATGCTTACATAGGTATCCAGCGTAAAGATTATCATGTGAAAAAGGGGCTGATGCTTTTAGCCAGGGGTTATTGGTACAAATACTGGGTTTGAGACCCAGTTTTGGTAGTTTTCTTTCAAAGGTTAAGTGAAGTCAATAAGTTGATCAATTTTTCTCTTTTTATTGATGTATGGATCAATGGGACTGTAACATGGTAATTGTAACCCATCATATTCAAAAAGCCCAAACTTCTGAAAAGGAACTAAAAAATGTTGTAAATCATAGATGATCCATATTGTGTTTGCACTAATCTGATTAGGTTTGCTTAACCCTTTACAAAATGCCAAATTTTAACTGTCCCAAATTGAAAGAGTCCGCAGACAACATTTCAAAATGTGACGAAATTGAAAAATAATCTTCTGATAGAGCAGGAAACATTGTGGGAAAAAGGAGAAATTACTCGTTGAGAGGAATTTCTTCTTTTCCACTATGTTCTTCAGAGTCGTCTGCAACAAACTGGTCAAATGTCGTTAGTTTTTGGTAATGGGTGAAGGAGTTACAAACTACAGTCATGCTCTAAGCCTTTAACTTAATCGTGTTTTTTTTTTCAATTTCTTATGATAGATGTGTGAAATATTAAAATCGCCTGGAGCTAAGTCGGTGTTTGACGAAGATGCAGCTGTGCCATACGCATACAAGGGAGATCAGTGGTATAGTTATGAAAACACAAAAAGTTTGAGAATTAAGGTAATTTCCCTTGGATTAGCTTTTTATTTTATTTTTTTTAAGTTCTATTTTGAATAGTTTTTTCGAAATAATTTGCATTAGCTGATATTCTATTCATTTAAAGAGACAGAAATGATATTGGTGAGAATAATGCTGGAATTTTTGGAGCCACTTTTTATACTTTGCCCAAAATCTCCTCATTGGTGATCTACATCATAACGATATGTCATGAACCGATCAAATAAAACCCTTAAGACACAATCACATCCGATCAGTGAAAAACACTGTCCACCAATGATCAGTTGTGTTGCCTATTTATATACCTGCATGTTCTCTATAACAATGCATTAGGTTCCATTTGCATAAACCTTCTGTGAAAGTTACTTAATTTCTACCTACGAAAAGATATGCCCTGAATCTGTGCCCCTTGGGAAATATAAGGGAAAGACAACTCGGATAGAAGGAGAAGTCTTCATCCCACTGCTGCCACTAATGTAACAAATCGAGCAAATAAACTTTAAAAGGCACAATCACATTTGATATGTACAAAATTTGTCCACTGATCAGTTGTGTTGTCTGTTTATTTATCTGCATGTTCTCTATAAAAGTGAAATATGATCCCAAATTTTCATAAACTTACCATGAATGTTACATATTTAAGGTACAGCCCATTACAAAACAATAAGGACATATGGCAAGTTTGTTGCAGACCACTTTCAAAAACATTAGTAGAAATTGCCCTAAAAGAACAATTTCTCCTTTTCCCACAATGTTTTCTGCCCTAATAGGCTACTTTTCAAATTAATCACTTTTTGAAATGTTGTCTGCAAACTCTTCTCTATTTGGGACATTCGTGAATTTGGCGTTTGGTAAAGGGTTAAAAAGCAATCAAGAATTTAGCTTGTGGAACACACCTATTATCTTTTAATTATCTTTTTATTAACTCTTTTATATTTGTCTTTGCTTCAGGCACAGTGGACATTAGAGAATGGCTATGCTGGTGTTATGGTGTACAGTTTAAATGATGATGACTATTTGGGCCATTGTGGACAAGGCAAGCTGCCCCTTATATCGGCTATAAAAACTGCATTTAGAAAGAAGAAAATGGAGGAATTGTATAGAATGAAGGATTTTAAAAAGAGATTATTCCCTATATTATGAATTCTGATTAGAAATGCATTGTCAAATTAGCCCTTAGAATGCTGGATAATTTTCAAAAAAATAGATTTGTGCGTCATCTGCTTTCCAATACCCTAAATATCGCTTGATTTAGATGAGGAAAGATACTCAGAGAAGCAAAGAGATTAGATCACAGGCTGGCCTGGATCTTACCTGTTTGCATAAGCATGAAATTATTTCCAGCACTATAAGGGTTGATGCTTAGGATTTATTTTCAATCCTACAATTTACATGTTTTTGATGTTGGTTTTGTGTATAAGAAGATTACTGAAACGTCTAACCCTGACATGGCAAATCATTTGTTAGGTTGTTAGGTTAGCCTGTCACAAATTGGTGTTATAATGTATGTTTTTTACTTAAGGACATGTTATGTCTTTTGTTTGAATAAACATTTCTTCTTCTATGTAACTAATTATGTTTATGAATATGTAAATGGACAACTCGTCAATTGGCTTCTGAATGCCCACAATTTTCGGCTGTGGTTGAGGGCATCTAGAAGCTGGAGGACGGTACAGGTGCTTACATAAGTATATGGTCTTTAACATAAATTTTACATGTGAGTTCAAGTTTTAATAATTTGATTTCAAAGGGGAACCTATCAATGGAAAGCATTACTACCAAAGTCTAGCTAGTCACTGCTAACGATATGAAAATTTGAATTGTATTAAAATATGAATTGTATTAACGTATTCACACATACTATATAAATATATTATGTAAGCTATAAACATGTTTTTTGATGTTTAATTCCGAATAAAAAATATGTCATGTTTAGCTCAGTCAGATACATGTTTAACTTGATGAACATGTGTGTACAGATCAGAATGTTGGTATATAGGGTCATGTTCTCCCATCCAATGCCTAGTAAATAATGGATCTGTATCTAGTGTGTGAAAGTGTTTTTAGCCTGGATAAGTCATTAAGTTTTCTGTTGACCTCTTGTTTGTTGCTAATTTTAGGGGATTCTTTACCTCTTCTATATATTTGGAGTTGTGGATGGAAAATAATGATCTTAAGGGTCCATATCCAGGAATTTGGGGTCGTTTACTATACATGTATAAGCTGGGGGTCAAGGAAAACACTGGTCATGTTTGGGTTCAGTGCAATACTTAGGTAAGTAATTAACTTTGAACAATTAATGAAGGACTTTCTATAGTCTTGCGTTGATCTGTCGGTACGTTGATCCTTCAGTACGTTAGAATGTAGCCCAGGGAAATTAACTGATAGATGCTATTTTTGTTGTTTATTAAGATGTGTTTAACAGTATTACATAATAACTAGAAATATATTTCATTAAAAAAACGAAAAGCCTTTACTTATCTTTGGATGGAAACAATATACATGATATCTATCCTATGACACCAGTGGTACCGTTTTATTAAACAGTTTACGCTAAAGACTCACTTAAGTCTAAAACAACAATTCCTCTTATTTCAAAATTGGGCGAAGCAATATTGCAAAGTAACACATCACTGGAATCTTCTTTCCAAGACGCTTCCAATGTCGTGTCACATTGCAATATTGTACTTTTATTTAAGATACTATCCATGTGTATTAGTTTTGACTTGCGCAAATATTTTCCGTAATTCGTTTAGTAAAACAGTACCCAGGTTGTTTCCAGGACGTTAGGGTGATTTTCAACATGCAATAATCTTTCACCCCACCCCGTATTGTCAACGGTCCAACTTATGTTAAGCAACCATCCTTTGAAGCAGCCAACCTGCCTTAAACAACCACTACAGAAAGTCCCATTGTTGAATTTATAATGTACATGTACATCAATTCGTGTTAAGCAACCAACCTGTCTTAAACAGCCAATTTTGTGACCTCTTAACACAAGTTTGACTGTACGTAATACACATACAAATACAGTAATTTATCTAACACCAACAACGTGAATAATCAAATTTGAGACTTTCTCGGATTCCAATGGTTCTCAACGTTTGTATTCAAACCTTATCGTATTCATTCTTTTGAAAGCATCATGTAAACTTGTTACAGTCTCAGTTCCTCTGTGAAAGGGAATTTAAAGTAATTATAGATAAATTGTCAATTATTTCAGAACTTTGGCAATTTTGGTGTACATGATCGCTAGTATGGTTTAAAGGTTTTGTTATTTCTCCAATTTGAACGCAACAATTGCTGCCTAAGGATGGCACGGACAAATTTTGTGATTTGCATTTTGAAATTTGTTGACAAAACCATTGTGACAAAATAATGAATTGCACATATTGAGAAATGAATTCTTTCATCTCTTCGGACTGTTACGTCTAAAGAAAATAGACACGAAAGAGTGAAGAAGATTCATACAGTAAGTGGTTATGAAGAAAAGATAGTTTTACTTACTTTTTACTCTACGTTAACATTTTTTCCCCAGGTTTTTATTGGGATGCCCGATTTTTAATGATGGGGAAGCAATGTCTGTCTATGTGCATTGATTCCTATCTAAATTGATGACGTTTTAGTAATGAATAACGTTTTGGTAATAAATTTTGAGGAGTGGAATTTTGTGACAGAATAATATATATAATGTATGCTTATTTATGCGAACAACTCCTACTTTTTATTATGTAGAACGAATCAATAACTCATATTTAGGGCGTTTTTGTTAATAAACCGTCGTATAACATACATTAATTTGTTGCATACATTGTCGTTTCATGCCCACTTATCTTTGTTATGATGATTCATATTATAATCAGATTCAGATATAGTTTTGAGTGACTTACAGAAATGCAGTACATCGTCGTTTTAAACAATAACTTTATCGAATAATACTGTTTTGTCAATTAGAAAGTTTTCTGTATCGTATAATATCATATCGTCTTCATATCGTTGGTTATACGTCCATTTTGTAAACATGTACCCAAACAATAGGCTAATTGATTGACAGTTGTCCCTACGAAGGATTATTTAGAAAGTAGTGTTTGTCTCATATTGCAAAGATTCGCATGTTCTGGCTCTAAATCTGGACACGTCAAAAGTTTCGATATTTGGGAATGGCTAAACTATACTAATGAACGTGTTTTCACTGAGGCAATATCGCCTGCTTATCACTCACGAAAACACTGTGGTAAAAGAATTAATCGCTTGTTCGCGTCATGCGATTTGCTCTATCGTCACAATCTTTTCTTCCTGTCGGTATTGGGTGCGTATCATTGTAACCAAGACATGGTACCTAACGAAACCTGTGTGTTGAAAGGATGGATATACCGTAACTTTAAAAACCCCCTAATACGACTGTCATATCGTCATTCATAATATATTACTTTATGTGTCTAGAAAGATGATAACACACCCCTTACATGCATAGGCAACGTGAGTTTCTCCTTTGTTTAAGACTGACATATCGGTTGTTTTGTCAATGAGTACCATTCCCTACTATAATCACGTTTGTTTTGACCAAATACGATCACTGGCGACAGCTTTTCTTATTGAATTTCACTAAATCGTTCAGATTTGGGGGAATCTAAGTAAGTCATGATGGAACGCGCCACATTCTTGTGAAGAAATGGTTAAAGTGCAGTGAACCCTAGTTTATGTCTGAGTGTGACAAAGTCATTTGATGCTGATGGGCAGGCAAAACAACAGCAACAAAAAGAAGGGCATAATGAAACGTCTTGTCCAAGTCATTTGAACACTAAGCAATCGTGTTGGCAAATGAGCAGTGCTGCTGCTGGTGTATTACTTTAAAAGGATAAACGGTTCTGACGATTTCCTTATATTTCGGCAATGTCATCTACGCCTTTGTGAAGCAAACATCTGGAGAGTGGCCAAAAAGCACCCAATCTCGCTGCCCTTAATGAAACATTTAGCCTCCATCTGTTGTAAACAGCTACCAGTTCAACCGCTAGTGTGTCCGCGATGTCTGCACGTGTACCAATGGGAAGTCGAACATTTAATATACGAGTGCCCAAATGTTGAAAGAGATAGACTTCATAATAGTTTATACATTACCCTCAACTCATTAAGTGACAATCTTGGCGACTTACTGATGCAACTTCCGAGACTCGAACTTGTTACCTACATGCTTGGAAAAATGGACAATAGACTAATGTGCCACTTAGATCTAGAACTGTACCCTTTATTTATGATGATATGTGGACAATTTCTTAAAGATGTATATGCTTAACTAAATGATGCGCTCTGACCCATGTTCTCGTACTTGTAGTAACAGTAACTGTTCGTGTTTTCTCTCTTAATTGCATTGCTTTCTCTTCATTTCACCCTTATTGCTCTTTATCTTGTTCCTCTCACTTTGTATGTGTTTGACTCTTATGTATACTTTTGAAAATGTATTTGTTTAATGTGTATGTATACCTATGTAAATCTTCAGAAAATGGAGGCAATAAAGCTATATATATATATATATATATATATGTGTGTACAAACTTGAGTCACTTACTGCCCTATAGCGTTGACAGTGCAATTGTAAAAACACAGACTGTATATATACGTGGAACGGGAAAAGGGCCCTATCAACTCGCCTGCATTTGCACAGGTTCTCCATCTCTCTCCCTTTCCTTCTATTATTTATTTGCTGCAGCATCATTTATCTGCATCTGTCATGTCTATTCATGGTCAAAGACAAATCAAGAAAAGCAACAATCACAAAATAAGCCATCAGACGAAGGGGATCGGCAGGTACCTGTAGACACCTCTCGCATACTGGCCAGGGCAGTCGGCTCTCAATGGATCCCGAATTCACGACGTACCCCGTCTTTTGGTTATACACAGTATGTCTTGTTCATGCGTAGCACAAACCCAAGTGAAACTTTTCGGCACAAGGAAACAATGCTCTTTCGCGAGTAGGAGTGCCTCTTTTATCAAACCGTATCCTATTGATGTCAAATGGATATGCGTCCTGACTATGTATTGTGTATTTGTAAATGCATGCGTATCTGTATTTATATCATATTCTGAATGCTAAATAAATGAAGCCATTATGGGAATTGCCTGGTAATCCCTGCCGTTTGTGTTTCTAGAGATATAACAGCACGAGAATGAGGAAGAAGAATCAGAACTGACGTCATGACTCTTCCAGCGATAAAGATACATTTGAACTCAATTAGGTAATTGATTGTAAAAGGTTATTCGTTTAATTATGTTTTAAGACATGACTTGGCTTAGCAGTTCAAATAAAAAAGGTAGACATTTACAAATGTATAGTTTTGAAAAAAAAAAAAAGTTCGAACTTTAGAACCTAGCATTATGGGACAACAGCGCTATAAACTAGGCTATCGAGGCTTGTATATGACACAAATTTAAGAAGTAATTTTAAAGTGTCCTGATTAAATTGTTTGAGAACGCATTGTATTTCTCTTGCTATAACTTGTCACCTGCCGTTGCTCTTAGTTTGGACCGTTCACCAAGACATACATGTACGGGGATTGGTCTAAACTATCTTCGGTGTTGGGTTTGAGAGCAGGTGCGTCGCCTACAAATCGCACGATGAAAACATTGTGGTAAAGGAATGAACCGCTCAGTCCAGTGAGGCTATGTTTTCCGCTGTCACAATTTTTTCTACTTGTCGGAAATGGGTTCATATCCTTGTAATCAGCAGTATGTAGGCATAACCAACAACCAAAGAAATATCTCCTAAGTTGCAGTGTGCATGTTCCGGAATGTCCTTAACTGACTTTCCAGGCGGATCATGACGATGCTTTTTGCGGATATCAAATAAGATTTCTCAATCCCTTACTTCCTAGTACATCTCTTCAACGCACCTGCTTCGGACTCCTATGTTAACACATGTGACTGAAGGATAATCTGCTCCAAATAAGTAGTTTCTACTTTCTCTTTCATTTATCCCTACCAAGATCATTAAGAAAGTCAATATCCCCTACGTATTGCTCAAGAAAACACTGTGGTAGAAGAACTAACTGCTTGTTTGTGTCAAGCGTTTTTCTCCTTCGTCGCAATCTTTTCTTCCTGGTGGTTATGGGTGCATTTCCTTAGAATACTGAGAAATGTTTTAAAGATAGATTTTTTTGTGTCGTCTTCTTTCGAAAACCTTGAAAATCTTCTTAATCATGATGACGTAAGATATTCAGAGTTGAAAACAAGTTAGATCGCATTCCAGCCGCCAATTTACTTGACGGCTGGCCTGTGATCTAACGTGTTTGCCTAAGCATGCATTCGGCTCCAGTACGATAAGGGTTAAGGGTGTTGTTGAGCGCTCATTTCGACATTTCAATAGATCATCTATGTATCTTGACAAGTGACTGCGGATTAAAGATTATGACTTACGGTTGATGGCTTTTTTACGGAAAGAACAGTCATTTGATTGTTGAGTAATGCCTTCAATCACGGTCAGTGCGCATGTCCTTGCTTTATGTGATATCTCCAATACATATGCATGGTTTACACATTCATTGAGTTTTAATAACGTTTGGGTTTATTTACAGATACACCATAATGTCGGTTTGTTGTTTTAATCCATTCGCTCGTATGGTACATTGTGATTAGTCGAAATTGAAAGCGTCAGCAGACCAAAAATATGGAATGGAAGCATAATTGTGACGAAATGATGAATTGTCCAGTTGAGCACTTTATGCGGTTGACAAAGTGGCTTCTGAGTTATTCATATTATGATTAATTACTTTTATTAAATCCGTTCCTGTTCTAGATTTGTGACTTGTTCAAATTGAAAATAATCAAGTAAACGACAGAACTTAATTGAAAATTGATATGATATTGAACTGAAAAAGAACAAATTGCGCAATTAAATATATTCACCCTTTACCATTCTAAAGACTTCCTCATCAGACTCGTCCAATTGTTTAATTATGGCATAAGGGGCTATGTAACGATGCTCTGAAGGGAAACATGCAAGTAACAACGCTTGAGGAAATCCTAATTGTCGTCTGCTGGTAGATGTTATCATCGACCTCAAATCATGTTTATGAGATATTTGATTGGATCAAATCAAGCCGACGACCTTGGAAGCATATTTGTTCGAGATTTCTTTCGAAGAGACAGGAATTAAAATACAAATGCCTCATAGCGCAGAATCAGAGCAGGTATGTTTAAACCATTACCAAACAGTAACGACATTTAACCACTTTGTTGCAGACGACTCTGGAAAGCATTGTGGGAAAAGGAGAAATTGATTTTCCCATAATGTTTTCTGCCCTATAAGAATATCATTTTTCATTCTCACCTCAATTTGAAATGTCGTCTGCAAACGCTTTCAAATGGAACAGTCGAAAATTTAGTGTTTGGTAAAGGGTTAAGGTTGTTGGTTCGAAGCCATGCAAGATTATGATATGTGCCTTAATATAAGTATATCGATTTTTCTATTTGATCTTTTGAAATCAAAAAGAAGGGTAAAACTAGTTAAGTCAATGTAAACAAAGCACGTGATATAACCTTTGCCTAAAGTTTAGTAAGCTTTATGTATATGCACTGCCGTTTTAAACACCTTTCTGTGGCAGTTTCGCAAAGATTAACGGTTCGGTTAATAAAAAAAAAGACAAGATAACACAAATCTGTTGAAAAATTGCTAACTGTGTATTTATTCCACATATTGTGACATTTTTTAGCAAAAACACAATGGAGAAAAAGAATCGTTAAACAATGACGAATTTGTTTCGTTTCCTCCATCTTCAGGCAACAATATGACACACAAGTTTAGCCGAAGGTAAGGTTTCCGTTCTGAACCATTTATTCAAAGAAAAGTCCACCGCCGAACAGATTATCCAGGAGAACCATATCCCAGAGATTGTTCCATGGTGCGAGTGCTGGCATTCTGGCCGGTTGCGGGCGGTATGAGGGGATTCGTGCAGGAGGAACTGCGGGCATTTGGAACGCCGGTTTGGGCTGAGCTTGCTGAGCGGCCATCATCATTCTAGCTGGAATGTAGAAGTTATAAGATTTATTCGTATTCTTTTGATATAGGTTTCAATAGCGTTTATATCGTTTTCTTTTCTTTTCCCCCATCTCTTTATAGTTTACTTGTCATGCAGGAAATCGTCCTTACAGCTTTGACAGAGTTTTAAATAGGAAATACCGAATGCATGACTGTATGAATTGATTATCTGATTGCCGTCAAGTTATTGAAAATCTTTTTAAACGGTATAAAAGGCAAGTCGAAATAACTATAAATAATGCATTATGATAATCGATCTGTGTATTTGACTAGATTTACTCCTTGCAATGTCCTGGGAGAGTCACGATGACAGTATATATAATGACTGGGAGTTGTGCGGTGTTTCTGAAATAGCTATCTCTGAAACGTGAAGGAAAATATGAGTCTCAAATAGAGGATATTCAACTCCTTTCGATTGATAGAGAAAATATGTCACGAGAATGGGTTGTTATCAGGTTGAAAAAAAAAACGAGTTCGAAGAATCTACATGATAACACCCTATCCACTGATAGGAATAAGATAAAGATAAATATACAAAGAATAGACTGAAAACAGTAGGCTATAAAGCGTTAACGTTAAAACGTCGCTTTAACTTGTAAGCTAAGAGGTCTTATCAATTTAAGTGAAGATAATGGGTGTGTCTTGTAAGCTGGTTCTTAATTAGATGTCGCTGAAAGCGGTAACTAAAACATCTTTGTCTTTTATATGTGAACAAAGGCAAAATGCCATGAAGCCTTTACGTTAGTTATATGTAAAAAACAATAAACGGTCGTATCTTCACCTTTTGAATGAATAAGATAAGATGGTTTTGGTTTCGCAGAAAAGATTTATTATCAACCCTACCCTGTCTAGCTCGCCAGTGGCGTAACTTTAAAGTGGCTGTTTGTATGTGTGTGTGTCATGACATGTTTGTTACCCAAGGTAATTCTGGGGATACGATTGCATAGGTACAGTACGGTATCAAGTCATAAAGGAATGCAATTTGCTTCAAGCTGATATGCCGTTAATTATGTTTGTGGTTTGGATGCTTTTGGCTACCTTTTAAAGAACTGTTTGCAATAGAATGAGCTGCAGTTATATGCCGTTTTAACCTTTCTTAAACGATATCAATATCAAAGCGATCTTATTTATGCTTCGGAATGCCCGTTAGTACTGCTGAACACTTCCTGTGGAATTGGTCCAACATTAACTGTCTAAAATATTGAAACTATAAATAACGATAAACGTCGGTTTGCATTATTTTAATCAAGGAACAAACATATACAGAACAGAACAATTCTTTAATCTCTCAGGTACAATGTGTACAGCATGGGGTATTAAACGATTGAATTAAGGACCAAAATTACACGTAAATGGATAGGGAAAAATATAGATTTGTGCGTTTAAATTTTAAGACATTTGAATATTGAAAAAATGAGAAAGTATATAATATAATTCTTGGAATCTTAAAAAGAGCACATGCTAGATAAGAACTTAGGTGTTAGATTATGACTTTGAACAACTCAATAACATGTATATATCTTTATATGTAACGTCCGTTGTTAGAGTGTTGTGGCTGTGTGGTACAACGAATGTTCGCACATACATGTGATAACTTGAGATCCGAATTTCGTATTGGGAGGTTAGTGTATGTATATATGTGTGAGGTGCGTGTTTTGGGTGGGCGTGTACATGTGTATGTACAGGCGCAAAGCACATTGTCCATAAAAAATGAAAATCTAAGGTCTACAATACTATTTTTTTTTATTTCCCCATGTGTTTTATGTATACACGCACCTCCTTGTTCGAAACATCCTTAGTTTGCATCGGATGGAGCATAGGAAATGAAATATTCTCTGGGGTAGTATGCCCCCGGACTACACCCAACTTACAGTGTGTACACTTACTAAATGCTACACCCCTGATATACTTACTGAGATCCACGTTCCCCTGCATGTTCCTGTAGTTAGGAGTCTGGAGTTGGCTGGACACTACACATAGCAGAGTCAATGCCACCATACATCGAATTGCGGACTGCATTGTTCCCCCGTAAACCTGAAATACAATAGGTGCTATCAAAACGTTTGTGCCGGTTTTCTGATATTTTTCATGACCAGGTTTGTTCTCCAACATATTACCTTCCAGACACGGGACGGACAAACAACTTCGGTACAAATGCGATGGGTGGTCAGATAAAAATGTTTCAGTTTAAATGAGAGCACAATCGTATCTGGGTGAAGGGGTATTATACGATTGCGTGTTATATCACAGGCTACATCTGCATTGTTGTTTAATTGGGTAACGTAGACAGGTATAGCTCGAAATGACTATATGACGCGTGATTTAAATGCACTGTTTTGTCAATTGCTTTTCCAAAAGGCTGGCATAACAAAGTAAACAGCAGCTTTGAGTTTCAAGTCACAGTTTAAAATAATCCAAAACCGCGCACAGAAGACAACTACATGCGCCTTTGACTACTTAATGAACATGCCAGGGGCGTAAAGCACCCACTATAGCTTTACAATTAAAGTTCATTATATTTCTGTCGTAAGTATATTTTTATTTTCAATAGAAAACGACGTTAGGAAACTTTTGTCAGAATATTGATATTGATATTATTACCAGACCCTTCCAGATTGTTTCATGCAGACAATTGTTTTGAACAATTGCAGGAAAAAGAGTAAGCCTCTTATAAGGTTTTTATTATTTTCCAAGAACAGTGTCGACCATTCCAGAATACACCATGTATAAAAAGAAATCTTGTTTCGTTCTTAATAATCGTCAGTACACTACACCAACTTATTATTTCGTCACACTTTACAATTTCTCGTTTAGTTTAAAGGTATTTTATTCATCATTTTGTAGAACTATACATATGCTCTGTTAAGACATTGACTTTGTTATTCTGACTTTTCACCAATAAAACCATTAGAGGTGGAACACCTTAAAGTTACTTGTTTTCAGATGTGAGGAAATTAAAAAAAATATGAATTTCTTTAAATACTGCTCATTAGCTGTACTGTTATATAATACTCTCTAAACAATAGTCATGGGAAGCAAAATTATGAACATGTAGTTCTTTTAATGCTTAAAGCATTAAGTGTGTATAAAGTGGACACACATGCAATCCAAAATCGTGATACCGCTTTTGGGATCTACCGCAGATAAACTGTACATACCTAGATAAATTGACGCTTGTTAAATTGATAATGATTCCAATAGCTACTTTTAATGGTATATCAAACAATGTTTCAATAAACTGTATCATTTCAACGACAATTCGAGTTGACTATCACATTGTCTTCTCTGTGAACAAGCAGTTTTCACTATTCTACCGACACGAAGGAAAGTTTGTTTTACCTTTTATTCTAATGAAAACACCGCTTTTAGTAGCACAAAATAAAGGTTTTGAAAAAAGGTCATTTGCTTTGCGTCAAGATCGTTTAAGGTAGAGTGCCAATAATCCGCCATTTTGAAACTCATTCTGTCGTCGGATTACTTCGGTTGTTCTCTCATGAAACCGAATAGTTCCGGCCCAGACCGATGTATACCGAGAATAACCGACATTAACCGATGACAGAATAAGTTTCAAAATGGCGGATTGTGGGTATTCTAACTTAATTTACCCTTTTAATGTTTGCTACTCATAGAACAAATTCTGTGCAATTTGCTCTTTAATTCAGGGAAACCATGGATACGCGGTAGCACTTTATTAAGGGCGTATTAGCACTCTTTCCTCGATCCATAGATAAAACTAAGAATCGGTGTTTGGTTTTCTTGAATTTCGCATACATAACTAACCGCTCGTATCGGTTTACCCATTGCTCCAAACGTGACTTTTTGCGAAAGATCTGCATCGAAAAGCAACAAGAGTTGATAAAAATAGTATAAAAAAGGGTTGCTTTACGCTATTGATTTTTTTCACAGTGTTTACTGAATTATTCTGCAGAAGATGCAGCAACGTAAAACATAAGGATGCAAGGCGTTTGGTGCCCACCTATTTCAACACCGTCATATATTAGCATACTTTGCAGCTTATAAGAAACCTTATAAAGTCTCGGCTATGACCTCTTCTTCATGTACACACAGCCAGACGAATCGGACGTAATATAAATTCATGTACAGAGTGCCACAGATAATAGTTTAGTTTCAGACATATCGTTTTACTTCAGAACCCTTTATTGGTTTACTTCAGAACAGCTCATAGTTTTAATTGAGACACATCATATAGTTTAAGTTCAGTCACGCGTAATAGTTTGAGTTCAGAAACAGCTAAAAGATTAAGTTCGCTCATAGCTTATAGTTTTAGTTCAGTCGAAAACAGTTCACGAGTTATAGTAATAATAAGAATTGAATTCATTTAATCTCTAATTTTGAATTCAATATGGCGGGGCTGGGTGACACTTCCTCGCTGGATGATATGCCTAAGGTTACGGAACCTGGTGATTCGATCATGCTCACAAATAACTGCCAGACGTCTGTACCGGACAACAAGGAAAGTGAGGGTACCAAGGGCATGCTGCTTCAATTTGCCGAGTCCGTGGAGCGGTGCCTTATCGACACACACGGGGAACTCTACAAGTCGAAGGACATCGGTCGCCATATTAATAAGTTCTCATCACATGAAATGCTGATCAAAGAGAACCTCTTTGAGTTTAAGACGGCGCTATGGTCGATCAGGAAAAGTCAGGATTTGATGTCGTTTGGATCTGTGTGTAGCCAGGTATCGAACTCCACACCACTAGGGAGGTGCCCAAATTCTCCAATTGGTCGGATACTCCAGGAAAATCGATGGTCAAGCTTCGGCTCCTTTCCCACGGCTATCAGAAGTCCAAAATACGATAGGCGGTTAGTTAAACATGGCAACAGTGGGAGTGTGGACCCATTGGCGTCTTCAGGAGCAGACTCGAACTCTGCGAGTCCACTATGTCCGACTAGCCCGACGTGCACGACAAGCCAGTCCTATCCAACAAGCTCGCTAATCCCATCGGACTCTCCGGGCCTTGAGAATCAGATAGACACACTTTCCGAATCATCCGAGCAGACGACAGGTGACGTTTGTGACGGTAAAGAGCCCGTTAGGAAGCAGTTATCGGACTTTACGTTCTCTAACTTGGTGACGCCGACGACTGCTCTCGTGTCGAAACACGCTGACGTAGAACACGTGTGTTTCTCCTTCCAGTTTCTCATCATGACAGAGCGGCTGAAGGTCACCGTGAAACATGCGAAAAACCTATTCAAGATGGCGGATAACGATACCGAGTCTAACTCCTTCGCGGAGGTGTGTCTGATTCCGGGAAAAGTCCAGGTACAGACCACGGAACTGGTCCGGAAATCCTCCAGTCCGCATTACGACAGCGTGTTTTACTTCAAGGGGTTCCGGTTACAGGAAATGCATCAGATGCATCTGCGAGTCCGCTTAATGGCGCGACGGAACATCCTGTGTCGGCCGAAAATTATAGGAGAGGTTGTGGTTGCCCTGGAGAACTTTGACCTCGTGTCTGAGACTGTGCTAGACGAGCTTCTTCATACCCGGATCGTGTCTTCCATCCGGGGATCTGTGCGTCACGTGCTCATTAAGTGAGCATCATTCCCCAAGATTTTCTTCAAGCGCTGGGGTGTTTGATGGGGGACGGGGTGCGACAAAGGAGAGGATATCCCCTTCCAATGTCGATTTATTTGTATGTGTGTATCCTTAAATGGTGAATATTCAGGACTACTTTTTGAATAAAAAGACAAATTAAAACTATTTTTAAACCAAATCAAATGGAACAAAACAATTTAACAAGCAAGTTGACTCTCTTTGTGACAAATTTAAAGTGATGTTATCAAAATTTAGCACATTGGGATCAATTCAGGCGCCGGGATAGTGCTTATTTTGAAATTCAGGCGCTGTAAAGGCCTAGGGAAGACCCTCAAAGGGGTGGCCTCGGTTGGATATTACTGGATTGTTTATCTTTACAATACTAGATATGGTTTATTTTAACTTTTCTTTTTAAAGTATTTTACGGCGCACGTAAACTCTTCGGACGATGCTTGAATTGGCGATGTTATCCGACTTTAAATAGGGATTGTACATGTATACCTAAAAAAGATTCTCTCATAGAAGATTTTAACTTTAAGAAATTAATTGTCTTCTACCGTAAGAACAACAACACGGATTTCTAAAGTAACAAAGAATGAGATTCCTTCATCCGGGGATCTGTTTGACACGTGTTCCTTAAGTGAGGGATGGCCTCGCTCTGCATATTACTGAATAGCTGTAGAATATCTATACCCCGAATTTCTGATTTCGAGCTATCCGATACGTCGAAGATCCCGAAGTAAACTAATTGTTCTTTCATTATACGTCTTAATATTTCAGACATGTAAAAATTGAACTATGTCTATTGTCGAATATATTCTTGCTGTAGAAAATCTAAACCTCGAGCTTCTGATCGTCAAACTCTTCTATACGCCGAAGTAAAAACAGACTTCCAAAGTATTTGTTCTGTCTGACTACGTTTAATATTTCAGATTCTTTTACGTCAAACTCTCTCTATGATGACCATGTTTATGAGGCCCATTTCATGTCTAGGTGTAGAGACTTTATTGTAAGTAAACTTGCTATGGTTTTTTAACTTTTGTTTTAAAGCAGGCGTTTAAGCGCACTGAAAGTCGAATATTTGGGGAGCAGTTGTGTCATCGTTGGTCTATATATGTAATGAGCGAGTGTCCTTTGTCCCAGTCGCTAGCTTCTCAAATCACATGATGTCATTAAGTGTGTAACATTTATAGTCTTATTTGAAAGTTTTGACATTCTTCAAATTACGTAGACAACATTAAGAATTAATTAGGTCCTAATGATCACATTGGATACTTATTTTTGCAAAATGTTATAATGTATTTGTTCATTTTGGATACCTATCATTACTAAACGTTGTCATGTATATTGACATGATGAAACACGTTATAAAGTAAAGGTCAATAAAAGTATCTGTTAAAATAGAAAATTTCAATAGATTATCGGGCCGGATTCGCTCTACAGTCCTTCAGTTATACTTGTTTGGAAAAGCTGTATTGCTAAACAGGGGTATTTTTCATTCAAAAGACTTAATTTGTAACTTTAAACCCTTTCATGGCGAAGGTTTTGCAGAAAACGAAATAATGACTCATTTAAGAAAGTATAATGAAACTAATTATGATACAACATCTTATGATAAAGCTAACCAAGATTAAAGTTATAAGAGTAATAGCAGTAACGCTATTGACCACGGCGTGAAACACATGCAAACAAACAACTTCCAGATTACCTGGTTTTAGTTTTCTGTACTTCTCTGTTCTTATTTCATATTAGATCATATAGATGTATTAAAATGTGTTATCTTCTCAATTGTTTCTATCAACTTGTTTATTTTCGTTTACCATGTAGCATCACCAGTAACAGCGTACTATAATCATTAGAACCAGAAACGTTATCATAGAGATTATAATCAATGTTATATCAATTCTAGTTCAGTTTCGTTAATGATGCTTCGAAAACTTTCACATTTATTTTGATTCATCAAAATTCCCCCAAACGACGCTTTTTATCATCTATTTGTATGATTATATACCATTTAAAGATAATTCACACAAACCAAACCAATCTAAAGTCAAAGATAAACATTTTAGCGTAAGACAACCTACCTTTCAGTTCTGTTCAATATATGTTCACAAAGAGATCGAGGTTGCGTATTTGTCACGTTGTTGTATGTCTCTCGAAGCGGGAAAGAGTCTGGATGTTAAAGCCGCGCCAAGAGCAGTTAAATACCTCCATGCAAATAACACAATTAATTAACCACTTCCCTTCTGTCGAGGGTTATCTACAACTGGCAAAATAAGAGTATTTTATCAACATAAACCGTGAATATCCATTCAAACACAACAAGATTTGAAATACATGTATTATGGAAGCAATATGATGAATCGAGACTTTGCTCATGATGAGCAAATTTCCATTTGCCACAGTAAAAGGTTGTGAATGTTTTGAAAAACGTCATTGTACCGGGGAAAAACAACAACAAAAAGTGTTATGAATGTGGCGACGCCCACCTCTATCCTTAAGGGTGAAATAGTTTAGCCGGCAATGTTACTGTGGCATATCCAAGAAAGAACATTCGAGCGCATATCGGTGGTTTACTTCCATTTTGTATTTGCCAATTCATCCTTTTTTTTTAAACAATTTGCCTTTTAAAAGGTGCTTGCTCACACATGAGGAAATTTGCAAGTCAAAATGAATGTCCAGTGAAGTGATACTGTCTTTGTGTTGTGGTATGATATCTAACGAAAAAAAACTTCCGAATGCAAGTGTAACTCGAAAGGTGCCAACATATTTAAGAATGATAGGTCGGTATGCAGTGATTTTAAAATCATTACAACACAATTGGATACGAATACAGGCTAAACATATTTAAATACGAGCTGAGTTTACCTCCAATGGCTTTTAACAATGGCATCTGATGTAACAGTTATACCGATTTAAAGAAATGAAATACTTATATTCATGTTTCCTCATATCGATAAACAAACAGCTTTAAGGAACTCGGTTTCGTTTGTAGATATTTTGGAAACATTTCCGTGGTAGGATATAACTGTATGACAAAGAATCGAGTTTGTCTCTTCGAACAATGCTTTCCAAAGCTGTCTGACTCAGACGTGTAAAATTCACGGATGTTTTGTTATGAACGATTTAGTATTGCGTCTCAAACGCTTAAACAACTAATACGCAACCCAAAGTTGAAAATTAAACCTGGACATTAAAGTATTACATCTAACATAAGCATCTCCTCAAAGTCAAATCCTTATAATGTTTGTTATTTTATGTTTCTGGATTTTTTTTCTATTTCATTTATACATTTAATTTTTATCAATTTATTTATCTTTTTATTCATTCATGTATTCATTAATCTATTCATTTTGCAAGTTGGGCATCGAAAGAAATAGTAACTCATGTCGTTCAAATTTAGTTGTCTTAGCAGTTTGTGATAAATGACGAATCTTTAAATTCTAAAAGGGACATCGTATACTGGATTATACACCATTTAAAGCATTTGTGTTTTGGGTTGAAGTATTTCTCACTAAAGCTGTATGGGTGAATCATTGTCATGCAAGGCCATATTAAAAGTGAACGTTTGAATGCCAATGTGGTTTTCTAATAGAACACTTATCTTAGTCATTCACGGGTGAACTATCGGTGCTCTAAAACTAGATAAATACATTGTATGATACGCCATTCTAGTATGATACATACATTTATCCAGTCAGATACATTCTACAGTAATGTGTAATAGATCCGGTGGGTTAAAAGTCCAACGCCATTCTTCATGTTGACTAGAAACCCCGGGATATCCATTTAGAGTCACCCCAAACTTGTCAGTGAAATGAGGTGGGACGATCCATAACTCAAGGGAAAATACCTCAGTCGGACTGTTCTGACCTCTCTTTGTCACAGACTTGCCCACCGTCTTCATAATGCAATTAATATTGGCTGCAGAAGACTTCAAAGGACTATGTCACAAATTGATGATTTTATCCTTTTTATCTTCATGCTTATAAATGCAAACAGGTAAGTATTTGGCGGCTGGCCTGTAATTTTACCCGTTTGTTACTCTGAGTATATTCCCTTAAAAAAACTAAAGCAGAAATTTAAGGTTTAGGAAAGCAGACGACACGAAAATATATTGTTAAAAAATAATCAAGCATTCTAAGGGTTAGTATAGAATGTGTTCTACGAGATGAATTCGGATGAAGGGGAGAAAGAATGTGTTCTACGAGATGAATTCGGATGAAGGGAGAAAGAATGTGTTCTACGAGATGAATTCGGATGAAGGGGAGAAAGAATGTGTTCTACGAGATGAATTCGGATGAAGGGGAGAAAGAATGTGTTCTACGAGATAAATTCGGATGAAGGGGAGAAAGAATGTGTTCTACGAGATGAATTCGGATGAAGGGGAGAAAGAATGTGTTCTACGAGATGAATTCGGATGAAGGGGAGAAAAAATGTGTTCCAAAGTAAATGCCACAGTTTTCAGCAGTGGAGAGACAATGCAAGGGACAAAAGAATAACGTATAGAAATAAGGACTCAGAAGTTTCGGAATAGCATTTCTATCTGTTTAACCCTTTACCAAACGCCAAATTTTCGACTGTCTTAAATTGAACGAGTTCGAAGACGACATTTCAAAATGTGATAAATTCAAAACAATCTTCTGATATGGCAGAAGACATTTTGGGAAAAGGAGACATTGCTCATAATGAGCAACTTCATCTTTTCCCGCAATGTTTTCCAGGGTCGACTGCAACAAACTAGTCAAATGTCGTTATTGTTTGGTAATGGGATGATTGTATGCTATATTCAGCCGTTTGAAAGACTGGGTATTGCTCTTACAACTCATGATATTTTGAAGATGCTTATTCACAGAAGAGAAAATGTGAATGTCAAAATAAAATGTCGTTGAGAAAATACAGCTTTTGCATTGTTGTTTGTTACACAATTATTGAAATCAATTATTTCAAGAAACGTCATTTCATCTTTAGTATATACAGCTATTATGCGCTTGATCCCAAAAGTGACGTCACGCTTTAGATTACAATACATCTAAATTCGCTGTATACACAGTTTTGCTTCCAATGACTATTCTTAAGAGCATATGATATAACAGTACAGCTTTTGTGCAATTTCAAAGAAATTCAGTTTTGATTTCTAAATGTCCTCACATCTGTCAAACAAGGACCTTCAAGACCAGCTAGACAAATAGCTTAGTTTATCCCATTACCAAACAATAACGACATTTGACCAGTTTGTTGCAGACTACTCTAGAAATCATTGTAGAAAAGGGAAAAATTGCTCTTGAGCAATTTCTTCTTTTACCACACTTTGTACGTCCCTATCAGGTTGTTTTTCAATTCCATGACATTTCGAAATGTCGTCTGCAAACTCTTTCAAATTGGGACGGGACTGTCGTTTGGCAAAGGGATATGACTTATTAGGACATACCTCAAGGAGAAAAAGTAAACATGTACGTCTTTAACCCTAATTAGTCAACTCTCGCCTAGGGACTGGTATCATTAGTGAGCGCACCTGTTTTATAAATGTATACGGTCCCCCTTTAATACAAATAAAGGTTGTGGAGAATCACAGGTACGTGGATATCGTACGAACACATTCCCCAGACGTTGATGACATCTTTTCTGATACAATTTGTTCTGTTTGTTCCTCTATTACATGTATCACAATTTTCATACTACTTTGGGTTTTTGTTTTTGTATCTTCGGGACTGTCCGTCAATTATTTGCACGGGAACACACATGGCAAGTACGATGTACGATCTCTTGGCGATTATTGATTTATACCGCGTGTCATCCCATTCTAATTCATTCTTACACAAAGGTCAACGTCAGGTGAATTTGTTCGTACTATACCAGATGCGTCATTGTAGCGCATTTAATGCAGCGTCTGACACCTTTAAAAGGACTATCCAACAGATTTAAAGATTACTCTTTTTAAAATAAAATGTATTATAAGGATAAACTGGCATCACCCACAATTATTGAGTCTTCATTTATCCACATTTGGCACGAGTATCGGTTTAATTTCGAGAGAATCTTGGTGATTGATGTCAGTTATGTAAAAGGAAAAGTTTCACATTCGGTGCAAGTCAATAGATTCAAACCAAGTTACGAGTTATATTGATCTTTTTTTTGCAATGTCTAGCTCATCATTGGTGAAGGAATATCCCAAATTTAGTGTTGAGGGGCAATGCAAGCCGCAGAGAACCATCGGTATTGCACCCAATTAGAAACAATTTCTCATGCCAGGCATTAATCGCCACAATTTTACTTCTGGAAAATTCAACCTCAACACTAACAACTAGTTCAAGAACTTCAAAAACTTGAAATCTTTGGTTCCTTATCATGAAAAGGTATGCTTGCTATATCGTTATTTAGGTCACAAAAACTCCAAATCCTGAAAACCGGGAACAATCCTGAAAACTTTCATCCGTGCACTAAAGGGGCAACTCAAAACGTAGAGAACCATCTGCATTCCAACATGCCCTTATTTAAGGGTGAGACAACTCAAAACGTAGAGAACCATCTGCATTCCAACATGCCCTTATTTAAGGGTGAGACAACTCTAAACGTAGAGAACCATCTGCATTCCAACATGCCCTTATTTAAGGGTGAGACAACTCTAAACGTAGAGAACCATCTGCATTCCAACATGCCCTTATTTAAGGGTGAGACAACTCTAAACGTAGAGAACCATCTGCATTCCAACATGCCCTTATTTAAGGGTGAGACAACTCTAAACGTAGAGAACCATCTGCATTCCAACATGCCCTTATTTAAGGGTGAGACAACTCAAAACGTAGAGAACCATCTGCATTCCAACATGCCCTTATTTAAGGGTGAGACAACTCTAAACGTAGAGAACCATCTGCATTCCAACATGCCCTTATTTAAGGGTGAGACAACTCAAAACGTAGAGAACCATCTGCATTCCAACATGCCCTTATTTAAGGGTGAGACAACTCTAAACGTAGAGAACCATCTGCATTCCAACATGCCCTTATTTAAGGGTGAGACAACTCTAAACGTAGAGAACCATCTGCATTCCAACATGCCCTTATTTAAGGGGGAGACAACTCTAAACGTAGAGAACCATCTGCATTCCAACATGCCCTTATTTAAGGGTGAGACAACTCTAAACGTAGAGAACCATCTGCATTCCAACATGCCCTTATTTAAGGGTGAGACAACTCTAAACATAGAGAACCATCTGCATTCCAACATGCCCTTATTTAAGGGTGAGACAACTCTAAAGAAAATAATGTACATGTACTTCTTCCGTGATGTGGACCCACCCATACACCAACTCCTCTGGTTTTGTGGGAGTGAACTTTTGCAAGTCACTTTAGAGCCATAGCCTAGTAATAGTTGATCCAGGAAAGCTGTTTCATAACTGAAAAAAATGTTGATACGAAGTGAGGACTATTCAAACTCCCACACAAGGGCTATGTGATATTACATCCAGTACTCAAATAACTAAGTCATATAGGCCAAAAGTATGTGTTTAAAATGAAAACAAAACTAACAGACAGATACGGCCCAACCTCATCCAGAGAATGACACACAGTCTTTATATCTCATAATGAGGACACGTCAGACAATAGCATCAGAGTATTGTGAAATACTGGTGATGCCCAATCATCATATAGGTGATGCATAGATTATCATAAAATAACAATTAACAACAGTTAGTAATTTAAGTTATGTTTAATCTAACATTAATCTATATATCACAACCACGTTACTAAAATCATGTTTTATTGCTTTTAAGCTTGATTCATAGTAAATTTAATGCAAATATTGCAAAAGACAATTTCATGGGGCTTTAAAACTGTAAAGCAGCTGTTTTATTGTATGAGTCAATTTGAAGAATATACAGTGATGTCTCGTTAATCCGAACACTCCCTTTCCCAACACAATTTCCGGATGACCGAATCATCGGGACTAACGAAGCAGACCATGTTCTTATACACATTAAGACACAAACGGTCTGTGCACACGCCAAGTTGTCGACCGTCCCAAATTGAAAGAGTTTGCAGAAGACATTTCAAAACGTGATGAAATTCACAAAATATTCTTCTGATATGACAGAAAAAACATTGTGGGAAAAGGAGAAATTGCTCGTCACGAGCAATTTCTCCTTTACCCACAATGTTTTCAAAGGTCGTCTGCAACAAACTGGTCAAATAATTCCATTCCCTCACAATTTCGTTCGGATTGCGAGACATCCGGATAATCGGGGTCCGGATAAACGAGGCTTCACTGTTTATTGGAAGTAAAATAAGTTTGTATTCAAGTATAAGAAGCATGTTTATCCTGAATAAATGTGTATTTAGATCCAAAAGTATTGCAACCGTTTTGAAATCTATTGCACTTGGATATATGTAGAGTATGCGTCCAGTAGCTTTTTTCTTTAAATAAAAATCATTCTGCAATACAAAACCTGTAATGTCTCAACAACATTTCATCTTTAATTGCTAATTGCTTCATGTGTGAACAAGCAGCTTCATTAGAAAAGGAAAAATGTTTTTAAAAAAAGCCCTATGAAAAATCAGGAATCAATCAAAATGAATAATTTATCATTTTGTCACAATACTCTCTTAACAATGTCTAAAAAAAATGTTTTTCTTCCATGTACTTTAAAATAATTGTTGTCCCTGAATACACAAGTGATCATATTAACCTTTATATATAGAAGCACATGTGGCGGATGTACGAAACCTTTCGACAAAACAAACAATGGTTGATACCAGCAACTTGTTGTTTTAGTACAATGGTTTCATCAGAAAATATAAAGCAAAAAGTCTTCTTTTTAATTATCAACAAGTTTCAAAATTGAGCATTAAAAATCATTGTGAGCAAATTGGTGAAAAAAACGAAACAATTATCTTCTCATAAAACAAAGGCATAAATATAAGTATTAATTGAGCAAATTGTTAAAGATACATGAAAAACAGTTTTCTTTACAGCAAACAACAGTTTGTTTTTATTACACCCTCAAAGTATTACTGGTCAACAAACGAAATTGTTTAGAAAATAGAGCAATTCTTCTTCAATCATAGAAGCAATGTGTTGTACAGGAGTATGTTTCGTTGGCCCGATTTCATGTCAGTTATGTTATTTTCTCATTAAACAAAGGAATAAATATGGGAATTAATTGACCAAAATGTTAGAAGTACAGGAAAAAGACTTTGCTCTACAGCAAACAACAGGTGTTTTAATTATCCCAAAAAGGAACACTGGCCAACATTTGAAATCATTTATCATCTATCCTTATTTCAGTTTTTGATAGAAAATGAGGAATTTCTCTATTTCATTTAATAGTCTGAGTACTTATAATGCAAAACCCTGGCATGTATGATCAAACACACCTCCAGATAAGAGGCCTTTCTAACATGATTACAACTATAGTTTTCTAAATAAAAACTTTAATTATTGTTACTCATTTGAATGTTTTAGTTGAAACGATTCAAATAAATACCGTCAAAACGGGTTTTGCTAAAAACATAATCAAATTCAATCAAAGGAAAGACTCCAACAACTTACACCACCATGACTCAACACCTTAAGGAAGACTGTCTACAAACTTCAATCCCACTACAATCAATAACGATATTTGACTACTTTCTTGCAGATGACTCTGGAAAATATTGTAACGAGCAATTTCTCCTATTCCCATAATGTTTTCTTCTATTTTCAGGAGCTGGAGAGCATTTTCCAATTTCATCACATTTTGAAATGTTGTCTGCAAACTCTTTCCAATTGGGACAGTAAAAAATTTGGCGTTTGGTAAAGGGTTATCATCTCTCATCCATTACTTCTTCATGTTCACGCAGTATAGACATCTCCAGTCTAAAGTCATAATCATAAATAGACACATTAAATCTTCTCTCCGCTAGAAAACTACTTGTCTTTAGATCCTCTATTATTCTACAATTAGCGAATCTTCCCGCAACCACAAAGGGTATATCTGTAATGGGAGATGTCAATCTATCCAAGTCCTCATGGTTGTAGACAGGGGTCTGTATTGTAGGTGAGGCTGTCAGTGTGGGATCCGGGGGATATTGAGAAGAACTGCCAGACACATTTAATGTTGGCGAGTACATGGACCTGTTGGCAGTGAAAGCTGTGTACGTTGGTAAGCCATTCCTACCCACCTGAAAGGGAAAATATTGTTTGCAAAATTGATATTCAGCAGCCTTATCTTCGTTTACCTACAGGTAGGGATCAGGAAATATTATACAGGAATCCAAATCGGTTCAAGAATTGACCAAACCAAACTGAATGCACTAAGTTGTTTGTTCCAAAGATATTTTGAGGCGTGTAGAAAGTCATATCAGTTAACTATCTGGACCTAATTTTCATCAAATCTCAATTTGCATCTGTCCAGTTCAACCCAAACCGACAAAACAGACATTTAATGATCTCAGCCTACAAGTAGATGGTGTAGGATGGTTCCACCTATCTGAACCTCCTCAACCTTAGCCCCTCTACAATTATCTTGAAAAACATGTAAATCATTTCAACACCATCAGTACATATTAGTAAAACACAAATGATCAACACTGTCAGGTGTCCGTAACAATTTGTGTTCTATTGATATGTAAAGATTGTGTTTACATGTCTAAACATGAGTTTTAAGAATAGTTAGAGACAGGATAATGCTGAGGGGGTGCAGAAATGGGGTAAACATCATGTGCCCTTTACACATGGATTAAACTAGTATAAATGTTGGCCAAATATAGTTTTTTTCTTTCACAATCTGTTTTTTCATTTTTTCTAACAAATCTGTTGCAGAATGTTTTTGGAACCACTATAATAATGAGGTTATCAAACTTTTTTATTCTACCAGATCTCAATTTAAAGCTAGTTAAAATTTTGTATGACAACAGTCCTAAGTTACGACTTAAATGCATCCTTTTGGGAATAACATTAAGAATTTATCAAGATTTCATAATCGATGTAACATAAACAAGTCTAAACAAAACATTTCTCTACAATATGGATGGTTATATCACTGACCTGGTCATAGCAAGGCGGAGGATTGATCCTGTCTGATCTGAATCCTTCTGACGTCACAGTTGTTCTCTCACTAGCCGTCTGCCCAACAAGCAGAAATCCATCTTCTAATCTGTCATTTCTACTGCCATCTGAAACGAGGTTTGAATTGTATTTAACGCTGTTTCAACAATTATGTTTGTATTGTGTTTAACACCGTATCAACAATTATGTTTGTATTGTGTTTTACACTGTAACAACAGTTTTTCACTTAAGTAACAGCTTTCTTGGATGCATCAGTTCTATGCTGGAGCTTTAAAATTGACTTGAAGGTTACACCCATGAAACCAGATGTGTTGGTGGGGTTGAAACTCGGAACCCTCAAGTTCTAACCTCTGGGCCACACAAGACCCAGTGAAACAAGGTATAAACCTAATAATGTTTTAAGCCACTGTTGCAGATGACTCTGAAAAACATTGTAGGATAGAAAGAAATTGCTTGTATCAAGCAATTTCTCCATTTCCCACAATGTTTTCTACGCTATCTGAAGATCATTTTCCAATTACATCACATTTTAAAATGTGGTCCGCAAACTCTTTCAATTTCGGACAGTGGAAAATTTAGAGTTTGGTAGGGATTAAGAAATAAAATAAATATTTTAAATAACATTTTATTAAGAAATAAAATAAATCAGGTTTCAGGAAAATTCGTCTCATCTGGCACTTTGCAATAAACCGTGAATCAAACAAAACTTACCCGTAATCAGATTTGGTGTTGGCTCTTGGCTATTGTTCCGCCAGAACGGTTTTGTTACAACATTATGCAAGCTTTGAAACATATTTTGAAATCTTGGTCATCACAATCTGAAATGACCAATAGAAAACTGTAGTAAGTGTCATGTTGGCCCCAAGATTGTCTGTTAAAATAAATTACTTAAAATATACCAACTTGAACCATTTAAATTTTACATGACTTAAAGCAACCAAATCTACTATAGTTAGCCATAATTCTTTTATAATAGTACGAGAATTTCTCTTACTTGTAAACCAACTTTCTTTTTTCAAAAATAAAATATGATGTCATAAATTTAATTCAAAACACCCACTGAAATTGTAATATTTGTTGAATAATAATGCAAACTTAAGAATCTAACCCAATGTTGTAGAGAGCATGCAGGTATATATATATAAATACAACACAAATGATTAGTTGATGACAGTGCTTTTTACTGATCAGATGTGACTGTATCTTTCAATTGCCTTTCCCGCATACTTCCCATCATCTCACAAAGTATGGCTGATTTGGTGGGCCATCTACATTAAGATTCCACGCTCATCACTTGTTGGAGAACAATAAACTTTCAAAGAAACAATGTTTATTACACTCTAACTGCATCTAAATCAGCAATTCACACATAATTTTATATAGCTCAAAATTGATCGACAGTTTGCATGAACTTGTTTTTCACAAAATTTCTAAATATTCAGTTCTAAGCCATACTCAATATCCCACAAGGTAAAGTCGACATTCTATCTGATAGGATTTATGTTGGCGACATCCACAGTCAAACTTACTTCATGCAATCAGGAAATATTAAGAAATTTTTGCATCAGGCAATATCACTTGTGATATCAACCTTTCCAATGATTCATTTAATGGTGCACAAATACAACAAGATGTTCATCGCAACATTTGAACACCCATTTTTCAATTATTATAGTAAAATATCAAATGATTATTACTCAAATTAATACTTTTTTAATCAATCCAACATGTCTGTATTCCACATACTTTGTAAGAACAGTTTAAAGGTCATATTTCTCGATAAACAAAATTTTCTTTAATTATGGTTTTTGAATAAGGTTATGGTTTCGTTATGACGGAGGTAATGAATTTTTTCTCATACAGAAGCGAAAAATGTTGTTTTTGACTACTTTAATTCACCTTTATCGATTTTTGCGAATGACTTATCTCCCTTGTTGTGACGTCATTTGTGCTTCAAAGTCATATGAACTATCAGTAAGAAGAATCTAGTTCTCAGTAACGACGGTGTTTTTGCACAAATTTCGGACATTTTAAGCCTTGAATTGTGTTTTGGGAAACGTAAATTGGATATTGAATATGGTATTTTGACAGGTCTTCTGGTGTTATTCTGCTTTTGGTAGCAGGGATGCGAGTTTCTCCCGTTTTCCGACGAACATAAAAGCTGCAAAAAGTTTCGATAAGTAAACTGGACCGTGTTTACTTTACAAATAAGCAAAAGATATATTCCCCAAACAAGAACAGTAGCCTGTGTTACTTTCACTTCGAAGACGGCAAGTTAACGCATTGTTAGGCGTTTCCAGAGAATTGATTTTATTGATCTTTAAATGATCGGACTCAATTCAAAGTAATTTATACAGGTGAAGACGCTTCAAATTCATTCTACTTATTGAGTAACCGTTATATTTCCCTGAATTGATGTTCGTGATTAAAACAATTCCTGACTGTAAGTTTGGGGTGTTAGAGCCTCGTGTAGTCTTGCTAGATCTTTATATAGAATTTGCACTGTGTAAATGTAGATAAATTCAAGAAAAGGATAAATCACGTTGATTACACCTTTTTTGAAAGTTAATTTCCTTGAATGACTCTCTTACTCGCCAAGCTAGTTTTGTTTGGAACAGTTTAACTATGCTACATACTTAGTCAGGAATACTTAATTAGGCTGCTTTACGATTATATTACATAAGAATTCAAAGGGTTGCAAGAATATGTTAATTTCATCCAACATCATAAGTTATTGTATTGTCATGTCTTTGGGTTTTAAACGCTTAAATGCATCTTGTTCTTATTTGCAAAACTTGTTTTATGTTTTAACATAATCGTAGAAACGTTGCCATTGTACATAAATGAGACAAAATAAAAAATGTACGTTGAATGCTATGATAACAAACCGATTAAAACAAGCAAGTTTCTTTTATCTGCCGATGTCTTTGAATGAAAATTCAAAATACTGAATATTTGATATCCGCAAACTGTCTCTGGACTCATCAACGCAAATGATAATGGGTTCGATCTTAACTTAAGCGTCTGCTTTTCGGAATTATTTAAATCACACTCCTCATTTTTTTGCCATTGGTGATATTGGTTTAAATGACGTATGTCACACTAAAATTCAGGTGTTCAAACATGATTATTACAAATTTATATTGATAATTTAGTAATAAGATCACTGAATATATAATTTACACATTTTAACATAATCTCTTTGTTTACAATTTAATTGATTATTGTCAGTTTACCTCACATACAAAGGGTCAATCAACAAACATCGGACATTACAAGGATTATGGGTCGTGATGCAAATTAACACCAATCTGCCACATTTGCACAGTATGTTTCAAGTCTCAAGCCCTTTATTGTTTAGGCGAAAGATAGCCTCTGGCGTTAATCTCTTTAAATATCTCTGTTGTTAATTAACAGGTCTGACACGTTCTGCTATTCCAGACATGAAATAACAAGCGGCAAATCTCACACTTTCAATGCGCGGCAATTAAATTTATCTAAAAAATCCATTGTTAAGATATATCCAATTAAGATCTCATGTTTGGATTGATAAGGTGTCAGTACATATTTATCTCTCAATGTGACTTACGTCGGACACTTTGTCGTTATGATATTCAAAGAAGTGAACATATTGTCTTTTCTATTAGAATAGTTAGACACTTCAATAAGTATATGATAATCAGTATTCACCAAAACGGTATTAACTCTATGTTTTCAACACAAAAAAAAACGTTTTAACATCAAAATCAAGTTTTGTCAAATTGATATTTAAATTACAAAATCATAAAAAATAAATTCAAATATGTTTATTTAAGGTTGTTAGTAAAATAAACTATGACGACTTTTTTGTTTTAGCTGTTAATTATTAAACCTTTCCGAAAATTAAATGCTCAATATGTCAAGACTACTTACACGAGAGAAAACGAACATAAATGTAAAGTGAATATGAAGAACAATTCTTAAGTCAAAACAGTTGATCTAGAAAGACGACATCGGAATCAATTTCGAAATCATAGACCTCTTACTGGGGATGGAGTTACTGGAAAGTTGCCGGATGATTTTAACAAATAGTCTTGAATGTGCCAGTGTTTAGTTTTGAAATTTGGATGTGTGGTGAAAATGTGAGTTAAAGGATAACCTTCGTATCACAAGTAAGTTGATGTGTGGTGAAAATGTGAATTAAAGGATAACCTTCGTATCACAAGTAAGTTGGGTTATAATACGGTTTGTTTGTTCGCAATTTATGATCTTCTCCGTTTCATTTCATGTATTGATAAGACAATGGAGGGTGAATTTGACAGTCAATAGTTATACGATGTACGGTTTTAAGACAATTCGTTTATTCAGATCTATGTCTTTGTTTACTACTCAATTAAAACCTTAATGCTAATACACGATCATTGACGAAAAAGTACTCGTGTTTTTTTTCAACAAATATTAATAAAAATAGCTGTTTTCACAAATATCGTCAAAATTTCAAGCCGATTCTTACATATGAAAACATTTACAAATCCTTGCAAATTTACGCGTTATGTCACTTACTCTTTTTTTCAGAAGAATATTCTTATAAAATGAAACATATTCAATAAAGAAAATGCACTGTCAATCCAAACATTGACTTACGGATTGCTATTTCGAGGAAAATCGTCCCACTTTCAAGCCGTTCCTTTCATATGAACGCATTGACATATCCTTGTAAATTCACGCGTTAAGTCACTAATTCATTTTTTTCAAATGGCTATTCTTATAATATGAAAAATATCCAGTATTGAAAATTCACTGTCAATCCAAACAATGACTTAAGAATCATTTATTTCAAGGAAAATCGTCCAAAGTTCAAGTTGTTCCTTTCATATGAACAGGTTTACGCAATGACAAATCCATGCAAATTCACGGGTTAAGTTATTAATTTATCTTTTTCAAATTGATATTCTTATAAAATGAATCATATTCAATAAAGAAAATGCGCTGTCAATCCAAACAATGACTTTAGGATCGCTTATTTGAAGAAAACACTAATTCTAACCAGCGATCGCTCTTCACGCCCTTTACATGGCGCATTCAGTGGATCACGAGTGACGTCACAGCAAAGGGAAGTAAGTCATACGAACTTTTATTAATCGGTGCGCTATGACGGTGATTTATGACGTAATGCGTTATGCTAAAATGTTGCAAATAATTTCAATGTGATTCTTTTACTTCATATTTTAATTTTATGAAATAAACCCAACCTGTACATATGACCTTTAATTAAAACTAGTTTCCCAATCAGGACATCTTGAATAATGTACTGCATTAATCAGGCGACTGGAGCTTCATGTTTATTGTCGATGACTTAACAACTTGAATTTGTCTTTTATCATGTTAATATAACCATTTATACCTGTAACCAAATTGACCAATTAGTTCAAAGAATAATTTTGAACTGCTGAACAGTTTCTTTGGTGGAGCAGGATTTGGAGCTTAAATCCTTACTCAACAATGACAGTTAACACCTTCCACTACAGTGTGAACAATGACTGTCTATATCGGTTGATAGGCGAAACCACAGGTGCTTGAAACAATCTTCGATAATATATATGCTTCACATGTTTTTTTATATAGTATATAGAGCATATATTGGGATATTATCGAAGATTGTTTCAAGCACCTGTGGGCGAAACCAAGCAAATTTGACAATTTAGCAGTTTTAATTGTTAAACAGCAATCAATGCCATTATTTGATGGTACATAAGTTTATTTTACATATCTTCTCTTATCAACCAATGGCCATTTTTAAACCTATAAATCTGGATTTGGTAAACCCTATTTTATCCTTTGAAATTACGATGTTAGATTGCCCCCATCAGAAAATAAAATGAAACCTTCACATCTATTGATTTAGACTAGAGAGACATTCAATGAAACCTGATCAATTAATTCTTAATGGGATAAATGGTAATTATTGTACAGAGACCTATGCATACTATCAAGTCAAGATTTCTACAAATGAAACATAACATCAATGATCAGATATGACTGTAGCTATAAAAGGTTATTTTGCTGACCAGATTATTATAAAATGAGAATAAACAAACACAACTCCCCCCTAGACAAAATAATGTGACATGATGATTGCTTTTTTCTGATGGGGCAATCTAATGTCAAAATTTCGAACGATCAAAAGTGTCGGACTTTCGAAATTCAGATCTTCGGACTTAGAGCACAAAGTGGCCATTCAAATTCAATATGCTAAGACAAGGTATGAAAAATAAACTTACATGCCACTTAATAATGGCATAAATTGCTGTTCAAAAATAAAAAATCCCGCTTAATCAGGTTTCTCACATTCCAGTGTGCATGCGCAAAGTAAGTCTATCGGGAGCAGAAAAAGTAACTATGAGGAAAGACGACTTGTTAAGGGTATGGACTGATTAAAAAGAGATAAGTTTATAACTGTGAGTAATGTCATTTGATTATTTACTGTGATAATGAAGATATGGGTCTTCAAAGGTTGCGACTAAAATTTTGTCGAACCGTCCTCCATTAAATTTATCTTTAGAAAGTATGATGTGACGGGAGATATTGCCCGATGCAAAATATTCTCAATATTTCGGATCGCGTCAAATTAGTTTGATTAACTCCCCTCCACCCCTTAAAAAGACAATGTTGTCAGCATCTCAGAAATGTTAAAAATACTCGCTTTATCGAAGTTTTTGTCAAACCAAGGCAATTGGTCAGCAAAAAAACTTCAACAAGTCATAGATTAAAAAACCCACACACAATTCCATACCTTTCCAAGCAGGTTCAACACAGGGAA